>OY755251.1:41149892-41635483 GCA_963576725.1 Azorinus chamasolen
CCCTTGAATGGACGCTACTGGACAGCCTTGTTTGATGGATCGCAAAATGTAAAAATATTCTGATACAAATCCATTTGTTTTAATGCAATTCATGGAACGTTTTAGGAGCATTTGGATTCAGTTCATGAAGTTGTTACCGAAATTGAATTTATGCAAGCATTTGTCAATCCATGACCACTTTACGCGGTCAAAGGCTTTAAAACAGTCTGGTCAAGAAATATCATAACACCTTCTTCATTGATATCATCTACGTAATTGATTATGTCTTGAATATGTCTGTTAGCTTCACCAATGTAACATCCTGTAAAATAGCACTTTGATCCGTGTGAATAAGATGAGGTAAGACTAACTTTAATCTTTCCGAGAAGCATTTTGAAATTAATTTCGTTTAGTACTCTATGAAGGCGACCTCTTAAATCCAGAAACGGAAGGAGAACGTCGGATATCTGTACTATATATTTCGTTTTTGTCGTACCCTTTATTACTTTTCTACAGTTACTCTGATTGCAGCTCAATCATTGAGTACACTAGCGATAGGTGGTTACAGTTTGTTCACTTAAATGTTTTCGTTATACATGCGCTTTACCACTGTATTTGCCATCGCGGTTGTTGTAGATTAGTCGGAGAGGGGATACGTTTATTTACACTGTTTGTCTTTTAGGGTGGGGATGGAATAAGTGTGAGGTTGGGTGCCCATAAACCGGTTTAAACCCCCCCCAATTGACTTTCATTGGTACTTCCATTCTCCCCCTATTGTATGTTTGTTTTGTCTTTGTGCGTCTCTTGATGTTTTTATAGTTATGTACATTTGCTGTTTCCTTGTGTTGCTGTTCGGGCGACTGTTTGTTCTGTATGTGGTGTTTCCTGCATGACTCATTTTTGTACTTTTATAGTCTAAATTTAGAAGAGTAATCGGCCACCAATTACGGAACAGTTCTCTTTCACCATTTTTATAAAGAGGCGAGATAACATCCCCTGTACTGGGATGTACAAAATATCTGGTACCATTCTGCAGTGAGACCGTCTTCGCCCTGGGGACTTTTCGTATTGGAAAGACTGGGTAGTACTCTATGATGGTATACTCTTAAACTCAGAAACGGGATGAGCTTACCAGACTCATGTATTACCCCCCCCCCCCCCCCCCCTGTGTCGTGCCCTTAACGGCTTCCCTGCATTTGCTCTGACTTCAGCAAAGTAATTGAGTACATACTTGACGGATTTTTCAGTTGTTATGCTATGTTTATATATTGTCATGTGTTTACAATCTTCTATGTTATTTACACTATATGTTAGGCTAGGGTGACTTTGAGATAAGTGTGAGGTTAGGACGTCCGTAAACCGGTTTAAACCCCTGTGGCGATTTTGCTACTGACCGTTCCAAGGCGGTACTGTCTTTGTCACCCTTACTTTTATTTGTCTTGTATCTTTGTACTTGTGCTTTTGTTCATGTTTGGAATGTTTATATCTGGTATTTGTTTGTTTGGTGTTTTCTGTGTTCATCTCGTGTATGCGTGTGTTTGGGTGTGTGTTTGCGTGTAACATGCTGTCTTTCGATGTTTTGGTGGTGGTTGCGTCTTGCATGTGGCTTTGCCTGTTTGACTTTACTACATTTTCATTAACCGCAACGTTTAACTCTTCAATGGTCAATTATCTTTGGCATGTAATTCTTTTAAAAGGAACTCTGCTGAATTTTCATTGCACCCATCTGAAGTAAATAGGTATTCATAAAATCGTGTCCGTCTTAATTCTGGTCCAAAGTTTGTTTTTGCTTCTTTGCCTTTCTAAACTGAAACAATATTTTGGTAGAATTTTCATTGTTTTCTATGATGTCCGCTTTTGAGCGAAACTTGTATGCGTTAAATTGCTGTCATAATACGCTGCAAGTTTGTTTTCTAATATTTCGATTTGCTCGTAAACAACAGTTGTGTATTCACCTTGTTTCAATGAAGTTAATTCTTTTTTCTAGTTTGTTTATATTACCATGTGAGCGTTGCATAGTTTTCGAGTAATCAATTGACATGATTTTGATATTATGTTGAGCCATTTCCCATCATTCAGAGAGCAAGGTAAATTTATATTTTTGCTTACACCACAAATGATTCGATGATTTCAATATAAAGATTATCTGTCAATAGACTTGAATTAAACACACAGATTCCATGGCCTATTTCAGTTTTGCAAGTGTTAAGTTTTATTTCGACCATATCATGATCGGAGAATGGTCATGTTTTGACCCTGCATTAAGCAACCATCTGCTTTGTTAGACTCCTAGATTCAATAATGAATGGCCGCTTAAAAAAGGCTCTACTGTATATCCTGATTAAACTTCTCCTTCATGAAGAGTTCTATCTGGGTCTACAGTATTTTCTTTGCTTGTATCATTGATAATTTAAGTGTATCATTGATAATTTAAGATAACAATTGTAACGATGGAGCAATACTCTGGTGTGTGCCTGTTTTCTGAAACTACATTTTGATTTTACTCTCTGGATTTTCAGCAGATACATTTGCTATTCAGCGCATTAATCGGCAACATTACAGATTATACTCTTATTGTTCAGTATACAACATAATATTAGTAAAGCGACTACACAATGAATATAATTATATTGGTGTCTTTAAAACAGGTGGTTGCTTAATCCGGTCCTTGTTTATGCCTCTGTAAACACAATAAACTTATGTCATGCCTAAAGGAGCCGTCCGATCAGGGCTTGCTCTGTTACTTATGGAATTATAAAATGTCACACTATACAGGTTCTACCAATACCACACATGCATGTGCACATTTTTCAGTATTAAAACTTAGCTTGTAAATATTTATGATGTCATTATTTCTGACATGTATAATATTTTAACAGGGAAAGTAATGTAGAAAGCTATGACGGAGATTTCTGCATAGCTACGTCCTGTAGTAAGCTACCACGAGCCCCTACAGTATGCAAGGAAAGTTTACTGCATGAAGCAATGGCATACTGGGGGCATTCCAATGAGATGGATACTCTCAATAAGAAGATTCCTATGTCATTATATCAAACATGCTATGGTAATGACATACTTGATACTTTTCTGAGGAATCTTATTCTGGCATGTTGCTTTCATATTTCCCGATTCAGTGAGTGAAAGAGTCTATTAATGGTTTAGCTGATGAATATTCATGTTACTAAAATCATGACGTAATACATATTAATTAGAAGTATTTTATATTGGTAACACGTGCGAATTAAAAGCATTTATAATGGTCTACTCTGTTTGCAAAGTCGTTAATCTAATACGATTTGTTTCATTTGATTGAAAGGTTTGTCTTTATAACATTACCTTCTTTGTAGACACAGTAAAGACAGAAACTTTAAACAATCGCATGGCCCCAAATAAAATTATAATTTAAATATTTTCAAGACGCTCCCCTTTATTTCTCTACCAAACCATATAGTGTCTTACTGGTTGTAAGAACAAATTCTGATGTCTTGCTGATTATATGAATAACTAGAGAGTAGTCACAACACAGGGCTTGTTGGTGATATTTGAGTACGCACCGTTATCTATTGTTCTGTAGAATATTTCAATTTGATATCTTAGATATCAAATATCGAATCATCGCACTGTATATATTGTAGCTTTCATCTCTACTTAGTCTAGCGAGATTGCTATCCAATCATTGACTTCGTCTTCCTAGCTGAATTTCTTCACCCATCACCTTTTCTCCGTAGGCAGTGACACTTAATTAATCTCCGCCAGTTACATTTTTTCTTGTGATAAATGTAAGCTCTAGCAAAAAACAATATCATTTTGCAATCGAAATGGCCATCTGCTAGGTTATAATTAGCAAACCTGCGATATTTCTAGACGAATGAAGGCGTTTTTCACATACAGTAGTAAACCCCTCCAATGCGACCACCAAAATAGGTCTAGTTCTGGATCATGGGGACAGGTGGTGGCTTAAGCAGGACTAAAGTAATGCAAAAGCTCCTATAGGAGCATTTTGCATAACTTTCGTCCAGTATTAAGCAGCCACCTGTTGTTTTAGACCACTATGAATATTAATTTAGTGGTCGTTATAGAGAAAGTTCTATACACTTAACAGTAAACAAGCATGCACTATGTTTTACTTATATTCATAGACGAACACATTACTAATCCAGTCGTTATTAACCATTTCTCCGCTGTGAAAACAATCAGTCTGTTCAAATGTTAATCCGGGGCAAGTGTAACTACTACGAACACAGTTTTAGAAGCTTTTGACTGAGTGTCGGACGGTTTGGGTCCTCATCTGGATACATTTTTGACTGAGTGTCGGATGGTTGGATGCTCATGTGATACGTTTTTGACTGAGTGTCGGACGGTTTGGTGCTCATCTAGATACATTTTTGACTGAGTGTCGGACGGTTTGGTGCTCATCTAGATACATTTTTGACTGAGTGTCGGACGGTTGGATGCTCATGTGATACGTTTTTGACTGAGTGTCGGACGGTTTGGGTGCTCATCTGATATATTTTTGACTGAGTGTCGGACGGTTGGATGCTCATCTGGAGAAACTTTTGACTGAGTGTCGGACGGTTTGGGTGCTCATCTGATACATTTTTGACTGAGTGTCGGACGGTTTGGATCCTCATCTGATACATTTTTGACTGAGTGTCGGACGGTTTGGTGCTCATCTAGATACATTTTTGACTGAGTGTCGGACGGTTTGGGTGCTCATCTGATACATTTTTGACTGAGTGTCGGACGGTTTGGATCCTCATCTGATACATTTTTGACTGAGTGTCGGACGGTTTGGTGCTCATCTAGATACATTTTTGACTGAGTGTCGGACGGTTGGATGTTCATCTGATACATTTTTGACTGAGTGTCGGACGGTTGGATGTTCATCTGATACATTTTTGACTGAGTTTCGGACGGTTTGGATCCTCATCTGATACATTTTTGACTGAGTGTCGGACGGTTTGGATCCTCATCTGATACATTTTTGACTGAGTGTCGGACGGTTTGGATCCTCATCTGGATACTTGTTGTTTGCAAATGCGAATTGTGTCTCGGATAGTGAGATACACGTTAAACAAAGCATAACGTAATTACATAGTTTTATCCTGACGAAAGATCCTGGCAATATGTCACTAATCAAATGATCATTAATTCCAGAAGACAAAAATAGAACAAAGCTATCGAGTTACAACTAGACTTTTCGTATCTACATTTATCTCAGATCTACAATTTTGAAATCTTAATGCTTTACCTGATAAATATATTTGTACAAAATGATGAATTAAATGTATTATAATAGTACTGTCCAAGTGAATTCTGCACCATGACAGAAAATATAGAGTCAGGTCTATAAATGTCTATAAAGCAACAGAACAGAATCTGGTGTGGGTGTAGTGCACTGTCAAAAGCGTTACAAGGTGTCTTTTTCTGGTCAATGGTGAATGAGGAATGCAGACTTGAACATAATTATACAATCATAGCAAAGATAATCTTTTAAGATAATATTTAGTCCAAATTCCAATACCATAGTCCAAGATGCTTGACACTGGGTCAGTAGTGTTTGTTTCAACTATTGATTGATTCGAGGAGTAGTTAACGTTTGACCAGACTCAGCATCTGTTGATAGGAATAATGTTGGAAGTTCACCATGTCTTAAATCATAGTTCTAACGTTTACCAATGACGTTTAACATTCGCAATTATGTATTTACTTTCAGACAAGGCACATTGAGTAGTGAAACTTGCTGAATTTTTACACATGTGTAAATATGCAAGGTTTGAGTCAGAACTTCAATCTAGACTCAAAATGTAAGTACCTATGGGCCCAGGGAGGATGCTTTTTAGGATCGATTCGTTCATTATCATACATTTAGAACATATTTCTTTATTCGTGATATAAGTGTTGTGTCCTACAGCAGAATCAAGATTTGATCCCCATATTTACTGTATTATCTACATATTAAATAGTACTAAATCTAGTACGGCTGTCATAAAATACCAATATCTGGGTCATTGCTTCTCAACCGTCATGCATTACATAGAAAGTACACATATGATGCATCTATAACTTATATTTGATACATTTGTATATATATTTCATGGCAATAATCTTATTTTGTAAAATCGTCTGACCTTTTCTTATTTGATATGGCAATTTCATTCAGAAAACTAAAATCGTTAAACTAAAATGAATTGCTATTAGATTGAGTCCAAAGCTGGGGAACGTAAGATTTCACTTTTAACATGATGAACATAATCTAATTTATGTTGAGTACCATTTAATTCTTACTATGCTGCAAAAGTGTAGTATGCTGCGCGTCATGTAAAGTTTAACATGCTAAACTAAACTTAACAGTTAACTTGCCGAGTTCTATGTAATGTTTAAAATGCTAAACTAAACTTAACAATTAACTTGCCGAGTTCTATGTAATGTTTAACATGCTAAACTAAACTTAACAGTTAACTTGCCGAGTTCTATGTAATGTTTAAAATGCTAAACTAAACTTAACAATTAACTTGCCGAGTTCTATGTAATGTTTAACATGCTAAACTAAACTTAACAGTTAACTTGCCGAGTTCTATGTAATGTTTAACATGCTAAACTAAACTTAACAATTAACTTGCCGAGTTCTATGTAATGTTTAACATGCTAAACTAAACTTAACAGTTAACTTGCCGAGTTCTATGTAATGTTTAAAATGCTAAACTAAACTTAACAATTAACTTGCCGAGTTCTATGTAATGTTTAACATGCTAAACTAAACTTAACAGTTAACTTGCCGAGTTCTATGTAATGTTTAAAATGCTAAACTAAACTTAACAATTAACTTGCCGAGTTCTATGTAATGTTTAACATGCTAAACTAAACTTAACAGTTAACTTGCCGAGTTCTATGTAGTATTTAACATCCTGAGTTCTATTTGATGATTGTTGTGCTGCCAATCATATTAAGTTAATATGCTAAGCTCTAACAGTTAACCTGCTACGTATTACTTAACTTTTAATATTATGAGCACCAATTAATCCTTAACATAATGAGCACCATTCAACGCTAACGCTCTGTGCACCATGTAATCTTTAATATATAGCTTTGACATTCAACTACACTGAACACCATTTACCCTTAAACAGGCTGAAGACGGCGCTGTCTCAATAAAGATATGTCCAGATGGTATACAAAATGCCATGTGTATATAATTTCTTTTCAAAACAAGCATTGTACCTCATGTCACAATGAGATGTTTAGTAACTCAGCGTCTGATCTGGACCGAAACTAGCCTTTGCCTTTTATGTAATAATCAATTCACCTATTACATGGCCAAAGAACAAAACAGCCTTTATTTATTTCAAACTGTTTTTACATGACGAAACTAGTACTGGGCGTATATAGTACAGCTGTCTCCTTATTTACACTTGAGGGACAACTGTTTAGGTAAGATACGCATGATAACGTAACTCAAGCATGCATTCTGTACTTTACCGTAATTTGTAGATGACAGATAAGATATTTTGCGTATGGCAAAGATGTATGAGTCCAGCATATCAGAAATATATTCACATTGTACGAACATTAACAAACAGATGAGATCCTGATCTTACAACTTTTACAGATCCGGGTTTGTGCTGTATGCATATAAAAGAGTACATATATAGAGTACATATACAAGAGTACATATAAAAGAGTACATATACAGAGTACATATATAGAGTACATATAAAACATTACATATATAGAGTACACAAATATATGTCATGGTCAAACATTCCCGTGGTAATATGCCATTGTCAAATATCAGCTAATTAGTACTCATCAATTAATTATATTTATTTCTACATAAATAGCCATCAGGTAACAGTTAAGCAAAAACACACACAAGACACAACCATTACCAAAACACGGATAGAAAATAAGTGAGATAGGCGAACACATACGCACACACACACTATATACCCTCTCTCTCTCTCTCTCTCTCTCTCTCTCTTTCTCTCTCTCTCCACTTGGGGGATGGGGGTGATTGACTCCACACAACATAGAAGACGGTCAACACAGGATAATATGTAAAAAAACTGTGAAAGTCTGTCAAATATGCACTAAATGACTAAAGTTAGAGTAGCTGCAAGAAAGCCATTAAGGGCACGATAGAGAAAAGGCAATATATGAGTACGATAAGCTCATCTCGTTTCCGGATTTAAGAGTGTACTACATAGAGTACTAACCACAGTCTGTCATCGCGCAATATCCATGAAGGAATAGTGGCATCATGCTTTTTTATTTGTTGATTTTCTTTTGATAATGTAATTCAATGGAATGGTTTGCTTTAGCCACAAACTATAGAATCAGACAAGAAGCAATGAGAGCATCCCCTGATCAGACGGCTCCTATAGAGTATACTCTGTTTGCTAATGCGTGAAACGGTATCTTCGTACATGGGAGATATGATTAATTAATTTCGCAGTACATGCACATGTGTACGAGTGGTATCTAATACTAAGTTCAAGTATAAGTATTGTAGATAATGTATTACATGTATACTGTTTTGGTTCCATAGGTATGCCTAAGCAAGACACATTTATCTTCAGTTTGATATTAATGTTTATGTAGTAGCAATGTTTGGTTATAGTGTGGCCATGGTTTGTTGAATAAAGAATTTAGAATCTAAAGCATCTTCATGAAGCATCATGATTTGGAACCCGTAACAAATACAATACACATTAGTACAATGATTTGGGATCAGAATTACTTGGTTTAAGTTAACATCATGTTCAATATTAGCATCCAATGGATGTGTTTCAAATTAGGCATAATTCCAACCTCCTTGCATAAATCTAGTGCAAAGGAGCTTTTTCTAGGAAGAAGGAAAGTATACAATTGCGAAATCAATGTGATACATAAAGCATTGGCTCTATAGGAGTAAATGTTATGTTTATCACAATGGTTTGAAGTATTTCAGAGGTCTCAAAAGGTGTAGGAAGGAACGGGTTAAGAAGGTCTTGTAAGACACGCATATGAATAACCAGAATAAAAAGAAATCAATAACTGTACAGGAACACTGTTCAACTATGAAGAGTGACAGAAACGGTAAGAACACTCCACGTGTACGTCGTTTCAGTTTGAAAGCATTCCTATAT
This sequence comes from Azorinus chamasolen, assembly GCA_963576725.1. Classification (NCBI taxonomy): domain Eukaryota; kingdom Metazoa; phylum Mollusca; class Bivalvia; order Cardiida; family Solecurtidae; genus Azorinus; species Azorinus chamasolen. The sequence goes on from OY755251.1 coordinate 41,159,000, forward strand.
GCCTATTATACGCACCCGCACATACAACACATGTTCAGTAATATACTATGCTGTTATTGTATCGTAAACTAATAGAAGAAATAGAACAAACATTCCTCACAGGAAATGAAACCACTCTAACAGAATAACCTAACCTCGTTATTTCCAAGAACTGTATAGTAATGACATACGTCAGACATTTGTCTGAAATTACTCATTTCGACTATTGTGAGCCTTATAGACAGTTTACACTCAGCATTGCTCTATTAAACATGTCCAAGACCATACGTCTAATCAACGACAATAGCAGCTGGCTTTCATTATTAACCCATTACTCCACAATGCGCATGGTATCGTCCTTGCAGAGTACACCCTTATCAGACCGTTCCTATAGGAGCCGTCTAATCACGGTGTGCTCTTATTGTTTATGAAATATAATATCTAATTCTACAATGTTTGTTATTGCCAATTATTATTGTGTTCATGTGTCGTTGTAATTAGTCAGTTATCAGCTAAGTAATGTGTATGGCATTACTTCTTATATAAATATTCTTGGAGTAAATGGTTAATTGGATATTTTAATTATGACTGACGTTGTGATTCTGCTGCCCTTGTAGATAACAATCTTACTTTTTAATCTCGGGACTTGTTTACTCAAGGAAAAACAGTAATATATTCATACAATGATTGTACTCTCCATAATGCTTAAGGCGTGAAAAGTCATTAAAACCTCTCAAAGTCAAATAGAGGCATAATTATATGTATTGAAAGGCAGGAGGTAGCTTAATACAGGGCGAATGGTTTTCAGAAAGCTCCCGAAGTAGATTTCTGCATTTCATTCGTCTTACATAAAACAACCGCCTACTTTTAACATCGCCATTAATTGTCCCTTTAGAATGGTTCTACAGTAAAATGTATGTAAGGTAATAAGGAATAAATAAGTTAGTTTCTTATTTATCTAAGTTCATAATATTACCTTACATGGAAAATACATCGTGATTGCCAATAAGCCACTAATAATGCCTCATAAATAGACAATAAGATAAGCTATCGCTTATACAATCTATAATTAGCTGAATCTACTTTTTTGTTAATATGGGCGAATTTAATAATACAATACATTAGTCTAGTGAGCATTTTAAACCCTTTACTCCATATACAGTAAAACCTCTCTATAACGGCCACTAAATTACATCAAAGTTTTTATGTTAAAGGCAGGTGGCTGCTTAAAGCAAGGTGAAAGTAAAACAAAACGCTCCCATAGGAGCGTTCTGTTTTACTTTCACCTTGCTTTAAGCAGTCACCTGCCCTAAATACCAACTAATTAACACAAATTAGTGGCCGTTATAGAGAGATTTTATACCATCTAACGTCTTTGCAATCAGAAAATATCGAGAACTGTTTGCATCTGGAATAATATCAACATGATTCTATAGCTTCTACAATTGTTAAAAATTCGTGACTTTTGTGCTCATATGCCATTATGAAAGTAACAGTTCTGATAAATGGAATTCCATAGTGATCATTGTTTAACAATACAAAATTATATCAAACCTTCATGTGTGGGAACCGAGTGCATAATACCTTTGCAAACTGTGTAGATCAGATCAACTGGGCTTACGTTTGCCATAATAATCAGTTTTCAGTGATAGATGTTTTGTTTAATTAATATTCCGAAAAGCCGGTTTATATTACCCAGCAGATTAAAGGTAAAAAAGATACAAAGTATTCAGCTTGATATACTACCATTACCCTAAAAGTGTCCAAAACTATTTACAGAATATATAAGATCCAATCTACTTAATTTGTCACGATTGGCATTTCCAGTTTATTTGTAACCCACTTTTCCAATATCATTTAAGGAAATTCCGTTCAGATCTTACTTTGGAACATATCATGTGGAGGAGGCACGGCAAACAAAATACAAGTCCTTGACATTAATATGTCCAGCAAACAGAGCAGGCGCCCTGATCAGATGTCATATTCAGGAGCTCTCTGATCTGGGTCTACACTGTTTGCATATGCCCTGTTAAGGGTCAACTTGTAATTTAAACGAAACTTTTACTGAATTGTTTGACTCACATATCTATCTATAACTATCAAAACTAGTCATATCGTATATGACGTATTGCGCCCAAAACACTGCGAATCTTTGTTGCGCATACAGTATAACTCCGGTAAGCCGTACACTCAAATAAATAGCATTATCCGACCGTAAAACAGGTGCACCATTAATGCAAGGTGAAAGTGATGCAGAAGCTCCACTTGGAGCTTGCTAAATAACGTCTTGTCTTGGATTAAGCAGTCACCTGCCTAAAGCGTTATCAATACTTCTTTACTAAAGTTTCGATTTGGCAAAAGTTTTAATGTATTACATGTAACTACCCTCGTGGAGTATAAAAGCGGATCCTCTTTATTCTTGATTTGTTACTATAATTATTTCACCCATCAACTCCACAGTTTTGTCAATGGCACGTAATTAATATGTGTCAGTTCCAATTTTCCCTTGGGGTAAATACAATGTTATTTCCACATCGAGTACATGCTGGAGATCTGGTATAATTATATGTATACACATTTTCACAACATGCCTCTTAGATCTGTCTGATCAGTGTCTGCTCTGTTTGCTTAGGGGAAACTATAGACCTGATTCTACAGTTTCTATCATAGCTGAATACTTTGACATGTCATTAAATTAATTCAGCGAACCAACATTATCGGTGGCATTATTTCTAAATTCTCACATATGCATGGCGTAAAAGGTCAGGGGGAAAGCATGAGTGTCTTAAAGGGCAGTTCATTGTTTAAACCATTCCTCCACAGGCTATTTTTTTACCCAACCTCTTTGAATGAATCTACCCAAAAGGAGCAATTCCTAGAGAAAAGTAAAATTTTAGAATTCTGTAGTTTGAAACCATTGTGATAAATAGAGCATTTGCTCCTATAGGAGCAAATGCTCTATTTATCACACTGGTTTCAAGAAATAAACTGAGAAAGCTCCTTGTTATGTTCATCGGAGTTCCAGATAAGATGCGTAAAATAAACCATTTTAAGAATAACTCCTTTATTTATCCACCAAACCCTATGTTTTGGTAACTCCTTTATTTCTCCACCAAACACTATGTTGTGGTCACTCCTTTATTTCTCCACCAAACCCTATGTTGTGGTCACTCCTTTATTTCTCCACCAAACCCTATGTTGTGGTCACTCCTTTATTTCTCCACCAAACCCTATGTTGTGGTCACTCCTTTATTTCTCCACCAAACCCTATGTTGTGGTCACTTTTTAGCATTGTCTCGAAGAGAGGATTCCCAAGAGTGGTCACAGCATAGGTTTGGTGGAGAAATGAAGTTTTAGAATCTGAGAACGCACATTTATCTGTTTTATCTCTTCACTGTTTTCGCATTGCATAACAGTTTCGTTGGCTAAAACCCGGACACTAATATGTGAACTTAGAAGAACATTTTATTGAAATACACAAGCGATTTTAATTCGAAATCTAACATTACTTATGAAATAGATAGCCACTGTTATCAGAGTAAATAGGTCGGATTGTATTACAAACAATGTAAATCGATGTCAAATATTAAGTCAATGGTGGGGTATAAGGCTGTTTCAGAAAACCTAACCACACATTCTGGCGAGAAACAAGCATATCCATAGCCCGACCAGACGCTGAGACACGGGAGCTGGTCTGAGACACGGGGGCCACGTCTAAGACACGGGGGCCACGTCTGAGACAAAAGGGCTGGTCTGAGACACGGGAGCCACGTCTGAGACAAAAGGGCTGGTCTGAGACACGGGGGCCACGTCTGAGACAAAAGGGCTGGTCTGAGACACGGGGGCCACGTCTGAGACACGGGGACTGGTCTGAGTTTACACTGTTTGAAATGCATTAACCATTTACTCATGTATGAAATTATGATATCATGCATGTTAACTATTTTCTATAATGGCATATGAATACAGGACACTTTTGCTCAGGCAGAACTTGTAGAAATAGATATATATTATACCATAAGCAACCGGAGCAGACCCTTATCAGACGGCGCCTGTCTGATATTGGTATACACTGTTTTCAAATGCGTAGAAAGGCGTTTTTATTGAGTAAAGGGTTACGGCCATTTCTCAAAGAGGGCGGCTCAGACTGAAAACTACTATTTGGTAACACATTGTCTCTAGAGTTCAAGAGTTTCGTGTTCTTTGCTAATCATCAGTCATCATTGTTAAAATGTTCTGTATATTGTAATAAAATACGGTAGACAGAAAAAATAATACTGGTCAGGCATGTTCGTCCTAAGATAGAATACAGATGCAGTCAGTCATATTAAATAACAATAATATATATATTACCTATAACAATTTCCATGCTCTTATACATCCGTTTTGCAGACATATCATTGTTGTGATATGCATTGTCTGGTATCGATTTAACATCATAAAAATGTTCATGGTCTAACAAGCAGAACAAACCGTTTTCCAAATATATGCATTCGCTGAAGCATTAGCACAGTAAACCCCCTCTCATACGACCACCAATAGGAGGTATAAGTATGGCATTGAAGGCAGGTGGTAGCTTCGTGCTAGACGAAAGTTACGCAAAACGGTTTTTTTGTATTTCTTTCGTCCTGAACTCAACAACCGTTTTTAAAGTTTAACCACAAACTGGTCATTTAGTGGGGTTTTACTAAATAGAAGTTTAATGTAAGTATAAAATTAAATTTACGTTCAATCTGTACCCCCACCCACTAAAGTGTACTCTTGGGGACCAAATGAGGGGCTTGACCTGTGTCAGCGGGGTCTCGCACCCTGGCACCGCCACGGTAGCTGAAGTGGTCAAGTTCTGATGGTTTGAAACATCACTGAGTAAACTTTCTATTTCTACCTTTTTCCTGTCAAATCTGCACCGATTATTCTTGAATGGTTCTTTTCTTTCTGTCCTATCGTTTTCCCTTTGTTACCTTATTTTCCTGCGCACCGCAGTGTAAGTGTCAATGTTGACAGGACTACGTAAATATGTAGATGTAGAGGTATTTGACTAAGCTATATTCCAACGCGCGTTATTATATCGAAGCAATTATATAACTGGACTATTTGAGAATATTTATTGAAAGTACTATAAATACTAGAATAGTTGCGTTGTTTGGTGGCGCCTCAACATATTCAAATCACGTTCCTTTTCCTATTTATCGTCGTTATATCAATTAACTCGTTACAACATAGAGATGATCTGTTCTATTCTCTTATTGAATTACATTGATCTATAGGGTTAATAAGAGTCTCAACGTAGTACAAACGAGGTTATTTGCCCATTCATCAATGCCGAAGTGTCACTAGTATGTATAGTGATAACTGCATTTATGGTTTCTTACAATCGAATGTAGAACAATTATTTTTTTGTCTTAGATTTCTATCCTAATTAACGTTGTACCTTATGAATAAGAAATAATGAAATCGTAAATATTAATTACAGTAGAACTTCGATATCGGATAACTCGAACTTCTGGATAACCCGAACTAAAGGTTACGTATTTTCCAACATTTACAAAACAGAATTGTTCTAAAATATATCACTACACATATCTAGAAACACATGTGACAGCTTAATACATGTCTAAATTAATGCTGAACGATACTACAGGAGCTTTCGGCATTACTTTAGACCTACATTAATCTGTGCACTTGAGAACTTGTCCAGATTAGATCGGTATGACTCGAACTCCTGTTATCTCGAAGTAATTTTTATGGTCCCTTGAAGTTCAACTGTTGATGAATTTGTATATTGACATATGAGCACGGGAAGTTTTAACTGCGATAGCAACTGTATACATTAGACGTACAGTTTGATTTCTATGAACAAACTGTAACAGTGGCATATTAGTATACTCTATTTGCAAAAGGCTTACATGGGCTAACGGGCTATTGTTTATGACACCTTAATAAGTTTATAAATTTTATTTCGATTTAGCGACCTAACGAAAACCAGTTAATGCCAAATTGTATTTAAGTATGCACAAGTTAGTAACTGATCGTTTTGATACTTTGTAATACACAATTAAACACCATACAGAATGAGCTAGTCCCAGAATGTATATATAAACATATAAGTTGAAATATTTATTAATTACCATGACGACTCCTTGTAAATTATTATTAAGCCTTTGGAAACAGGTTTCAACTGCAAGCCGTGCTGACCTGTATAAGGCTCAGTCGGGTGCTTACCGATCTGTGTCTGCACTGCTTGCGCTCACAAACACCATTGAAAAATATATTTAACAAATGCGAATTTAGATGTATTAGATCTATGTTACGCTGATACACATTTTGTACGCCGTACAATTTTCATTTCTCATTATTTTCTTACTACTATATTATGTGTATGTTTTTATTCTGTGCTTTTCCAATGATCTCATGTATCATCTCTGTAAGAGAGGAAATAAAGAGTATATAGAATGTATAAAAATATAAGTTGAAATAGTTATTAATTACCATGACGGCTCCTTGTAAATCCAGTTTCGAAATGTATTAGACAACTTATTTGAATGATCCTTCGTTCTAAGACAATATATAAGAATGGTGGATGAGATTTATTACAACTTTATTGTAGTTTGGTTACATTGATACGCATGTGTGACGTGACTACATCCATATCGAGGCTTTATTTATCAACATATTAGCCTGAATCCCAGGCATAAGTCATAAAACGAACTATAAAAGAAGACCATTTCCTTGAGATTCTACAGGAAGTATCATATTGCGATATTGCATTCTATTTAACAGAGAATTTAATCCTTTGAATGCGGGAAACTAGTATACTGACATTTTACAAACAGTGTAGATGCGGATGTGAGAGCTCCTAGAACAGCCCTCCGAGCTTGGTTTACAGTGCTGGTTACACAAAATCCTCCAACAAAATTAGGCTATTTTAGATACAACCTTTTTGAATAAATATACCGAAAAGGAGCATTAACCCTTTCGCTGCCAAACGCTGTCGTCTGCTAACTTTGTCGTCTGCTACAAATTTTCATTCTTTTGATTTTCTTCATTTTTGTTTCAAAAACATAGTAACAGTAACAAACAGTTTGGATCCTGAAACCTGATTATATAAAAATAAAAATGTTAATTTCAATGGTCAATGAAGAAGTTTTGTATTATATTACACATAAAATAGATAGATAATCAAGATGAAACAGTCAGTATTGTGGTACAACTATTATGACAAAGGTGTCGAAAGAAACAAAACATTTCTTTACCAATTCCTCTAACAAATATTGTTGTTGGGAGTATTTACCAATAATTCCCATAATTACCTATATATCATGTATTTGAATATAAATATCAACGGTTTACAGCACCACTCGTATTTCGTGTTCTAGAACAAAATATAGTTAAAACCATGCGATATCGCGAATGTATACGGAATCACATCGTCCATGTTTCAGTGTAATTTATCATTTTGTTCGTCAGAATAAGGATATGGCAATAAATAGGGGCAACCGAAAATAGGGAAAACAAATACTCAGAGAAAAATACATCGACTTCTGAAAGACGTTTGGAATTAAATCAGTAACTGCTAACACTTAATTTCAGCGGAGTGACAACAGTCGCATCATAGGTTACACCACACTATCGAGGGGTCATAGGTTACACCACACTATCGAGGGGCCATAGGTTACATCACACTATCGAGGGGTCATAGGTTACATCACACTATCGAGGGATCATGGGTTACACCACACTATCGAGGAGTCATAGGTTACACCACACTATCGAGGGATCATGGGTTACATCACACTATCGAGGGATCATAGGTTACATCACACTATCGAGGGATCATGGGTTACATCACACTATCGAGGGGTCATAGGTTACACCACACTATCGAGGGGTCATAGGTTACACCACACTATCGAGGGATCATGGGTTACATCACACTATCGAGGGGTCATAGGTTACACCACACTATCGAGGGATTATAGGTTACATCACACTATCGAGGGGTCATATGTTACATCACACTATCGAGGGGTCATAGGTTACATCACACTATCGAGGGGTCACAGGTTACATCACACTATCGAGGGGTCATAGGTTACATCACACTATCGAGGGGATCATAGGTTACATCACACTATCAAGGGGTCATAGGTTACATCACACTATCGATGGGTCATAGGTTACATCACGTTATCGAGGGGTCATAGGTTACATCACACTATCGAGGGGTCATAGGTTACATCACACTATCGAGGGGTCATAGGTTACATCACACTATCGAGGGGTCATAGGTCACATCACACTATCGAGGGGTCATACGTTACATCACACTATCGAGGGGGCATAGGTTACATCACACTATCGAGGGGTCATAGGTTACATCACACTATCAAGGGGTCATAGGTTACATCATATTACCCTTTGCCTCATGTATATTTATTACCTCATAAATAGTTGTTGTCACATTTTGTTTTAATAGTAAATGAACGCACGACATTGTGGCCATGGGAGGAACTGTATAATCAGATCAATATCCTAGCCCACGCAAACAGAGCAGACCCTCATCAGATGGCTCCTGCATGTATTTCTATCAGGTAACGATATAAAGTGTATACAGCAAACGCCCCTCTAAACCGGAATTTACATGAAGACCAGTATAGTAGGTATTTTAAGAAGGTTGCTGCTTAATTCATGATGAAAGTCAGGCAGAAAGCTCTTTTAGGAGTTTTATTGGCATGTTTTAAACCTGCATTAAGCTGACACCTGTCTCAAAGACCGCACTGATACTAATGTTGATATCTGGTTTGGAGGGATGTTACTGCGTATCATATCGAAAGTGCATAATGCCTTATGATGATATGGCTTATACTCGCATACAGTAAATCGGCATCAGGATGTCTCTTTTTGTAGTCTTAAAGGCAAGCGGTAAATGTCGAACTTTATGGAGACAGTTCCATAGGCCATTTCTGTATTACGTTCACCCTGTATTAAGGAACCACCGATTTTTAAAGACCCCTGTATATATCTATTATGTGTTTGCGTTAGAGATTGTATTTTGTACACTATAAACGATGCGACAGAACTAACCTAATAGTCATTTAAGTATGGAAATATTCACAATTTAGTTTAGTATCCCTTTACCCACTGCCAGCTTCACGCAAATCTTTATAAGTCTCATCTTGATGCAAGAGCTCTTATCCAATACCAGCCGGGTCGAATCAAGCTGGATATAGATTAACCCCTTATTCCATAGATACGTCTTTGAACGCAATTGTAAACGGGGGGAGACCCGGATCAGAAGACTGCTGCAGGAGCCGTCTTATCAGGATCTGCACTGTTTGCTATGGTATGAAATAGATCTGAGTCTACAGTTTCTGACCAAACCAATCCTCTATTGATATGTCATTATAAAAAATATTCTAATTAATATCCATATTATGATTATAATAAAAAGTAGTCATAAAATGGAAGGTTAATAACACTGTTTTACTACAGCCGTTTGAAATGCTAGCGAGATGCTGGGTACACATATTAATTAAAGATAAACATAGCTCTAATAAGATAATCGTATTTAATTGCATGAACACATATCAATAAATGTGACAGATGATGAAACATTGATTAAGCAATCTAATGACGTGTACATGTATTAACGCATAACCGTAATATATATATAATTGTATTCTCGTAAAAAGAAAAACAATCTCCTGTAATAATAACCCTTATATTACAATCACATTAGCGTCAATTTAAAAAAACCGTGGACTATATATTAGTATTGATTTTACTTATTTATCAGGGTTTATCAACACAGATCTATTTTATATGTGTGTTTGTGTGAATAAAGAATAAATGATTTCCTAGACTATTTTTGTCGTCAATGTTAGCCCTTCTCATGCTATCAAACATGTTGTCGGTTGGAAATGTATGCAGTCATTCAATTGTCTTATGTTTAGAAACTGTTGTATCAATGCCAAACAACTTGGATCCCGATGAGATGCTGAACTACTTCACAAACATGATTAAGTGGTCTTTGTGAATATATTTTGCCACATATATAATGTATTTTAAGTGGTATACGCTGGACCATGAAGCTGCAATAGTAACTTCCTAAAGTTAACACGTATTCAATAAATGATGGTGACTTTAACCCATTTCTCTCATATTGACGCCTTTTAACGCCTCTGTAAACATCACCTTTTGAAACGGTTGTGAAAAGTAGAGCATTTGCTCCATAGGAGCAAATGCTCTATTTATCCACAATGGTTTCAACACAACGCAATTCTAAAATGTTCCTTTTCTCTAGTAAATTCCCCTTATCGGTAGATTTATTCAAAGAGGTGTCTAAAAATAATAGCATTGAGTTAAAGGGTTAAACGAAGGTGGCTGCTCCCAATGTGCAGAAGTGTTCATTCAGAACACAACTACTGACCGAGTTTCAAAATGGTCGGCTCATCTGGATTCCATCTGTGTACAGATACATGTCAGGTCGCGCTTGTCACAATAAGGGTTAATGCTTTACATCTTATCAGATTTGACATTTTAAAACCAAAAGGAGCCTTTTTATTCTTTATCGCTGATCTTTGAATAGTTTTAAAGATTGACATTTGCAACGCGTAATCGCCGTCTTTCATGTCAACCGACTTTGTCATTCATGTAAAACACTCCACTGTGTCCAATTCGGAAAACTTTGTGTCAAAATGTTTTGTATAAGCCAAACGTTGGGATTTTTTTATAAGCCTCATTTTGGGTGAAATGCCATTCGTCTTTCAAATTTGCAATAAGCACTTGTATCGGACAAAGTCTTGTAGACACTTACTTAATAAACCCACTTATGCCTAGCTTCTCATACTTGGGACATTGCAAACGATGCAGACTCATACAATTTGTGAAGGAAATACTTATGTAACCTATGATGAATTTACTGAGCGTTGTCTTTGAAATGAAACATGTTTTGTACAGCTGAATTTTTATATTTGTACATCAACACATGCTACGAGTATTTGTACATTTGATCTCGTATCAATCAACAAGCAAACATAATAGACCCTGATCAATCTGCTCCAGTAGTAGCCGTCTGATCTGGGTTGTCCCTGTTTGCAAAGGCGTGAAAGGGATTTACATGTATATAAGGGAAAGGGTTAAAAGATTGGCCGAGTTGTATGAAGCAAAATAACAGATCAGCGTTGAAGCAGTCATCACTTATGCAGGACGAGAAAGGGCTCAAATGGCCGACGAGAAGGGCTCAATCAAGCAAAGTTACCTTCTGCTCAATATGACAAAACTGAGTTCAGAGATGACGCTGAGTTATCAACCCATTAGTGTCCAGATTCCATTAAAAGGAGCATAGGCAAACAGTATAGAGCCAGATTAGAGTGCTCTTGAAGGAACCCTCTGATCAGGGCCTGCACCGGTTACTGAACCTGTCAATATCAATGACTTATACAATGTACTAACAAATGGTTTGTTTGTTGTGTCCACTCCAGAGGAAACATGGATGGGTTCCAACGTAAGATCTGGGTGGGTTCCAAAGTAAGAAAGTAAGATCTGGGTGGGTTCAAAAGTAAGAAAGTAAAATCTGGGTGGGTTCCAAAGTAAGATCTGGGTGGGTTCCATAGTAAGATCTGGATGGGTTCCAAATTAAGAAAGCAAGATCTGGGTGGGTTCCAAAGTAAGATATGGATGGGTTCCATAGTAAATTCTGGGTGGGTTCCATAGTAAGATCTGGGTGGGTTCCAAAGTAAGAAAGGAAGATCTGGATGGGTTCCAAAGTAAGATCTATGTGGGGTCCAAAATAAGATCTGGGAGTGTTCCATAGTAAGATCTGGGTGGGTTCCAAAGTAAGATATTGGTGGGTTCGATAGTAAGATCTGGGTGGGTTCCAAAGTTAGATCTGGGTGGGTTCCATAGTAAGATCTGGGTGGGTTCCAAAGTAAGATCTGGGTGGGTTCCAAAGTAAGAAAGTAAGATCTGGATGGGTTCCAAAGTAAGATCTGTGTGGGTTCCAAAGTAAGAAAGTAAGATCTGGGTGGGTTCCAAAGTAAGATCTGGGTGGGTTCCAAAGTAAGATCTGGGTGGGTTCCAAAGTAATATCTGGGTGGGTTTCAAAGTAAGAAAGTAATATCTTGGTGGGTTCCAAAGTAAGATCTGGGTGGGTTCCAAAGTAAGATCTGGGTGGGTTCCATAGTAAGATCTGGGTGGGTTCCAAAGTAAGATCTGGGTGGGTTCCATAGTAAGATCTGGGTGGGTTCCAAAGTAAGATCTGGGTGGGTTCCAAAGTAAGATCTGGGTGGGATCATAGTAAGATCTGGGTGGGTTCCAAAGTAAGATCTGGGTGGGTTCCAAAGAAAGATCTGGGTGGGTTCCATAGTAAGATCTGGGTGGGTTCCATAGTAAGATCTTGGTGGGTTCCATAGTAAGATATGGGTGGGTTACAAAGTAAGATCTCAATGGGTTCCAAAGTAAGCTCTGGGTTGGTTCCATATTAAGATCTGGGTGAGTTCCTAAGTAAGATCTAGAAAACATACATTTTAATATGTATGTCTACTGTACCTTTGGAAGCTCTTGGTGTCGTTTCGCAAGTGTCTCCTGTTTTTGGTACATATGGTACAAAACCGACTGTTGCTGATATAGATATATGAAAACAGACTGTGCAGTCCTTCTTTCAGAATGGTGTTTTAAACACTTCTGAAATGAGGTCCCCGCTATTCGCGTTTTTTGTTTCCAGTAGGAAACAGAATTGAGGGCATTTAAACTGTATAACCTTATGTAATTTGGTAACTATGTATACAACATTACAACATGACTCTTTATTTTGTACTTTCATGATAACTTCTGGTTAACGTATAAAATCGACAATCCTGAATACAGTTTTATTGCTTGTTATATACTGACTGTTTTGTATGTAGTTATGTACATGTGTAAATAGTATGCTATATGGAATAAAAGAAGTCCAGGCTTCACCAAAAAAAAGAAAATAAAGAAAACAAAAAACAAGCTAAAATGTGTTGTAGAAAGGAATGATAGATGCTTTGCTTAAAGTTTGGTTAAAAATGGGGAAAAAAGTAAGATCTGGGTGGTTCCAAAGTAAGATCTGGATGGGTTCCTAAGTAAGATCTGGGTGGGTTCCTTATATAATATGGAAATAAATGTATTAATCCTTCTCATGCTGAAACAAACATAATCTGATTACTTGCTCCCTATTCGTTACAGTTTTTAAGACACTTTTGACCGAGTGTCAATCAGCTTGGATCCCTGTGAGGCGGAGATGCTCGGTGTTCAATCTGGATTCAAGCTGTTTGCAAATAACATACCGTCCGCGCTTAGCTTGACAAGGCTGGAGCCAACTCGAAATATATATTTTGCACGTTCTGTAGACATAGGGGGGCATTTGGTTATGAATGAGTGACGAGAAAATACTTTATTTATTTACCGAGGGTAGCCCAATTAGTCATAACGACTAATCTACCTTGAGGCCCTCAAACAAACTTATTTCATACAAAATACAAAACAATAAACCATAGATCTATATGCACAACAAATCAATTTTCAGATTTTGAATTAATTCTTTGCACGCTAAGTAATGTTGCGTCTGAATAATTAATAACTGTTGTCTGCTTCAATTTGCAGAGATTCTTCAAGGACACGCATTTGGATACTGATAAAACTCCTGTAGAGAAGTATTACAGAATAAAAGAGTTATAGAGATGTACAGAAATTTAACAGAATACAATAAAGAACGCTTAACTAACTAAGTACTGTAAAAATGTCACTAAAATGACTATACAATTTATCAACATGTGAATCGTTCAATACAGGTGGTCGCTTAATGCAGGACATGCAAACTATTTGCATAACTTTTGTCCTGGATTAAAGAACCATATGAAATTGAAATACAGACGAAGACTTCCTTTGCGTGGTCGTGTTAGAGAGCATGATATAGAACATTGTGTAGATTTATATGTACGCATATTGTTTACAGACTATGGCCGACAAATGTACAGTGAAATCTCACTAGACCGGAATTCTGAAGTTAGATACGTTATGCAGGTGGCTGTTTAATGCATGGTGAAAGTCATGCATAAAGCTCCTATATAGAGGAGCATTCTGCATAGCGTTCACCCCCACGTTAACCCATTCCCTCATATTGACGCCTTTTTGGCGAGCCTGTAAACGTGACTTTCTGAAACAATTGTGATAAATAGAGCATTTACTCCTATAGGAGCAAATGCTCTATTTATCACAATGGTTTCAAACTACAAAATTCTAGAACAAGTTCCCTTTCTCTAGTTAATGCTCCTTTTCTGTAGATTTATTCAAAGTGGTTTGATCTGAAAATTGCATATGAGGGAATGGGTTCAGCTGCCACATTCTTACAGAGCGGCATTACTACTAATCTGAACTTCCGGTATAGAGGGGTATTACTATACTGCATATTACATAACCAATACAGGCTTTCGTAACATAATGACTATTGTAACATAGTGGATATTGTAACATAGTGGCTATTGTAACACAGTGGATATTGTAACACAGTGAATAGTGTAACAGTGGCTATTGTTTTCTAGCTACTAACCATTCACTCCATGATTATTCATGTAAGAAATAATTACATGATGAATATTAATGAGCTATTTTCTATAATCTAACATGATTACATGAAACCTTAGCCATGCTATAATCGGTCATATTCCATAAGCAAAGAGAGTAGACTTTGATAAAAAAAAAAAGCTCAGTGTATGTTTGTTTCGTCTTTGTGCGTCTCTTGATGTTTTTATAGTTATGTACATTTGTTGTTTCTTGTGTTGCTGTTCGGGCGGTTGTTTGTTCTGTATGTGGTGTTTCCTGCATGACTCATTTTTGTACTTACTATGTTTGCAAAGGCGTTGAAATGAATATATATAGAGTAACGGATTCAGCACGACCTCCGTATCATACACATGTATCTATATAGCGGCAATGTTGGCTGGGGAGCACAAACATGTATCTGTATAGCGGCAATGTTGGCTGGGGAGCACATGCATCCATATAGCGGCAATGTTGGCTGGGGAGCACATATATCTATATAGCGGCAATGTTGGCTGGGGAGCACATGTATCTATATAGCGGCAAAGTTTGCTTGGGAGCACATGCGTCTATATAGCGGCAATGTTGACTGGGGAGTACATGTATCTATATATCGGCAATGTTGGCTGGGGAGTACATGTATCTATATAGCGACCATGTTGGGTGGGGAGCACATGTATTTATATAGCGGCAATGTTTGGTGGGGAGCACATGTATCTATATAGCGGCAATGTTGGCTGGGGAGCACATGTATCTATATAGCGGCAATGTTGGTTGGGGAGCACATGTATCTATATAGCGGCAATGTTGGCTGTAGAGCACATGTATCTATATAGCGGCAATGTTGGCAGGGGAGCACATGTATCTATATAGCGGCAATGTTGGCTGGGGAGCACATGTATCCATATAGCGGCAATGTTGGCTGGGGAGCACATGTATCTATATAGCGGCACTGTTGGCTGGGGAGCACATGTATCTATATAGCGGCAATGTTGCGTGGGGAGCACATGTTTTCTACGTCTAACGGACAAGCAGCTGACCAAACGACTGCCCCCGCCTGTTGCATCATTACAATAACTGATGTTGAAATGATTGGATTAATCAATGGAGATAAAATATTCATTTGAATCGTTCAGCCAGCTGCATTGCGCTCTAATGAAAACACGAGGGCATGTGCACTCAATTGTAACCATTATCCTGTTGTGTTGGTGATGTCTATGTAACCCTTTATCTCATGAATAATTATACAAACATACATCAATTGGTTTATTACAATGGTTAAAGAAAAAAGAAACTACAGCATCAGATAATGCATACACTATTTTATAAGTAAACATATCATGTAGGAGCATACCCTTATAAGAGTTCAGCTAATTCATAGCTATGATGTCATTATTTCTTAAATGTATATTCAACATCGAAATGCCTCTGCACTAGATCTATCGATTTCCCTTTCACTAACGTTTGCACAACACTGTCATACAAATGAAGATGCAATAGAGCTGATGACGGTTAATCAAACGGACCCTTACCCTGGTAAAATCACTCAAATGTTACAAACAAACAATACCCATATCAGTCGACTCCTGTAGGAGCTGTTTGATCAATGTCTGCTTCGTTTGCTGATGGAACAATATCGCATGTTCGTATGTCATTACAAAACTTCAACTAGTCTATATTCACAAGGCCATCATTTTCGCATGACTATTCATTAATGAATTGTGAGAGACAATGGCATGAATGCATAAATAATGTTCTGCGTACTACAGTATTTCTTTTTTTAAGCGACTGTCTACATTAGACATAATTGTGAGTGTTAAAGTGTGGTGGTAGCTTAAAGCAGAAAGCTCATACTGCAACTTTCTGCATTACTTTCGTTAGCCATTAAGTAACCGCCTGCTTTTAATGGCAGATATCAGGGACTGGTGCTGAAAAAAATATTCAGTAAATAGTATTCAAGATACTCATATAAGCATGCTAAAACTTTAAATTTGAATATAAAATATATGACTTTATTTGTGTCTACATATCAATACTTTACCTGTTAATTTTTGTCTTCGACAGAACATCGGAGGCGGATATAACTGGTGCGACACTACCTTATTATCTATACAGATAGCTACGAGATTCCTGCCAGCTTTTCCTCCGCGAAACAGAAATAATAAAAACAACTTTGAATTTTGCAATACAGTTTCTTGCGGTAATAGTATTTTTAACATATTCATGCAGGTGTTACCTGAATGCCAGTGTCAACCATGAACAAGTTTAGAATCCGTTTTGTTGTGGTTTGTTTTTGCAAAATGTTTAACCTTAAACCCTTTCAGTGCGGATCACGAGTCACTAACGTCCTTTGCAAACAGTGTAGACACAGATGAGAGGGCTCCTAGAGCTATAAGCAGCCACCTGCCCTAAATACCAACTAATTAACACAATTCAGTGGCCGTTATACAGAGGTGTTACTGTAAGTATTATACAATTTAAGAGGTATATCGCCTCTTGTGCTTCTATAGATGAATCTGTAATCTCCTGTGCAAACAGTTTGGAATCCCTTCCACACAGGACGTTCAATTTAGTATAAATATCGGCCTTGGAGACAGATGGCAGCTCGCTTAATGCAGGGTGAAGTTCACCTTGCATTAAGCAGCCACCTGCCTAAAGGTATCTGAATTCTTCTCTACTAGAATTAGAGAGGTTTTAATGCATCTGTGGAAACAATGCTGACACAAAACAATGCTGACACAAAATAATGCCTGCTCTGTCTTCTCCAAGTAACTGAATATTTAATAGACTACTTATTTGGTCAATCTTTAGAGAAACGTGTGACAAATCAGACTTACTCCGAGTCTCCTAGATCCAAACTGTTTGCTTATGCCTGTCAAGACACGCTTAGCATGAGGAGAGTTACAGAAATATCCTATCTAAACCTGAAACAGACAAGTGAAATGTATTTTGCGGGGAAGAGATTTACTCGTCCTGTGCTATGACAAATGTTACAAGTTCAGGTTATATCTTAGTTGTTAACCCTTTCACTGTTGAAATTTCCAAATGACAATTTCAAAATATAAACAGGTCAGATTCACTAACTGTGAATATTCGGGAATTCTATTAAAGAAAGCTTAACACGACAACAGTGCAAAGCCTGATGAGAGGGTTCATCTAGGAATCCCTATCCATGTCTGCCTTGCTTGCCAAAAAAAAGGGGGGCTAAACCTTTCGAATACACATTACATCCGTTTTGTTATGCTCTCTCGTCTAGATTTTAAAGTGTTTGCATATATGCATATATGCCATGATTTGCTTGAGCATATTTAATGTCTGACGTCAATACTTTCACACTCTAGACTATCTATATCTTGTAATATTTCATCTGTTACCAAATTGCCCGCTTTGCTAGAGACAATGTCTGGGTCCTCCCACGCACGTTGTGTTTCAACTACAATAAACATAGCTAATCCGAACACAACAAGCAGTATGGTTAGCCGGGTTTAACCCTTTCACGGTTCTATGTGTATTCCCAAGTTCAGCACTGAATATATATGGGCAAAGTAGTTACAATGAAATATGGAAAGTGGAATAGTGTAGCCATTTATGAAAATAGAGCATCGGGTATTTCAAATTCTATGGGCAAACAGAGCAGACCCTGATCAGACGACTCTTATAGGAGCCGGCTTATATTGGTCTACTCTGTTTGAAGATGTGTAAAAACACGTTTATATGAGGGAAAGGGTAAAGACAGGTAGCAGCCTAATGCAGGATGAAAGACATGCACAACTCCTCTGGGTGCTCCTCTGGGAGCTTTCGGCATGGATTTCGGCATGAATTTCAGTCTGCATTAAGCAGCAACCTACATAACAGTTTGTTAATACAGTTTATGCTATTCCTTGCGGATAGTGATTTTATATCTATTGTATATCTTTTTCATATCTTTAACTGACCGGTGGAAATCATGTAGTTCCTTCCGGCTAGCAATTTCATATATATTGTACATCTTTCATTGTCTGGGTAGATAATCATGCTGATCGTTCCGGTTAGTGATTTCATCCATGTGAAGCGCTTTTGAACGCACATATCCAGTGTGAAAAGAGCGCTATATAAATGTGGTATAATAATAATAACGAATTGTGAACTCTTATGTACTAAATATTCGTATTAGATAGGCTTGACTGTAGAGAAGTCAAAACGGACATGTGTTCAATCATGTTGTGCTTGACTGAGAGAAAACTGCCCCCAAGGAACAATAAAGGATCGCTAGAGATTTGTACATCTAAATGTCAAGGTTGTTCAATAGAACAATTTTGTATCCATTGTATCCTATACGGTGGACTTACTGGTTTGGTTAAAAGTCGTATAGGGAGAGATATGGATTATACAACGTACGTAGAACACAACAAATCCTAGATGTGAGTCTCTTTCAAATAATCATGTATTGAGGATGAGATGTGAGCAGGCGGGTGCTATATTACCAGAGATGTAGATAAGACACTTTCTGATCAGACCGACTCACAGACAGATCAGCCAAATATTCATCTGTATCGTATCTACAACGCGATTTTGATAAGTAGTAGTAATATTGGGAATTGGGTGGAAGTGGTGGTCCAGTGGTAGGATGTTAGACTAGGGATCGAAGGTCCCCGGTTCGAATCCTGCCATCGGACTATCAGAATTTTTCTGAGCAACACAAATGCATCCCACGTTTGCTCCTCTCTACCCAGGTGTATAAATGGGTACCTGTGAGGGAAATAAGCCAATGTGGCATGGCTGCTTAGGGCGCCGAGTGTTAATGGCCGGCTTATAACCCAGTGATCAGGGGGTAAATTGTGAAGTCCGGAGAATATGTACATTGTATGTAGTTCCAAACTATAAACCTCACCTTTACCCTTTTTCTTTTTATTGGGAATTGGCAGAGCAATTTCTAAATTATTTTACTACGATTCCCTACATACGTATCTTACACGTATATACAGCTCGGCGATAACATTCAACACTTTTCTTATTTATCAACAGTACATTAATCAGCGTACACAGCTTTGTGAAGATTTAATTTATTTTCAATATCAGAAACTCGGAGGATGAATAAAAAAAAACGGTATTCCACAATCTGCTCCGATCTGGTATTTTCTTCTACTATGCAAGTGTATTTAATTGGAAGTGCTGACTGAGCCTCGTCCTTGCTAGTTCTGCTTTTACCCAATTACCTAATAGAGACACATATCAATGCCTTTTCCAAACTGTGTAGACATAGAATAGACGGTTTCTGTCGTCTGTTCTTTTGCTTATGAAATTTTGCACACTATTATCAGTTTCTACAGTTTCTGTCTTGCCGTAATCTGTCAGGTCACGCTGAGAGAATTCAGGGTTAAACATTCCTAGGACGTTCCACTTATTTTCAAACCAATGTATGGAGAACAATACAAATGGAAATTCATATTCATAATCACCATTCACTACCGCTAGCATAACAGCACATCTTTTTATTACTCAGTTATGGCACTGTCCTCAATTACCTCACATAACATTGATTTATATTCAAGTTTATGAGCATTCACCTGTATAAAATTAATGTTGTTACAATATTGTTTGAAATTAGGCATGCATACAGTATGGTAGGTAGTCAGGGGATGCATAGAAACAATGACAGTAACCCCTTGAAAACTCGGTTTTTCAATAAAGAAGAACTTATGTATATTTAGGCAGGCGGCTGCTTAATGCAGTATAAAAATCATAGAGAAATATCCAAAAGGATGACTGTATGACTTTCACATTGCACTAAGATGCTACCTGTCTTACTGACCGGCAATGGTATCAAATAGAACATCCGGGTTATGGTTGTTTTACTGTTTTGCAATGGTATCAAATAGAACATCCGATTTAGGGTTGTTTTACTGTATTGCAATGTAGCCATTACAATGTTCTGCTCGTGCTACAATGCATTCATAATTGCATTGTATCGTTTGGAAGAGAACGAAACTCGTTAACAAACATTGTCTTGTATTGTGCTTCTGTTCTAAAAGTACAGTTGTTTGTCTCATTTCATCTCAACAATCGACCAGGCTTAAACCCTTAATCTTCTGAATAATTAAAACTTGTTCCAACGTGCTGAATATTAATTAAACAAAGCACGTATCAAAATTATGAAGAATATGATTTTGTATGATAGACAGTGCATACTGAGATCAAAGTTCTCCCTCAGGGAGTGCTTTGATCCAGGTATACACTATTTACAAGCGTCTGATCAGGGTATGCACTGTTTGCTTATGATATATTATATGGGGTTTATTCCACAGTTCCTTTCATGGTTAACAAATCACCTGCTTATGATGCCACACTAAGACTCATCTAGTTACTATTCATTAAGTAGATAACTTTTACATGCATATTCATTAGGTATACTTTTGATATTCAATACAATACATGTGTATCAGACAATGTTAAAACCTCATATTTCAAGGGCAATGTAAGTCGTGGTCTTCTGTCTGATTTTTGTAAAATGCTTCTCTGTATGAAATATGAAATAAAAGATGGCTAAGTCATAATGTTTAATTATTTCGTCATCCATATCTTACAGTTGTCATCTAACAATTGTGACATGTTACTCATTTGATGAGCAATGCTCGTATTTTGAGACAATGGTATGTTGAGTTGCTTAACCTTCACACCGCTGTAAAATATCATGTCTGCTTAAAGTTGGATCTGGTGCAATTTGAATACTTCATATTCGATTAAGCTTTTGCACAACTATTCTGAAGTTCAACAAGCTTTTGCACAACTATTCTGAAGTTAAGCAAGCTTTTGCACAACTATTCTGAAGTTCAACAAACTTTTCCACAACTATTCTGAAGTTCAACAAGCTTTTGCACAACTATTCTGAGGCTCAACAAGCTTTTGCACAACTATTCTGAAATTCAACAAGCTTTTGCACAATTATTCTGAAGTTAAACAAGCTTTTGCACAACTATTCTGAGGGCCAACAAGCTTTTGTACAACTATTCTGAAGTTCAACAAGCTTTTGTACAACTATTCTGAGGGTCAACAAGCTTTTGCACAACTATTCTGAAGTTCAACAATCTTTTGCACAATTATTCTGAAGTTCAACAAGCTTTTGCACAACTATTCTGAGGCTCAACAAGCTTTTGCACAACTATTCTGAAATTCAACAAGCTTTTGCACAACTATTCTGAAGTTAAACAAGCTTTTGCACAATTATTCTGAAGTTAAACAAGCTTTTGCACAACTATTCTGAGGGCCAACAAGCTTTTGTACAACTATTCTGAAGTTCAACAAGCTTTTGTACAACTATTCTCAGGGTCAACAAGCTTTTGCACAACTATTCTGAAGTTCAACAATCTTTTGCACAATTATTCTGAAGTTCAACAAGCTTTTGCACAACTATTCTGAGGCTCAACAAGCTTTTGCACAACTATTCTGAAATTCAACAAGCTTTTGCACAACTATTCTGAAGTTAAACAAGCTTTTGCACAACTATTCTGAAATTCAACAAGCTTTTGCACAACTATTCTGAGGGCCAACCAGCTTTTGCACAACAATTCTGAAGTTCAACAAGCTTTTGCGAAATTATTCTGAAGTTCAACAAGCTTTTGCACAACTATTCTGAGGGAGGGCCAACAAGCTATTGCATAACTATTCTGAAGTTCAACAAGCTTTTGCACAACTATTCTGAAGTTAAGCAAGCTTTTGCACAACTATTCTGAAGTTCAACACGATTTTGCACAACTATTCTGAAGTTCAACAAACTTTTGCACAACTATTCTGAGGGCCAACATGCTTTTGCACAACTATTCTGAAGTTCAACACGCTTTTGCACAACTATTCTGAGGGCCAACAAGCTTTTGTACAACTATTCTGAAGTTCAACAAGCTTTTGCACAATTATTCTGAAGTTCAACAAGCTTTTGCACAACTATTCTGAGGACCAACAAGGTTTTGCACAACTATTCTGAAATTCAACAAGCTTTTGCACAACTATTCTGAAGTTAAACAAGCTGTTGCTTAACTATTCTGAAGTTCAACAAGATTTTGCACAACTATTCTGAAGTTCAACAAACTTTTGCACAACTATTCTGAAGTTCAACAAACTTTTGCACAACTATTCTGAAGTTCAACAAGCTTTTGCAAACTATACTGAGGGTCAACAAGCTTTTGCACAACTATCCTGAGGGTCAACAAGCTTTTGCACAACTATTCTGAAGTTCAACAAACTTTTGCACAACTATTCTGAAGTTCAACAAGCTTTTGCAAACTATCCTGAAGTTCAACAAGCTTTTGCACAACTATTCTGAGGGCCAACATGCTTTTGCACAACTATTCTGAAGTTCAACAAACTTTTGCACAACTATTCTGAAGTTCAACAAACTTTTGCAAAACTATTCTGAAGTTCAACAAGCTTTTGCACAACTATTCTGAAGTTCAACAAACTTTTGCACAACTATTCTGAAGTTCAACAAGCTTTTGCAAACTATCCTGAAGTTCAACAAACTTTTGCACAACTATCCTGAGGTTCAACAAACTTTTGCACAACTATTCTAAAGTTCAACAAGCTTTTGCACAACTATTCTGAAGTTCAACAAACTTTTGCACAACTATTCTGAAGTTCAACAAGCTTTTGCAAACTATACTTAGGGTCAACAAGCTTGGATCCTGATGAGTTACTCAGCGTCTCATCTGGACCCAAACTGTGTAGCAACCCGTCTTGAAATAACGTTGAACTTTGAAACAATTATTTCAAAAACGGGGGGTTGCAGTTTGTTTCAATGTGCGACTTTCGAATTTTTATTTCAATTTGCAACTTCACTTTAAAACTGACTGATATCGAAACTCGCACATTGAAATAAACTGCGGCCTGTTTTGAAATAATTATTTTCAAGTGCAACGTTATTTCAAAACGGGTTGGCATCGGAAATCGCATATTGAAATAAACTTCAACCCGTTTTGAGATAATCATTTCAAAGTGCAACATTTTTTTTCAAAACGGGTTGGCATCGAAAATCGCACATTGAAATAAACTTCAACCCCGTTTTGAAATAATAACGTTATGCAAAGTTATTTCAAAACGGATTGGTACCGAAAATCGCACATTGAAGTTAACTTCAACCCCGTTTTGAGATAATTATTTTCAAAGTGCAACGTTATTTTTCAAAATGGGTTGCTACATAGTTGTTTGTCTTTACGAGTCAGGGCGGGATTTGAGGAATAATGTTCATCAATAAAGCGCCTAACTATATACACCCATAGCCCGCCAGTCACGTACAATAGCTAGTTTTGCAAAGTTTGTTATGAAAAATGCATGCCTGCATGCTCTATGCTTTTGTCTAGGAATATCATTTCAACATGTCCTGTATATGTTTTGTAAAGATTTGCCTAATTAATATTCAAAGAGGTAAAAGTGATAAAAAATATGTGACGGACTAAGGGTTAGAACAAATCCAAACTATGTATCAAATAATTAACTGCGTGCACGTGTTTATTCGATATTTCTTCATGGGTATTTAATTTTCTTTGTTGATGATGACGAGGAGGAAGACGTTGCGTTGTCGTCGTCGTTCTTAATAACTATTTGCATGCTGCGTGTTTGATATTAGGCTGAACCTTGTCAAGAGAATTTGAATCTCAACATATTTCGGTAACAACGATTGCCTTATTCGAAATACAATGCTATTATAATATATTTCGGCCACAACGATTTCTTTATTCGTAATACAATACTGCGATCTGGACATCTCTTCCGGTAAAACGGTAACCTTAGATATGTTATTATTTTCATAACATTCATTGTCAGCAAACATGAAAGCAAATATGTACACATATACAGTAAAATCCCTCTAAATAGATAACCAGAAATATGTCTAATAGATAACAAGAAATATGTCTAATTACGAGTTATAAATGCTGGTGGTAGCTTTATGCAAGACGAGAGTCTCCTATAGCTCCTAGCTCCTGTAGGAGGTTTCTGCATTAATCTCTTCCTACATTAAGCAACCATCAAATGTTAAGGAAACCTATGTTTACACTGGACATCTAAAAGAACCAGAAACTCAGTCGATAATAAGAGTAGGGCATCGCGCCCGGGTTTCTCTGTATCCTCTCCCCTCTCTCTGGGGTGTCCAGTTAGCCCAAAGTGAGCAGAAACGGATGTTAAACAACACAAACAAACGCACAAACCTATGTTTATCAATAATGTGTTAATGAGGAGTTCACTAGCAGACAGGGCAGTAGTAAAGATGCGTTCTGGTCTATCCCAGGCACATTTTATATTGATACTACTCATTAGAATCGGCGATGAGTAGCGGCACTATACTGTTTTTGGTGAAGGGATGTCAGAACTAGTTGGCCTAGATTTCCTTATTATTTCATTTATCTACAGCTCTGATGAGATATGTTTTTAAAAATACTAAATTTATCAATCTTATGACCGGCTTTACAGATATAGAGAATAATAGGTTAGTGCCGTAGATGGGACGCTTTATCCGACGAGGGGAGAAAACGTTGAGGCGAGGCTTGCCGAGCCTCAAATGTTTTCTCTCCGAGTCGGATAAAGGCGTCCTATTATTCTATTTATTCAGTCAATTTAGTTCATAGACTCATAAAACATACGAATATTGAAATAATTTGCACTGAAAATGTGGTTTTTCGATCAACGGACCTCCCTTTTCATTTTCATTCTAGAGACGTAAATAAAGAGCAACCGCAGAGGAAAATAGTTTCGACACTTACATAACAAGAGGGGAAAACGTGGTTGAATTTGAAAAATAAGATCATTTGAATCGAGAGTCGATATGTTTATTCAAACAGACATGATAATATTCTCCCGGAGGCTGTCTGGTCAAATTCGAGTTCCGTCGTCTCGGTTTCTATTTTTAGATAGGGCTAACGTCACTCATAAATCGATGAGAGTGAAAAGAAAATGTTTACTATTTATCTGTAAATCTTTGCTCCCTGACTTGATTTTTATCAAAAACGCGTTTCGCCAGCGGTGAATTAAATTAATAAAACTGATAAATCAACGTCACTTTGTATGTGGTCTCAGTGGCGTAATCGGTAAGCACGACGTCTCTAGAGAGATTAAATTTGGCTTTTGTAGAATCAGGCGCGGGTTCGAATCCAGCTGTAGCCATTTATTTTTTTTTATTTTTCCTTCTTCTTCTTTATAATTATATTGGTGAATTTTCTGTTAGATCTATCCCGACAACATGTTCAAGCATATTTACAGAAAATTAAAATAGTTCCATGGTTATAGAATCATTACGCCTATCCTAACCTAATAAACCTTCTACTACCGGAAGTAACCTAATAAACCTAAGTTTATTTGCACCCCCTTTATTATGTCACTAGAGAAGCCTGGTGACTGGATAAAAAACTTTTCTATTGGATATTTCAAAATAATGAGCCATTTCCTTTCTCTCACGCATTTGCAAATAGAGTAGACCCCGATCCTGTAGGAGCCGTCTGATCGGGGTCTGCTTTGTTTGCGTATTATATAAAATCTAATTCTACTTGAGCCAAAACATGTTGTGTTCATGTATCATTATAAAAAGGTATCTAATTAATATTCATGATGTCAATAGTTCTTACATGCAACAGGGACATGTTTAAAAGCTGTTTAATCAGCTATTATGAATGCCGATCAAACTGAGTTGATGATAATTTGTATCTTTTACTGCTGTCCTTAATTGGAGACAATAAAATACATATTTCAGACCCATCTCTAGATTTCATATGCTTTTCCACTTCATATTTTCCATTTAATTATAGAACCATGTCTCGCCTGAACGGCTCAAGTCACGTTGATTTACAGACAGCATCACACCACTGCAAACTACTTAATGTTTAGCTTGCTAGTCAAATTCTCGTCGACAAATCATACTAACTAATTTCTTAAATCATTTATTCTCCACTTATTTCCGAAAAAATGACAAAAAAGCACCAAGCTACATGTATTTGACACTCGATCAAGAGTGTCTCAAACGTTTAACCCTTTCCTCCATAGGCTAGTTAAGACAAACCTCTTGGAATGGATCCACCGAAAAGGAGCATTTACTAGAGAAAAGGGAAATGTAAGAATTGTATAGTATTGAAACCATTGTAATAAATATAGTATTTGCTCCTATTGAGCAAATGCTCTATTTAACACAATGGTTTCAAAAAGTGACTTTTACAGAGGCGTAGAAAGGCGTATTTATGGAGGAAACGTTTAATCGAATCAGAAGACGGTAAAATGTTCAGCAAACCAGAGATGGAGCAGACATTATTTTTCAGCTTGAGAATGGTTTATGGAGCGAACCTTTGTATTAGGATGAACCATCCCGCTCTAGAAACAAATCAGCACTCAAAACGTTACTACTACTCGGGAAGCACTGTTTTCTATTTCAATAAACTCTTAAGTGAAACAGATCACTTGCATACATCCCATTGCAAATTGTGTGAACGAATATAATAGTACATATTTGTCATTGAATCCAGAACTTCTGAACAGCATTGAGATATTGACATGTCATCATAAATCAACGAAACTGGGATTCAATTATCTTCAGCCTCTCTTCCTGATGTTATCGATAGTCTTCGATGCAAGGGAATGTTGGCCTGATTGTATTTAACCCTTGTCGTGCTGGAAAATATAGTACAGTGAATCATCTGTAATGAACACCACCGATAAGAGGGGTATTGGATTGTTTGTAACCCACTCACTCATAGTGACGCCTTTTGACACTTCTGTAAAATCCATTGTGATAACTTATAATCCATTGTGATTACTTACATCTATCACCCATTGTGACCACTTATAACCCATTGTAACCCATTATGATAATTTATAACCCATTGTGATAACGTATAGCCCATTGTGATCAATTATACCCCTCGTGATCACTTATAACCCATTGTGATCACTTATAACCCATTGTGATCACTTATAACCCATTGTGATCACTTATAACCCATTGTGATCACGTATAACCCATTGTGGTGTCTTATAACTCATTGTGGTAACTTATAATCCATTGTGATCACTTATAACATATTGTGATTACTTATAACACATTGTGATAACTAGAGCGTTTGCTAAAATGGTTTCAAATCTACACAATTCTAAAATTGTCATTTTCTCTAATAAATGCTCTTTTTTTTCAGTAGATTTATTCAAAGAGGTTAGGTCTAAAAATAGCAGATATGGGAATGGGTTATAGCCAGATGTAGCTTATTTCATTACGAACTTTATGCAGAAAGCTCCCATAAAAAATTCTTCATTACGTTCGCCCTGTGTTAAGCAACCGCCTGCTTTTAAATACACACACGTGGTTATTCATTAAGGTATCGCATTAGAAAAGCTCTTCTGTGCATATGCTAAATCTGTGATCTGTTGAAATGATTATTTAATTCCGATTTATTGAAACTTAAACAAACTATTGACCGAGTGTGAAACAGTTTCAATCCAGATGAAATGCCGAGTATCTCGGCATCTGCCTCAAATATGTCTGCCAATGCCAAGCAGGTCTCGCGTATCACAGGGGCTAACAATTACCTTTCCCCGGGGCGAATTTGAAATTACCTTTGCAGATAGTTTGGATCCAAATGAGTCGGAGTCTCAACAGGGTGTGAAACTGGTTGAAATGAATATTCTTACTATAGTATTTTGAAGGTGACGTGGACGAGACTTGGATCTGCAAGTTCTGTGCTGATAATCTTGTCTCGAAGTTATCGATTGAACGTCTGTTTGTATCTTCAAATTGAGCATAAAGACATCTTTCAAGTATAATTGATACAAGTATGATGCTAGCGTAAACACATTTAGACATTATTGGACTTCGTTCAACCCGGCTCTTATACAGTAAAACCTCTCTATAACGGCCACTAAATTACATCAAGTAGTTTGTGTTAAATGCGGGCGGCTGCTTAGCGCAAGGTGAAAGGAAAACAGAACGCTCCTATAGGAGCCTAACCCTAGCCCTCCTATAGGAGCGATCTGTTTTACTTTCACCTTGCTGTAAGCAGCCACCTGTCCTAAATATCTACTAATTAACAGAATTTAATGACCGTTGTAGAGAGGTTTTACTGTATTCATACAGCTTGTATCTAGATGCTACGCCGTGTTATGAGGGTCCAACTTTGCCACGCTCCATCAATGGTTTCTCAAACACTGGAACGAATATAAAATGAAGAAAAACTACCACAGATCGCAAAGTGGGTAAACCTTTTATTTATAGGCAGGATAAGGGTTAGTGGTAATTTAGTGATTCTTGAGACTGAATTCACCGATACATCCTCACATTTGTTAACCTTTATCTTGCTAAGACAACCCGCTGCCATCAATTTAGCATGGTTTGTCACCAGTACAAGCGTCACTATCATTCATTCTCGGCGTTATTTGATGGTCTATTTAGTGTCGTACGCATTAACCCGTCAACTGTTCTATAATAGGTTAAGCTTTATTCACTTTCGTTAAAGCTATTGAGAAACTATTGACATAATGGAAGACAGTTTGGGTTTTGGTGGGTTACTGGGAGTCCCATCAGGATCCAAGCTATCTGGTGGCCCTTTGCAAGCTAGCGGTATAAGCCAGACCCACTCACACACTAAGCCAATGCGCTTTATCACCTTAAAATGCTGTCAATAGACTTTCAACAACATTGTCCGCCTACAACCAGGCACCCTCATTTCTGCAGGCAATATCTATGGTTTCCCACGCAGACCTGGGTAAGTTATTTGTTACAATGTAGATTGGGCGGTTGTCGGTGCAAGAAACGAAGAGAACTGATCGATTTACTGTCAAATTTACAAATTAGTTAAGAGCCATTTAGAGTAAACGATGAACCCGCATTATGCCTCAGATTGTTGTAAATATCATTCATTATGTCAGAAAAATTGCCTTTCAGCAGTAAGTGAGACTAAGAAGAGTACCTATGTAAGAAACTTGACAATGTAAATATAAGAAAGACAAATAGACACATACATCTGCAACCGGGCTAAGTTGAAATTAACTATGTTGTATGATATTTATTACTAATAGTAATGTTAATGAGACGGAAGATGTTTGAAATTGGATTGCTGTTTTAATGCTTATGTAAGCCATTAATTCCCATTAATTAATTAAGGAAAACCCCCGTCCAGATTTTATTTTGGAACCCATTGAATTCTCATGTTGAGGGGTAACAGCAAACACAATGTCTACATAATCCATTGACACCGATGGTTAAGTAAATAGTGTAAATATTTTCAGAGGAGTCCTTCAGGAGCCGTCTAATCTGGCTCTGCACTGTTTGTCTATTTGTTTCAAGGGACGCGGATCACCAATGGGCTAAGGAAATAGCAACTGTAGCTTTAATTTGCCATCAAGTGACTTCAGTATATAATTACATCAAGTTCAGAACTGTAGATACACTGTAAGATGAGTACATTAGAATATGTCTAAAGTGGACATTAAAAAGAGGTTTAAAGCTGGGTCCGTGAGGCATGTGATAGCTTAATGCAGGTCGAGCGTAATGCAGAAGGCTCCTAGGGGTGGATTATGTGTTGCTTTTGTCCTGCCTTAAACAGTCGCCTACTTTTAAGACGCCTGTATTCAATAAATGAATGGTTGTTTAAGACAATTTCTGTTTTATCTAGGAAACCTATGTGAACCAATTTGTTTTTGTATTTCTCCGCCAAAACATGCATTGCTGCTACTCTTTAGAATTTCCCCGGAGAGGAAACTGTAGTGAGGGGCAGTCAGATAGCACTTGACTGAGTAATAAAACAGTTTGCCTATATCAGTACGCATAGGTTATATAGGTTATATATAGCTAACGGCCACTGACACGGCAAGGTAGACATAATCATACGGTGAGTCTGCTGTATAGAGACAGGACCAATACTTTACAAGGGAAATGAGTATGCCCTGGATTACATGTACCCCAACACTAAGTACGAGAAGTATTCAGTGACCAAGTCTCACCTTTCCACCAATTTGTACAACTAAATAAATCAGTTTCGAACCACGTTTGCAGCTTTAACCTTTATCACATTAAGTGCGACTTGACTGGCATTTGCAAATAACCTGATCATCAGGATCCAAGCTATTAAGCACTCGATTAAACGCTTTCTCAAATGCTTGTACGAATCAGAATTAGGTTCAGAATTTTAGCAGACATATTGTTTCAGCATGGGAAGGGTTAAATTAGATTGACCATGTAACATGTAAACTGAAGGTCTTGATCAACCGGTTCATAAGGAACTTGTTTGATCTTGCTCTGCACTATATTGCCTACATATGTGTAATAATGTCTGCAAGAATGTTTAGGGTAAGTAGGGATTTTGCGAAAGTTTGATTTAAACTCAGCGATGTAGATAGCCGATTCTCGTAATTGGTGGCTTGACCTTTTGATAACGTCATTGAAGTTATGTTCTTGGTAAGTGCAAATTACTTAAAGTTACAAAGCTGTGAATGTTGTCTCTGCTACTTAAGATGAAATCTCGGGGTGATTACCAGAGTATTCACACGAACGTCTCTGTCGGAAATAAATATAGAACCTGATGTATACCATTTTTCAAATTAATGAAGAGAAGTGTTGATAGAATATGTCATTTCTACAGATTTCAGAAAACTGTAGTCAGCATATTGATCCCAGTGCTAGCATATTGACCCCAGTGCTGAATACAAATGTCAAAATGCATCAAGTGGAACAATCATGCTATAAATCTACCCTGGGTAGTATACTTCTGAAACGTTTTTACCATGTTAACCATTAGTTACAAAACAAATGACACACGCCAAGTGATTATATCAATATCTAAAAAGTAATTTGGAGAAGATGGTGATATACAGATGGGTAAACGACGGGTGGTCTGATCTCAGCAGTTTCTGCTGTCAGATTAAAGCCTTTGTTGTGTTTTTGATGTTTCAATCTTTGGTGTGAAAGATAAACAAGTAATCAGTATCAGTATAACCTTTTACCTCGTAGAGACACGTTGCAAACAGTGTAGATCTACGTCAATAAGCTGTACAAGTTCCTTGATTGGGGTCTGCTCAGTTCACTAATGAAACTATAAAACTATTTCTAATCGTCCTGTCATTTCCAACAATTTCGTTGTATTAGGTACGAATATATTCAAATTTCTAATGGGGTAACATGGAAGTAATTCTACTGTCCATTAGTTTCCTTGTTTATGTACCAGTATAAAAGTCCAGTCAATGAATATTTATGCATTGACAGATTCTTGGATTCTTTTTTAGAAGACATTCCTAGTACAATTTATCTAAAAGATGACATTCTGTGCATTCAAACCTTTTACTACAATATGGTTTTACTGGCTGGTTATAGTGTGGATCAGTGGACATAGGCAACTACAGAAATAAGTGAAATTCCAGGAATTTTCATGCATGTACATCAGATAGAAATTTCGCAATTAAAAGGCCCGTCGCTGTACATGTATACTGTCTCGTGCAGTAGAACCCCCTCTTACCTGGATGTTAAATCTAGTATAAATATCGGTCATGGAGACGAGTGGCGGCTTAATATAGGATCAAAGTCATGCAGAAAGCTCCTCTAGGAGCTTTCTGGGTGACGTTCACCCTGTATTAAGCAGCCACTTGCCTAAATTGTCTAAATTCTGCTAAATTCGGGTTTAAAGGGGGTTTACTGTATATGTATTAAGTTAAGTTCAAGTTATTACAATTATTCGCCTTGTTTCCCACTAGCGAATGGTTAAGCAATGTATATGGTTACTGTTTGAGAATATTACTTTTCAAAAGGTGTATTTAGTCATTGTCTCCAGTACAAAGGCCCTTATGGGACATTCATTCATCCATACTGATATACAAATTTTGTTTCATAGATGAACTATGTATGTGCAGTTTCAGATCTCTTGATATGTACTTCACGGGGGATGTTTCAATGATATTACCTGAAATGTCAAACCTTCTCCCGCTATCCGCGACCTAGACCGCATATGTGAACACCTTGGATCCAGATGAGACGCAGAATAACTCGGCGTCTCACCAGGATCCTCTCAACTTTCTCAAAATCTAAAACAGACATTATTTCTTTTACAGCGGGATAAGAGTTAATATGATTTCTCGGAATACTCCATCTGGATGACACCACCCATTTTTTCATTTACAGCAAAACTTCGCTAATCCGAAAATTTAGTAAAGATGAATTAAGAACCTTTTTGGTAGGTTGCTGCTCAATGCAGGATGAACATCATGCAAAAACTGCGAACGTATCTTTCTGCATGACTTCCGTCGTGTAGCAATAAGCGGCAACCTCTCGTGCACACCGATGATGCTACTAGTTCCGTGTTCGATTCAGTTTGCGTTGATTGTAGATAAACTACTGTACTCACTAGTAAGAGCCAGAACCGTAATTAATCAAGATATTGGTCAATCGTAGCTGATTATATCCTTGTGCTTTCCAACTACGTGACGAATAAGATATATCGACCTTCACTTCTGAAGAGTCACCCGGTCTAACAAGAAGAGGGAAGAGCCAACATCGAACATACACACGCTGTCCTTATTACTATTAACTATTATCCCGCGGTAAAATTCAATTGTGGCTACAATTCTGGCCTTGTGCAATTTGTACTAACCTTCGACTCGTTCAAACTGTAAAGAAACTATAATCTGAGAAACGAGCAGCTAAGATCCCGATGATAGACCGAGTAACTGGACGTCTCATCGGGATGCAAGCAGTGTACATATACAAGTCAGGATACGCTTAGTGGAAGAAAGGCTAAAGTGGGCACATTGGTACCAGCTCTAGGAATCCATCTTCACAGATGAATGGACCAGTTGTAGCTGAGATTGAATACACGGACACATTTCTAGGCTCAGGTATCATAATTCACCCATCTACATCTGGTTACCGTACAAACATGGGACTCAGTAAGTAAGTTGAACTGTTCCATATCATTTGTGAATAGATAACCATGGGTATAGCTTCTAAAGACTTATTATAAACAATGTGTATAGCATATTTCCAGTCCCGCGTGTATAGGTATCTATAAGGATATACAAATAAAACAAAAGTTATTGATGAACAGTGTGATAATGATACATGTACAACCAAATTCAATAATATTAATAGTAAATGGCATCAACGCAAAAATCCTAATGTTGCTTCTATGACTATAGTCTATTTAATTGGATTACACCATGGCTATTCTTTATTTAACCCTTTACTGTTAATATACGCCTTTACATGTACCACCATTGGAAACAGGGTAGATCCAAAATCAGACGACTCCTACACTCCATAGATACGTTATTTAACGCCTTTGCAAACCCAGTACAAAAAACACCTCTATAACGGCCACTAAATTGTGTTAATTAGTTGGTATTTAGGGTAGGTGGTCGCTTAAAGCAAGGTGAAAGTAAAACAGAACGCTCCATTAGGAGCGTTCTGTTTTACTTTCACCCTGCTTTAAGCAGCCACCTGTCTTTAAAACAAAATATTTGATGTAATTTAGTGGCCATTATAGAGAGGTTTAACTGTAGATAAATTAGGCTCCTGTAGGAGCTGTCTGATTAGGATCTACTCTGTTTGCTCAACAATTAGATCTTATTCTACGGTTTCTACTATTGTCTAAAGTCTTGTGTTAAATGGCAATATAACATATTGACTAAAACATATCCATGATTATTTCTTATTTAACTATTCATTAAGTAAAGGTTTAAGGAATCCTTTTTATGACGTAGGATATAATAATGTTTGACACTAAGTGTAGATGTATAAATACTTTAAAAGTAGACACCTTCATCAGTGATGCTGTTTCATTGCCCTGAATCGATACAGCAAAGCATTGTTACTATTTACAAAAATTAGGGCGATAATTTATCATGTTATTGGCTTTCTGTTAGTGATTAGATCTGCCTGCTCCCGACGATATGACAGATTAGAAGTATTGACCGACCGAGTCTGAGAGTCATCGGTCAGATGTAACAGGTCTGAATAAAAATGGTATCAGTTTGTGGGCAATAAATGACTGAGCAATTTCATTCATATATGTATAGTACATACAGATAGTATTATTACATAAGAACAGAATAATACGAATACTGAAATATAATATATATACAAAGCGACAACGCGAATGAAATAAAGTTTCATTCTTTCTACTGAGCATTGATTGAATACTTTAATAGAATTATAATAATTATGTAATACAGTCAAATCTCGATAATTCGAAATTTTAACAAAGAAGAATTTAGACCCTTAAGGAAGGTGGTTGCTTAATGTAGGCTATAAGCCATACAGAAAGCTCCTAGAGGAGCTTTCTGTGTGGCTTTCACCCTGCATTAAGCTGTCACCTGTCTTGATGATCGATACGTATTTGAGTTTTCGATTAATCGCGATTTTACTGTACAACATAATAATATTATCACACCCAGCCGTTATGATTTTCTTTTCATTTCTAGAAACTGGACATGCATTTATACCGTTATCTCCGAGACTTAGTTCTCATTTGCAGTCAGCTTGGATACAGATCTAATCTATTTGACTCTAGGTCAATAGTTTCTCAAAACCTTGATCAAATCGCAAATAGTCAAACATGCACCAACCCAAATTTGAGCAGAATTGTGGCCGCATTATAATTTAAACCAGAATTGTGATATAAAAAAAGTATACATAACCTCTATAAAGCGAACACTTAATGAGTAGACATTGTTGTATTTAAAATCAGTTGGGGCTAAAATACAGGACGGACGTAATGCAGACATGCTCCATGGGAGCTTTCTGCATAAATGCCGTCTTTCATTAAGCTACCGCCTGTTCCTGAGAGCTTTTCTACACGTTTATATATACATTAATAGGTCCTACATGGGGATTGATTTTTCTATAACACAATAAAAAATATAATTGTTAGTCAATTGAATGTGATATTCTACTTATCACATAAAACAGGAAACAAACGTTACAAATACTATAAAAATGTCACATTAAATTATGACTTCTACGTCATGTGTAATTCCGTGACATCAGTGCTTAATCCCCGAGTTCGGATACAAAATCCATAACACACGGTGAATACTTTGTTTGTCAAACGTATAAAACAATTCATTAAAAAGGGATATGACCCCTCTATATTGCAGCACACTATATGCTTGGTGGTCGACCCCTTTACAGTTGGTCATTATGCTTTCCTCTTTGTTTGTGCGACGACGGAAAAGGCTTAATACTCTATGAAGATTCCCTCTTAAACCCGTTTACGGAGGGGAAAAATTTGTAGACATAGACATTTGTATTTTGCCAGTTCTGTCGTACCCCAAATGACTTCTCCACAGCTGCTTTGACCTCTGAATAGTCATCGAGTACATGTCTACGATGTCAAGTTTATTCTTTTTCAAACAAATCAGTTGTGCATGTTTAATATCCACTAGTATTTGTATCTTCTTGCGATTTATTTTTTATAAAATGTCGGTGTAGAAGTGTTGCATATAGTTTTCCCGTACTTTTAAATTATGACGTCATTTAAATGATGACGTCGCTTGTTTACCTCTAACGTTTATTTTCAAATCATTTCATTTTGGCAGACATCGTTATGCATGTTGTGGAGTTGTCTGGAGGGGAAATTTTATTTACATTTTGACTTTGGTGAAAGTGGGATAAGGACGAGGTTGGGTACCCGTAAACCAGGTTTAAGTCCCCCAGTAGCTTATTTTGGTTACTGGCCGTTCCAAGGCGGTACTCCTGCTTTCAGCCTATGGTCAATTTTGTTGTTTAATATGCTTAATGTTTAATGTTTTTCGTCTTGATATGCGTCCTGTTATGTTTTGTCTTGTGGCTTTACCGTTTCTTGTTTGATGGTGTTTGGTGCGGTGTCATTTCGTGTGTGGCTCTCCCTGTTTGACTATTTTTCCATATTTACGAAGTCGAATTTCGGCGGTTTATTTACTAAAAAAAGACTGTCCAGAACCAAAATGACCACATAAATATTGGCGCCCCGCTTGAGCGGGGCGACTCTATGAGATTGCGAATTTTGTTTTGGCTGATGGAAGGAGCAGTTATATTTGTAACGTTGATGATGAAATGAAAGTTACTTGTTTGGGCATTGTAAGTTATGTATACTGGTCGATTCAGATTATGAATAACATATCAGAAGTAATTAAATAAATTTAAAAACAATAAGCATTTGTTTGTTATTATAGCATTGAAAGAAATGAGTACATTATTGGTATTGCCTTAAGATCTATGAAAGTATCACACTATTTACAGTAAATACACAGTCCAATGTATTGTGTTTGATTTAATGCGGATTGATTACAAGTTTAGATATAACCTGTATTTGCATTGTAAAGTTTAGCCCAATTAAGAGTAAAATTTAAAGCTTTGGACAAATTCATTATTTAGTTGTTTTACGTATATTGCATTGTTTGATAAGGTGTCTTTTTATTACATGACTGTAGTAGCCTGCACTTATTCCAACAGCAATATGCTGGACTAACCCTTTGGATGATCGCATGATTATATCAAGATAATACCTACCAGTGTATATTTTCTTGAAAAAAAGCATATCTTCATGTATGTTTACACTGTTTCAATAGCAGACACATATCTTAACTGAAAATATTAGTGCAGCACAAATAGCATGACCACTCGTATTCTAAGCATTTTCTTACAACTTAATGCAAACAAAACCAGTATGGTTGTTCTTTTTAATGGCGCCCTTTGATGTTTCCATCAATGCCTTTCTTGTAAAACCTCTGTAAGTTGAGTCTGAGTTCATTCTCAAATATCTGATTTACTTAAAGGTGTCATATTTCACGCTGGGCTAAGTAGATTACAGCTTAAAATAGCTTCACTACATTCACTGTACGGCAAATGAATTCTTGAAGTTTTGGCCATGCCTTTCTCTGTTTGTATATACAGTAGACTCCCTCTAAACCTGAATTATAGTAGAAAAACAATTAGATATTTAGGCAGGTGGTTGCTTAATGCATGGTGAAGGTCATGCAAAAATCTCCTTAGGGACTTTATGCATGATTTCATCCTGCATTTAGCTGCCACCTGTCTCCAATACCGATATTTATATTAATTTAACGTCTTGTTTAAAGGGATTTTACTGTATTTAACCGGTATGCAAACAGAGGAAGAATCTCAGCTGACGGCTCCTACAGATTACGTATGGGTGCCATTTGCATGCAAAAGCGTCAAAAGGCGCACATATCAGGTTAAAGTTTAATCTTTATTTCTCTTTTATTTCGAACATACAAAGTCCGAAGTCACATGGTGTTGATACTGAGATCAGTCCTGTTCCCGAATGCAATCATTGCATTGACCGTAGCCTGCTAATCCTTTATATCATTAATAGCACATGGACAAATACTTAGTTGGCCATGCCAGAAAATATAGCATCATACCAATAGTATGTCATAAGCAAACATAACATACCCTGATCAGGCGGCCTCTATAGGAGCCCTCTGGTCTAGATCTACTCCATTTGCAAGAGCATAGAAGGACGTATTTATGGCGTACGAAGTTAATGATACAGCATGAATATAATCTAACATAACGGGAACTACGCATGGTTCCTCGTTGTCTCCAAAAGCCCTAAACGCAAAATATATGTGAGACATTTTGTCGGATTCAGTCCGCACCGTCTAACACAAATCGAATTAACACCCTGTCACATCAGGAACGTTTTCCTCGGGGACGAATTTAACGGTTGATAACATAAAAAGTCCATCCTTGTTAAGTTCATTTCTTTGTCCATTACCTACACCAGAATGTACATAATTAACGTTTTCGCTCATACAGGCACATTGTCTGGCCTTTTCAAAGAGTAAACCCAGACGAGACGGCTTCTGATCAGGGTCTACTATATATGTTTGTTTATCAAATAATATGGATATGATTATATAATTTCTGTCGTGGCCAAAATGTGTTTTGCCAATGAAGAAAATATTCCAAAATGGGAATTAATATGATACATAAATACTTGAATAGCTCTGATCTAATATTTCGACCACTAAGGGCCATTTTCATGACATGATAATCTGTGTAAAAGGCCCTTAGTGGTCGAATTATTAGATCAGAGCTATTCAAGTATTTATGTATCAAAATGTTTTTGTTCACAAATGTATGCCAATAAATCAAATAAAGGGCTGAGCCTTTCCTTCATATTTACGTGTTTTCACGCATTTGCAAACAGAGTAGACCCAGATATGGCTCTTATAGGATCCGTCTGATCAGTGTCTACTCCGTTTGCTCATGAAATTTGAAATATGTGTTTCTAAAATGGCTTCATTGATGCACCTTCCATATTTCAATTATGAGTATTTTGTCCAAGACTATTCAGTAGGTATTGAAGTTTGGAAAACTACAGATCAGGTAAAGGTTTTATCTCGGTCAGTTGCCATATCTCGGTCAGTTGCCATATCTCGGTCAGTTTTATCTCGGTCAGTTTTATCTCGGTCAGTTGCCATACTACACCCCAACCAACCACCACCACCACCCCATTTCAAGCATGGTCTAATGTGGAATAAACGGATACTATTATACAGCAGAACCCCGATACAATCACTACATCATTTATCAACATAGGACTCAGTAAAAGCATGCGATTGGTTAATACACGACTAACGTACAATTAAGTAATGTAATGGGCCTAAAGGAACTTTCTGCATTACTTTTGTCCTGCACACTTGGAAATATTTGTTGATCGTTCGATCCCCCCCCCCCCTTGTCTGCTGTACGTTATATACCGGTATGTCAGCTTTGATATACTTGCTCTTCGCCTAGCTCGTTCACTGCCTAGACTGCCATGACGATGAGCTTGTGATTTCATATGCAAACAGTTTGGACCCAGATGAGACGCCAAGTAACTCGGCGTCTCATCAGGATTGCCACCCTGTATATTCTTTTTATGAAGGAATTGAAGAAAATATCAATTCTAAGACTTCAAGCTGGCAACAATGTATGAAGTAGAAAACTCAATGGGTTACTATTATATAATAATGAATATGAATGTACAGTTCCTTGGTTCGACATAACCCCCCCCCCCCCCCCCGGTAAATTAAAATGACGTAAACTCATTTATGAGAAATTGTTGACTGGGTATCCAGTAATTTGAGTTCTGGTGAGACAGCGACTTGCTCGGGGTTTCTGTTAACAAATGTGAGACGGTTCATGAATAGCCAGTGCAGCCAGAGTCATGGACGGGTGGGCTGTTGTCTTTATTTCATTTGTACTTCTTGTGTTTCTATACCAAGTAAATACTGGATGTAAGACGGCGTAATCTTAAAATTAACAGTGACATATCAGCCGCTCAGTATCCATATATAGGGAACTATAATGAGAAGGACCTTCGCACAGATTACATCATTTTTATTTGATTGAGCATTTCACTTTGAGACTAACCGTGACGCTGTGACTACTCTCCCAGGGTTTTCATCTTTAGCACAAATGCGTGTCTTCAGAGATGTCCGCCTATTCAAATCATCACCTATTTTAAGAAATTAATCCGATGTACCTGCATTTGCACAGTTGGTGTGTACGTCCATTTACAGAACGAGCAAATGCTAATGTTGCACGCGCCACGTTTAAATATGTGTACCAACTGCAATCTAACTGTGATCTTCATAAATAGATCATAAGACTAAAGCTGCTGATCTGACTGTTATCCCAGTCTCTTGTTGTTATCCCAGTCTCTTGTCTGACTGTTATCCCAGTCTCTTGTCTGACTGTTATCCCAGTCTCTTGTCTGACTGTTCTCCCAGTCTCTTGTCTGACTGTTATCCCAGTCTC
This sequence comes from Azorinus chamasolen, assembly GCA_963576725.1. Lineage (NCBI taxonomy): Eukaryota > Metazoa > Mollusca > Bivalvia > Cardiida > Solecurtidae > Azorinus > Azorinus chamasolen. The sequence continues at coordinate 41,199,273 of OY755251.1, forward strand.
TTGTCTGACTGTTATCCCAGTCTCTGATCTGACTGTTATCCCAGTCTCTTGTCTGACTGTTATCCCAGTCTCTGATCTGACTGTTATCCCAGTCTCTTGTCTGACTGTTATCCCAGTATCTTGTCTGACTGTTATCCCAGTCTCTTGTCTGACTGTTATCCCAGTCTCTTGTCTGACTGTTATCCCAGTCTCTGATCTGACTGTTATCCCAGTCTCTTGTCTGACTGTTATCCCAGTCTCTTGTATGACTGTTATCCCAGTCTCTTGTCTGACTGTTATCCCAGTCTCTTGTCTGACTGTTATCCCAGTCTCTTGTCTGACTGTTATCCCAGTCTCTTGTCTGACTGTTATCCCAGTCTCTTGTCTGACTGTTATCCCAGTCTCTTGTCTGACTGTTATCCCAGTCTCTTGTCTGACTGTTATCCCAGTCTCTTGTCTGACTGTTATCCCAGTCTCTGATCTGACTGTTATCCCAGTCTCTTGTCTGACTGTTATCCCAGTCTCTTGTCTGACTGTTATCCCAGTCTCTGATCTGACTGTTATCCCAGTCTCTTGTCTGACTGTTATCCCAGTCTCTTGTCTGACTGTTATCCCAGTCTCTGATCTGACTGTTATCCCAGTCTCTGATCTGACTGTTATCCCAGTCTCTTGTCTGACTGTTATCCCAGTCTCTTGTCTGACTGTTATCCCAGTCTCTGATCTGACTGTTATCCCAGTCTCTTGTGCTAACAAATCGCTAGGTCGCTGTATCGAGACTCAACTGTATTCATATGTAGTAATACCTTTGTAAAATGGTCATTTAATACAATCCTATTAGACATAAATGTCTCAAAGATGGAGACAATGGAGTTTACTTTTGCAGCCTTACTTGATTACAGTTGAACTTCGATATCTCGAACTTCAAGGGGCTTTATAAATTAGTATGAGAAAACAGAAGTTCGAGTCATCCGATTTGTAATCTGGACAATTTCTCAAGTTCATAGCTTAATACAGGTCTATAGTAATGCTGAAAGCTTCTGCAGGAGCTTTAAGCATTACTGTAGAACTGCATTAAGCTGTGAAATGTGTTTCTAGATATGCTTACATGTAGTGATACATTTTAGAGCAATGATGTATTGTAAGAGTTTGGAAGGATCGAACTTTTAGTTCGAGTTATCCCAAAGTTTGAGTTATCCGAGTTCGAGATATCGAAGTTCAACTGTATTTGCACTCACGAAAGGACTAAGTATGCTAAAACAGTGGCATTATCACATGGGACGCTAATTGTCTTATAAACACATCATTGTTTTGTTCTTTAATGTTAACTTTGTCTCTGTCATACATTAAAGCGTGAGAAAATCTGTCGGGAAACCCGCACTTGACTTACTGGAACATGGTCTGGTTTACCACCAGTTGTTCCTGCCCCTGATTATTTGGCCGAAACAAAAACTATTGATATTTAGATCATTATAAAAGTATTATATTTTATAATCAAATCTAAATAGATAGTAGTAATGTTTAACATGTGTATGTGCTTCATTAGTTAATAACTCCGATGGCTTCCTTTAAACTTTAAAAGCAGACAACTGGTTAACGCATTCTCTCCTAGACTATGTTTAGACCCAACTTCTTTGAATAAATATAACGGAACGGAGTATTTACTATGCAAAATGATTTTTTAGAATTGTGTAGGTTTGAGACCACTGGTGTGATAAATAGAACATTTGCTCCATAGGAGCTCCATTTATCACAATGGTTTCAAAAAAGTGACCTGTACAGTGGCGCCAAAATGCGTCACTAGGAGGGAATGTGTTAGTTAATGCAGAACAAAAGTAATGCAGAAAAAATGAGAGATATCTTCGTGTACCTTTGTCCTTCATTAACACTGTCTCCGCTGCGAAAACGAATTGGGGTCCGGTGCAATTTTGAATAAATCATTTTCGATTGCACTATTGAGAAACTATTGACCGATGTTCAAACAGCTTGGATCCTGATGAGACACCGAGTTACTCGGCGTCTCAACTGGATCAATACCGCTTGCATTTGTGACAGAGGTGGCGAATAGCGGTGTAATGGTTAATCAACCGCTTGAATATATGCAGCTTGTAATGAACGCTTTCATTTTTAAAGTGCACGGGTCGGTCTTGTGCAGCCTTTCTTTCCCTCAGATGTGTCATTTCCCGGTATCTACCTATCGATTAACCTAGGTTTCGTCGTAATGACGTTGACACTTTACCTGAAAAACACATATTTGTTAGCATTTTGACGCATTTGCAAACAAGGTAGACCTAGATCAGGCTGTTCCTACAGGAGCTGTCTGGTCAGGATCTGCTCTGGTTTCGTATGCAATGACATAGATCCGATTCTTAAGTTTCTACCATTATCAAACTGTAACATTCATAATTACATAATAATTCGTACACGTACATGACTATTCATCAGGACTAATGCCCTCCATATAAACGATGTTTCATGCCTTTTCAAAACGCATAGATCCAGATCAGACGACTTCTCTAGGAGCCGTCTGATCAAGTTCTGATGTGTTTGCTTATGAAATCATAATAGAGTTGACACTACAGATTCTACTAAAAACAGAACACTCATACGAACAAAATATGCCACCACTACAAGTCAGCTGATCAATATTCATAATGCCATTTTTTCTTACATGAATATTGAACAGGGGAAGTGTCAAACATATTACCTCTGTCAAGATCAATGTCCGCTTAAACTTTGGACTGGAGCAATTGAGGGTTAATACACGTTTCTGCGGGCAATAGCAGCTGCAGTGTCCCGAGGGACTGTTGTTGACCCGAGCCCGATGGACACTGCAGATGTTATTGCCCGAAAACAAACGTGTATTAACGCTATTCTTGCATAAATCCCATTTCCTGCTTTCCTGCGTCAATCTAATTCTTCCAAATACAAGCAAAACTATACACTTCTTTGACTCTTCATTCAGTTTATGCTGTATCCGGGTCACTGTTTTCTTTCTGACGTCATTTCATGATTGCATCAAATATCGTTTACACGGAATTTCATTCAATATGTCTATTTCTAAATACAGTTAATTAAAACCATTAAAACCGGTCAACAACAGCGCATGCGCACGAGAATCGCCTTGTTAGTACATGGTCTAGCGGGACTACAACAGTACGTTTTGTGCAAGAATGTGTGATTTCGTTATTTTCGCGAAAGGTTTTGACAAATAGCGATTGGATTCCAATGAGACACTGGGCTACTAGATGTTTCAGCTGGGTCCAAAGTGTGTGTAAGACATCCGAGTTGAGGGAAGAAGGATAATTGTCAAAAGTAGGTCAAGCACAAGGGCTGTATAAAATCACATAACTTACTGTTTAAATCTGGAATCAACCATTTCATTCATGCATACTTCTCTTATTGTAATCATATCGACCTGATGACGTTTTGACTCATGACTATTTATAAATGTGAGAATGATTGATATAATAAAATATTAATTAGATGATGTGTTATCATTGCATGTGCATACATCAACTTTTAGTCATAGAGGCTGTAGAATCAGATCTATACTATTACATATAAAGCATACAGATGAGATCCAGATCAGATGGCTGTTGTAAGAGACGAATACCTTTTCCTCAATTTCTTTACCAAAATATAGACGGTGCCAACATGTTTAAATCCAGAAGAGACGTCGAATTATCAGTTTTTCCTCTCAATCTAAACTGTCTGTTTTGTTTGTGACGGATTCGCCTACGCCCTCGAACATGTTTGTTTTAAAGAACAAAAACATTACACGGCCTAAACGAAGCATGTCAATTTAGAGCTTGCGAGTACCCAGCAAGTTAAAGGACCTCAACGACCTTGTCCCATCTGTTACATAAGGTACCAATTAATTTGAACGTAATACATATACAACTTTACCATTTGGTGTAGAAAAGAAATTATCAGTTTGCAAAACGTGTAGCGTTACACTACTTATGTTGTTGGGACCTCTTTGAACTGGATCTGCCATGCTTTCAAATTGCTTTTTTGAGGTTCACACAGTTATAATGCATTTAGTGAAATACATGTAACAATGTGGAATAGTCTATGTTTAAAGATATAGACGTTAAAGCATGATCACATTCACTGAAGTGGTCAAATAGTATGATTATGGATTTATTATGGATAGTATGAGTATGGATAGTATGAGTATGGATAGCATGAGTGTAAGTATGGATAGTATGAGTATGGATATATTATGGATAGTATGAGTAAGGATAGTGTGCGTATGGATAGTATGAGTATGGATATATTATGGATAGTATGAGTAAGGATAGTGTGCGTATGGATAGTATGAGTATGGATATATTATGGATAGTATGAGTATAGATAGTATGAGTATGGATAGTCTGAATATGGATAGTGTGAGTATGGATAATATTAGTATGGATAGCCTTCAGAGACATTTGTTTAACCCCCTACTCCGTGAATATTCATGCAAGAAATAATAACAAGATGAATATTAGTTATCAAAACAGGAACTCTATAATCCTGTTTATTAACAGAGCAGACCCTATCCATGCATCAGGTGGCCTATCTATTGAGTCAAAATGTCAAAAGCAACCTTATTATGCTCATTTTGAATCTGAAATATTTACACGGTGGATTTATATTCAAGAATCAATATTACATACTGCATATCGAAGATACATGTAATTTATTAATATGATATACAGTAGAACTTGTCTTGAGCGACCTTATACTGACCTTATATTGATTGGGAACAGAAATCTTTAAAAAGCAGGTCTTTGCTTAATGCAGGACAAAAGTAATACAGAAAGCTCCTATAGGAGATTTTTGCATTGCTTTTGACCCGTATTAAACTACTAACTGCCTTACAGACCCATAATAACCTCGTTTTGATGGTCGCTACAGGTAAGTTCCACTGTAATTACATTTGTGTATTATATTGTTGAACCACTATATCTCCAATTTCAAGGGAAAAATAAAAATTACATCGAGATAACGTGAATTTCGAGTTGTTCACTTCCTAACCAAGTAACTTTCACGGAGTGACAGCTTGATTCAGATCGGAAGTAATTCTTAAAGGTCCTGCACGAGCTTTCATCATTACTTGCGACCTGCCTCAAGCTGTCGCGTGTCTTTATAGATAATTGCAGTGGCGAAATTTAGAAAAAAAAGTACTACAGATTGTGGAAAGGGACTTACTTCTAGCTTTCTGCATTACCTGACTACTGTGTATGATAAATGAATAGCCGCTTATGGCTCTGTCACACTGTAGCGTATGAGACGAACGTATGCATAGCGTATGAAACACTGGTCATACGCACAACTGATGAGCGTATGAACCCGAACATTTCCACCACTATCTTCGATGAACGTATTAGCAGCGCGTGAATAGCGTATGCCTACCGTACATCAGGCGTATATGCAGCACATGAGAAACGTATACGAGCGTGTGCCAACTTATGTCACCGTCAGTGTAGCGTATATCAGCGTATAAGTAGCATATGCGAGCATATGAGTAACGTATTCTTACCGCATGTGAGCGCATGAGTAGCGTATGGATAGCCAGAAATAGGTTAAATACGTTAGTCATTCGTCAGACATACGTTACAATTACGTTACTCATACGCTATCCATATGATAGCTTTACTGACCGCCTTCATGCCACCGTATATGAAACGTATTTGACATATAAGTAACGTATCTTTACCAACACTCATACGCATATGCGTAACGTATAATTCATACGCTCGTATACGCTGAACTTTTTTGAACATGTTCAAAAATTATGTTCGGTCTCTGCGTATGAAAACGTACACCGACGAATGGCAGCGTGTCTGAAACGTATACAACGTACAATGTATGCCTAACCTACCCATAGCGTATACAGTGGTAAATACGCTATTCCTACCCATTTACCCGTTTTTCTACGCGTAAGAAACGGGTAGTGAACGGTTAACGAACGGTTAACGAACGGTTACGCGATAAACGGTTTACACGCGTTAAACGCGTAAAGAAACGATTATACCAGAGAAGTTGCGATAGATGTATAAGTTTTCCGTTTCATGCGGAGATTTCTGATCTTATCGATGATAGCCGTTTTCAAAAAAGTCCGAATGAAACGGGTTAGCCAAAATAAGAATCGATTCGTCACTCAACGAACGTTTAACGGTTCAATCCCGGCTAGTGTCGACGATTTGCTCATTTAGGTAATGATATGTTCTTAAATTTTGTTTGTACAAAGCTATAATATCAGATATCCACTGTATATCAAACAAATGGATTGAAGAATTAGTTCTTTTTGATTAGGTTTCTACATTTCAGATAAAAAACTGTCACAAAGTAAATCACCAAATTTGGGATCTAGAATGAATAAACCTACTACAGAATTCAGATCTATTCTATTTCTTAACCTTTTCCCATTTGAATATTTCTGTCAGAAAAAAATGACATCATGAGTATTTATTAGATCTTGCTGAATTTAACAACGGTATAAGTGCACACGCCTTTTTGATATTTGTAGAAAATAAAGTCAGGTCTATTAATTTATACTTTCATAAGCAGAGTGGGCCCTGATCCGACGGCCCCTAGAAGATCCTTCATGTCTAGGTTTAATCTGTTCGCAAAGGCGTTAGAGTGTTATATCCATGTGTATGTAATGGGATAAGCAAATAGTGCAGACCCAAGATCAAACGGCTTCAACCCGAGCAATCTGATCTGAACCTATTCTGTTTTCAAAGGTGTTTTCATCATTATGAGGTAAATCTAAAGAGTTTTAAACAAGTAGGCATATTTCATGCTCACATATAACTATGAAAACGTTCTTATTATTTTGTTACTTTGTGAAGATTAAACCTTTGTATGCCGAAATTTAAAAGTGGAATGGTCCATCATTGTTTAACTGTATATTCCATTCATTATTACCAGGCTTAAATTTGCTAGATGATTTTTAATCAGGCCTATGAAAATACTAGTGAAGACCCTGATCAACACCCTGATTTTGGAGCTATATTGTCTGTGTTTACACTGCTTTCAAATGTCAGTACTTTTGTTCCCCGCATTCAAATATTTTTTATAAAAACTAACTATATAATTGTTATGAATGCATGAAAATAAATTGTCTTAGTTGAAGACTTTATTATTTACCCAGCCTAAATATACTATAAAAGCTGCCAGACGGTCAGTAATCCCCTAGCTATTTTCTCAGCTGGAGACAATGGTCTTGACAGTGACCACACCACTGCTTTCTTATCAACGAAGTTACGAACTATTACGTAACAGAAATACCAAATAATGTGCACAATGATCTAAAAGTATGATTCGTTATCTTTTCCAAAAATACAAGAAAACTATGTTTTGAATAATTGTAGATCTATGGCTCAGCACAAAGTTAAATGCAAACGTTTTAGACCAATTTAAGATTTAGATTAATATAAATTCTAGTTTTAAAGATAGTTTAGATTGATATGATATAGATCTACAGTAAAATACTTCTACTATATCTGCTACGGTACTGTACGTACAGTTGCAAAAAAGACATTTTACAACGCATAGATGAACGCAATGAGACTGTAGATCTATATTTTAATATAGATCTAGATCTAGCTAGATCTTATGGAAATGAAACGAGAATTAAAAGTTTAAATACTGTTGATCTTAATTTTACATATCAGGAGTGTCCAACAGGTAAATTAGACAGACCATATCAAGGATTACCCCCCTTTCATCCATGATTACTCCCCTTTCATCCGGGCTCTTAAACGTTTAGGAAACGCGTTAAGTAACGCGTAAACAAACGGTTAGAAACCCGTTTAACGAAACGGCTAAGAAACGGGTAACGAACGGTTAGGTAACGCGTAAGAAACGCGTTAAGTGGGTAGGAATAGCGTATTTACCACTGTATCTGCGTATGCGAGCGTATGAGCAGTCTTTCTCATACGTTCGCATACGTTCGTGCCATACGCTCTAGTGTGACAGCCCCTTTAGGAAAGGTTAAACTGTATAGGAATTGAATAAGAGTTAACTCGTGCAGTAGGACAGAGGGAAACAAATGGAAACGCGTGGATTGGACAGTAAGGCACATAGAAGTGAATTCTTGCATGATCATCTTGTCAAGCTCTTTCACACATTTATCGATGTCAGCTTCCGGGATATCAAAATATCCCAAATCTAGACTAAACGTATCAACATGAGTTATCCGTGAGACTGAATCGATAATTGGCTTGAAGATTGAACGGAAAGTAAATGACAGACTGTGGTAGGAAATATTGCTTTTCTGTGTAATATCACATTTGTTGAATCCTGGTAATTTCGTGGAACCTTTCTAAAGCGGTCACATAGTAGATGGAAGCGAGTATCCTTAAAATCAGGTTGCTGTTCAATCCATTACTCCATTAACGCATCTGCGAACAGAGTAAACCTCGACCAAACAGTTCCTATACGAGCCGTCTGATCAGGGTCTGCTATGGCTGCCTATTCAATTATACAGTTTCTGTTATGGACAAAATATTCTCTATTAATATGCCATTATAAAAAATAAATCCATGATGTCATTATTTATTTCATGAATATTCACTGATTAAAATTAAATAGTACAGACATTTTCTATAGGAGAATCACTCGTCCCCAATATATGTCAGATAGGAGAATGTCAAACCAAGCACATGTACCTGTTTGCCGACTGTTAAGGAGTTAAGGCTTGCGAATGTTAAATGTTTATCGAGATCTCGAACATTCGTTTGCTGTCAATGGCAAATTTGTAATCAACTTTCACAACTTGCACGGTATATTACAGACTTAACCTGATATCACCTAAGTAAGCATGTTTGGTTCACATCCGTTTTGTTAAAAACGTATTGTCCATATCGCAGTCTTTAATTGTTTACCTACATGTAGTTAATAAGAAATTATCATTTGATACGCATGGATACATGTATCTTTGAACTTTAATAAATGCGAAAAAAGCAAGAGAATCTTCTTTTTTGGTCTACTCTGTTTGTCAATCCACACACACGTGTCTCTACTAGATAAATTGTTACTGACAGTGGCAATGCTGACTCTACTTTATCAGTAATATTCAGATGTACAAGCATAAATGATGTAGACCAGAGCTACACATAAAGCTCCCAAAGTCTATACTGTGACCACTCTTTAGAATAGTCTCTTCGTGACGATTCTAAAAGGTAGTCACAGTATAGACTTCGGGTGAAAAAAGGAGCTATTCTTGACAATGTTTAAACATACGCGTCTTATCTGGACCTCTGCTCGAGCATAGTGTCTTGCTAAGCGAGATTTGATTCTCATTTTCAAGCAGCAACTCTACGTCTACGTAGGTCTTTTATACGCCAAAGTGGCGTAAGGGCTCCAAAGAAGAGGTACAAAGACTCACTAAAGACTTCTCACATCGACCATCGCCAGTGGTCCACATCAGCCAGCAATCGTGATGCATGTAGATGCACAATCAGCAGTGCTACTACATCCTTTGAGACTTCTCGAAAACAAAAACTGATAAAGGACAAGAGAAGACGAAGGAAGAACCGTTTCGGTTCTCCAACCAGGCCCAGCCAGTCCTACAGGTGCAGCCGCTGCAGTAGATAATGCCTATTCCACATCGGCCTTGACAGTCACCAGCGTGCATGCAACAGACGTGATGATGATGACGAGACACTAAGTAGGTGGATGTCGGTTTCACCAGTGCGTGAACGAACTGGAACTAAGTAAAACTTCGAACATAAACATACCAAAGGGTTTAGCAGACCATTTCAGCAGGCTAATACAATGTATCTAATAGCATTGGTCTCTCTCATGCTACTCTGTATGTCACAAGCAGGCTAGCCAACATGTCCTTGTAGAAAGCCTTACACTATTGATACAATGTCTGTTCAAAGCCCGATATGCTGCAACTTCCATTCTGTCTGATCGGGGTCTATTCTGTTTGCAAATACGTACAAATGCGTCTCTACTAGCTAAATGGTTAATGACAACGGGATGTTCACCGATATTCGCCCTACTTAGATGAGCGAGCGCCACTTGTTTAGTAATGTTAAAAGGAACAATATACAAGAGGAGTGATCATAAGTCACCAATCATGTAATGAATTAATGAAAAACCTCATTTAATCCTATCCCTGTTCTGTGTTTATTTCAAATTTCAATACCAATTCATGGACAAAATAGTTACAACGAAATATGGAAGGTAGAACATTGTAGCTATTTTTTAAAGAAAATAAACAGATCTTTCAAATTCCACCAGCAAACAGCAGACCCTGTTTGCAAATGCGTGACAACACGTTTATATGACATATCTGACTCGCTACTGAGCTTAACAAGATTGTTTGCAGACGATAGCTCTCTTTACATATCTGCTACCTCTTTAAATGACATTGAAGGTATTTTAAACCACGATCTTAAATTAGTTTCCGCTTGGGCTAAGACCTGGCTTGTTAATTTCAACCCCGCTAAAACTGAGGCAATGATGTTTTCGCTTAGAAATCATGACACGCGGCCTAATCTATTTTTTGAAGGCACTGCTATACAATTTGTTAATTCTCATAAACACTTGGGTGTCACCCTAAATTCAAATGGTCAGTGGAATGATCACATCGATAGCATACTTAAATCTGCTTCCAAAACAATTGGAATAATGAAAAACATTAAATTCACCTTAAACAGAAGGGCCTTAAATCAAATTTACATTTCTTACGTACGGCCAATACTAGAGTATGCTTCTATTGTTTGGGATGGTTGTTCCGAAACTGGTGCAGATACATTAGAAAAACTACAGAACGAAGCAGCCCGTATCGTAACTGGCTTAACCAGATCGGTATCGCTAGATAATCTATATCAGGAATGTGGATGGGAATCACTAGCCAGTCGACGAAAGTTACAAAAGCTCTGTTTCGTTTATAATGCCTCTCATAACATGGTTCCATCTTATATTAGTGATTTGATACCACCCTACGTAAGGGAGCTATCCCACTATCCATTAAGAAATAGCAATGATATCGAAGTGCCTTTCTCACGTACGTCAGTCTCCAAGAAATCATGCATTCCGTCTTCAATAGCACTATGGAACAACATCAGCCAAGATAGCAGAAATTTAAATACATTAAGCTCATTCAAAAACTCATTGCGGAACAATTTTAGCAATTATAACGTTCCATCTTACTACTATTTTGGAGATAGGTATTTGTCAGCTATACACGCCAGAATTAGGAACAACTGTAGCAATCTGAATAGTGATCTTTTTAAAAACCACCTTAATCAAAATCCTTTATGCGAATGTTCACATGAAATTGAAAATGCCGAACATTACTTTTTTCAATGTAGTCTTTTTCAAAATCAGAGGCTTAACTTATTTCGTACAACACAAAGGTACCATCCTCTAAATACCGAAATGCTGTTGTTTGGCAAACAAAATCTAAATGATGAAGACAATAAAATCATATTTGCTGCCGTGCATTGTTATATAAAGCAATCACGGAGGTTTTAGCCTCACGTATTGTACAACTATCGATGTACTAACTCTTAGTTTGATATTATATATATATTTTTTTTTTTTTTTTTTTTTTTTTTTAAGATTATGCTAAGATGTCTTACTTATAACGGTATGTTCTTATGCTAAAATGTCTAAGTGTCCTCTGATCGTACTACTATAGTTAGGATATATGTCGCCTCATGACTCTCTCTCTCTCTCTCTCTCTCTCTCTCTCTCTCTCTCTCTCTCTCTCTCTCTCTCTCTCTCTCTCTATCTATCTCTCTCTCATCTACTATCTCTCTCACTCTATATCTTTCACAAACATTGTATTAAGTTTCATATTTTGTTTGCCATTACATGTATATATGAATGCTTTGTATGGGGAGGGTCAAATGTAATGTTGTAAGAACTTGTGACCCGACCCAATTTCCTCTAATATGGAAATAAAATATGTTTAAACTAACACGTTTATAGAAAGGAAAGAGTTAACCAGGGTAGGTCAACTAGTTATAATGACAAATCCGACTTGAAGCATTTCATAAGAAATACAAACAGGTTTTTATATACACAAATAAAAGGTGTGATTTTACAAAAAAATAGGTGGTTGCTTAATGCAGGACAAATGTGATGCCGAATTCTCCTAAAGGAGCTATATGATTTTACTTTCCCCTTGCACTAAGCTACCACCTGTCTTAAATACCCGGATTTAGACCTGTTTTATGGTCGCTTAATACAGGGTCTACTGTTGTCTTTATAATTACCCTTAACTTGCTCAGCGCCACTTGACTTGCACACAATAACTCCGTGTCTAATCAGACACAAAGCTGTTACAAATGTAGACCATCGCCCAATAGATTATCTATTGCTTGAAAGAAGTGAACGTTTCCAAATGATCAGAGCTTTAACCCTTTCCTCCATAAATGCGCCTTTCCACGCCTCTGTAAAAGTGACCTGTCGAAACAATTGTGATAAATAGAGCATTTGCTCCTATAGGAGTAAATGCTCTATTTATCACAATGGTTTCAAACTACAAAATTCTAAAAGTTTCCTTTTCTCTAGTTAATGCTCATTTCCGGTAGATTTATTCAAAGTGGTTGGATCTAAAATAGCCTATGAGGGAATGGGTTAACAGACATTGGTTTAGCAGGATATAGGGTTATAACAAATGGTCTCTCTAAGCTGACTGGTGAGGACATTGTTGACTTAGATGAATTGTCCAGTCCAGGTTGAGGGTGTTTCGATCAAATGGAGTTGTAATTAAGCCATTGGATTTACCCGTTTCCCTGGTGAACATTAGGGTAAGAAATAATGTCAGGACTGATGCATATCATAACCTGCATTATATACAGGCATCATTAACATGGGAAGAGTTGACTAGAACAGAAACTGTACAATTACATCTATAGTGTTTGATAAGCAAACATGTCATTCTCAGTGTTGGTATACCTTCTGATCCTTCGAGATCATGAATTTTAGTACTTCTTGTTCTGAAAATTGAATACCGCTTAAGCCGGTGCTAGGGGGCGTGAGCAGTGTTGCACTTTCAATTACTGTTCATGAACAGATTCAATAAAACCCGATTCTGCAATTTTCTCTTTTTGTATTGCATTTTTTGCTCTCGGGGGATCACCTCCCTTCAGAATGTATACCCTGTTAAGTGTCTAAACAGTAACTCCCATTAGATATCAGCCTGTTTGACAATCAGACAATATTGTATCCAGGGTTTGAAAGTATCTGAACATAGTCTAAGATAAATGTCCAGCATATAAATGTTTTAGCAGACATTTGTTTCCGCAGGATAATTGTTAATGACTCTGGTCTCTCTCAGCTGACTGGAGACGATTTTGCGAGTTTGATGTATTGACCATTCCAGATGGAGAGTGTTGCGGTCAAAGGAAATGGGCACAGGGCCAATGATGTTAACCCTTTCCCTGGTGAATGATTATGTTAGAAAGACTATTCGAGTGGATGAATATCAATTATTACCTGTTACAGTATTTCATACAGGCACCAGTGGATGAATATCAATTATTACCTGTTACAGAATTTTATACTGACCCCAGTGGATGAATATCAATTATTACCTGTTACAGTATTTCATACTGACACTAGTGGATGAATACCAATTATTACCTGTTACAGTATTTCATACTGACACCAGTGGATTAATATCAATTATTACCTGTAACAGTATTTCATACTGACCCCAGTGGATGAATATAAATTATTACCTGTTACAGTATTTCATACTGACACCATGAACAAGGGATAATTGGACTGTAGCAGACACTGTATAGGGTTAGATCTATATTGTAGCAGACGCTGTATAGAGTTAGATCTATATTGTAGCAGACACTGTATACAGTTAGATCTATATTGTAGCAGACACTGTATAGAGTTAGATCTATATTGTAGCAGATACTGTATAGAGTTAGATCTATATTGTAGCAGACACTGTAGAGAGTTAGATCTATATTGTAGCAGACACAGTATAGAGTTAGATCTATATTGTAGCAGACACTGTATAGAGTTAGATCTATATTGTAGCAGACACTGTAGAGAGTTAGATCTATATTGTAGCAGACACAGTATAGAGTTAGATCTATATTGTAGCAGACACAGTATAGAGTTAGATCTATATTGTAGCAGACACTGTAGAGAGTTAGATCTATATTGTAGCAGACACTGTAAAGAGTTAGATCTATATTGTAGCAGACACTGTAGAGAGTTAGATCTATATTGTAGCAGACACTGTATAGAGTTATATCTATATTGTAGCAGACACTGTATAGAGTTAGATCTATATTGTAGCAGACACTGTATAGAGGTAGATCTATATTGTAGCAGACACAGTATAGAGTTAGATCTATATTGTAGCAGACACTGTATAGAGTTAGATCTATATTGTTTTAAAAAGCAACCAAGGCGTACCCTGATCAGACGGCTCGAACAAGATCTATCTGATCTGGCGCTACTCTGTTTTACAAGGCGTCAAAAAGCGTTTATAGCAAGTAAAGAGTTACGTTAACATGTAAACAACACAGTGGAATCTGTCTTAAGTGGCCATTCATTTTAGTAAACATATGATTTTTAATAAGCAGGTGGTTGCTTTAATTCAGGGCAAAAGTAATACCGAAAAGTCCTATATGAGAGTTCTGTATTACTTTTGATCTGCATCACCTATCTTACAGTCCCATCATTATGCCTCATCACCTATCTTACATTCCCATCATTATGCCTCATCACCTATCTTACAGTCCCATCATTATGCCGCATCACCTATCTTACAGTCCCATCATTATGCCTCATCACCTATCTTACATTCCCATCATTATGCCTCATCACCTATCTAACAGTCCCATCATTATGCCGCATCACCTATCTTACAGTCCCATCATTATGCCTCATCACCTATCTTACAGTCCCATCATTATGCCTCATCACCTATCTTACATTCCCATCATTATGCCTCATCACATATCTTACATTCCCATCATTATGCCTCATCACCTATCTTACAGTCCCATCATTATGCCGCATCACCTATCTTACAGTCCCATCATTATGCCTCATCACCTATCTTACATTCCCATCATTATGCCTCATCACCTATCTTACAGTCCCATCATTATGCCTCATCACCTATCTTACAGTCCCATCATTATGCCTCATCACCACTCTTACAGTCCCATCATTATGCCTCATCACCTATCTTACAGTCCCATCATTATGCCTCATCACCACTCTTACATTCCCATCATTAAGCCTCATCACCTATCTTACAGTCCCATCATTATGCCTCATCACCTATCTTACAGTCCCATCATTATGCCTCATCACCTATCTTACAGTCCCATCATTATGCCTCATCACCTATCTTACAGTCCCATCATTATGCCTCATCACCTATCTTACATTCCCATCATTATGCCTCGTCACCTATCTTACAGTCCCATCATTATGCCTCATCACCTATCTTACAGTCCCATCATTATGCCTCATCACCTATCTTACAGTCCCATCATTATGCCTCAGTTTGGATATGCTGACAAACACAAACAGCAAACGAGTCCTCGTACAAACTCTTATCCAGATGAAAACAAAAGATTTGCTTAAAACCCGATCTGGTGCAATATTTATCCCTGTCTGATTTGGGTCTACTTTGATGGTAAAATCTGTAAAAAAAAAAGCAGCACCATTAGCTAAATTATTAATAACAATGATATGACCGGTGCCGATACTATTAGTACAGCACTATTTAGATGGACGAGTGTCAGTGACGTAGATGCCGACACTATTAGTACAGCACTATTTAGATGGACGAGTGTCAGTGACGTAGATGCCGACACTATTAGTACAGCACTATTTAGATGGACGAGTGTCAGTGACGAAGATGCCGACACTATTAGTACAGCACTATTTAAATGGACGAGTGCTAGTGACGTAGATGCCGACACTATTAGTACAGCACTATTTAGATGGACGAGTGCCAGTGACGTAGAAGAGTTTAAGAAAATCAGGAAAGTAACGATATCATTATTACAATCCGATATATTGTCTCATTAGAAATCAGGCTGTTGGACAAACAGACACATTTCCAGCATATAAGGCTTTAATTCGCCGTTTGCTTCCGCAGCATGACGGTTAATAACACTGGCTCGCTCTCCTTCAGTTGACTGGTGACGACAATGCGACGTAGATGTATTGACCAGTCCAGATGGAGAGAGTTTTGGCCCAATGAAGTGGGCATAAGACCAATGAAGTTAACCCTTGGTGAATAAGCATGTAAGAATAATTAATGTAATTTCAGTAAATCCCCTCAAATGCGACCACTTTATGAATGGAAATAAATGTCTTTAAAAGCAGGTGGTTGCTTAATGCAGGTCGAAAGTTATGCAGAAAGCTCCTGCAGGAGCTTTCTGTATAACTTTTGACATGCATTAAGCTACCACTTGCATTTCAGATCCAGAATTATGCATGTTTTTAATGGTTTTACAGGGGTTTTACAGTACAATACAGATTTGCTTTTATTTCATAAGCAAAGAGGTCATACCCTTGCTATTGTCTAATTTATCAGGTAAACGGTTAACCCTTTCCCTCATACAAATGCTTTTAACGTCTTAACAACATACAGTATACCCAGATCAAATGGCTTCTTCAGGAGTGGTCTGATTAGGGTCAGGTATGTTTGCTTACGAAACTGATAGGTCTGTTACTACAGCACCTACCAATAGTCTGTTACTACAGCACCTACCAATAGTCTGTTACTACAGCACCTACCAATAGTCTGTTACTACAGCACCTACCAATAGTCTGTTACTACAGCACCTACCAATACAAACATATAGTGAGTACGTATGCCATTATTATAATTCAACAAATAAATATTCATGATGTCATTAGATCTATATCTTACATAAATATTCAACCTGAAAAGAATTACAGGGTATATCAATTTGAACATGTCGGCATGCTGTTCTGCATGGTACAGAGTTAGCCATATCTCTGGTCCATATTTATTCCAGATTTCAATACCTATTGAATATTCACGGACAATGAAATATGAAAGGTGGAACATTGTAGCCATTTTAGAAACTAAAAACCAGATTTATCAATTACATTAGCAAGCATTAACTTCTCTAGGAGTCGTCTGATCTGGGTCTACTTTGTTCTCAGATGTATGAAAAGCTGTTTATATGAAAGAAACGGCTAAAAACGAGCGCGTCCTGGTATAAAGCGTTATCCTTCTAAAACAATAACAGCTATTCAAATTTTGCAATTATTACTTCTGTCTGATCTAGGTATACGCTATCGTAAAGATGTACCTCTACTAGATAAAGAGTTAATAACAATGGTGTGTCCATTTCTGACACTACTTTTGCAGCAATAATTAGATAGGCGGTGTCAATGGCGTAGAAGTGTTCAGAAAAATGAAAATAACGTATAATCTTGTATAATTTGTATAATCTTGCTTAGCGTGGCTTGACATGCATGCGTTGTAACACAGTTACTCGACGTCCCATCGGGTTCTGTACCAATCTGTTTGACAGTCGGGCAAAAGTTCCTTTATTGTTTGAACGAATCGGAAATAGGTTAAGCCTCACTCTAATGAATAATCATGAAATAAAATGATACATGTATGAATATGAGTTAGCCGAATTGTATCTGTATAGTGGGGCATCATTGACAGTTAGCCTGATATGGGCGCATGCGTAAATATCACGCAAGCAGTTTGGATCCAGATGAGACGCCGAGTAACTCGGCGTCTAATCAGGGTCCAAACTGTTTGACATCCTGATTGCATTTTGGTAGACAAATTGATCATAGCTTGAATTCTGAAACATTTTATAGTACTTGAAAAATGGAGCAAAAATAATTTGTTCAGCAGGCTAAATGTTAACAATGGACTGTTTGACTAATGCGGAATCTGTGGAATCAGATCTACATTATTACATGAGCAACCAGAGCAGACCCCGGTGGGTGGTTCTTTTTGCAAATGTATCAAAAGGCGTTTGTATTAAGTAAACGGCTAGATACTTTATCAGTTTGGGTACATGTATGTCGGCATACAGACCCGTATGGTACAAACGCGTCCGGGTTTAAATATGGAAAAAACATAGTCAAACAGGGAGAGCCACATAAGAACCATCAAACAAGAAACTGCACAGCCACAAGACAAAACCTAACGGAGGCGTATCAAGATATAAAACATTAAACATGAAGCATATTAAATAACAAATTTGACCATAGGGTGAAAGCAGGAGTACCGCTTTAGAACGGTCAGTAGCTACAAATGGCTACTGGGGGCTTAAGCCTGGTTTGTGGGTACCCAACCTCACACTTATCCAACCTTCGCCCAAGTCAAAAGGTAAAATAAAAGTCCTCCTCCAGACAACTACACAACATGAGTAACGTTGTCAAGACTAAATAATTTAAAATAAACTGAAAACGTCCCATCATTGCCTAGATGTCAGTAGTGTCTCAAGTACAGCTCCAGCGGTTCGGAAGTAAATAAAACTACAGCGGATCTAGGTTCAAATCCATATACATGTACGTCCGAAAAGTATAATACATACTTAAAATCCACTCTGCTTCAAGTTATACTGCGTCTGGTCTGGATCTACTATGTTTGCTAAATCCGTACAGATGCGTCTCAACTAGATAAAGAGATAATAAATAACGTGGTTCATGCTGACATTACTTTTACAGCAATATTTAGATGGGCATGTGTAGTTACGAAAAAATGTCATGTTTTATAACAACCTTTAACTTTAACTGCATACGGTAATACAAGTAATATCAAGCTGCCTGACAATCGAAAAATAGATGTTTCAATGCTTGGACGGGATAGGTTTCCAACTGATCACCGGTTTAGCGGACGTTTGTCTGAGCAGGATAAGGATTAATAACACCGGTCTCTCGCAGCTGACTGGTGTCGACGTTGCCATTTAGATGTATTGACCAGTCCAGATGGAGAGTGTTTCGGTCAAATTAAGTGGGCATAAGGCCAATGAGGTTAAGAGTATATCAGATTGAAGATGACGACATGCTGCTCCGTGTGGTACGAATAGGGTTAGTGAACGCGTCATGTTATTAACCCTTTCCCCGTTATATATGTTGTCCAAATTCCAATACCTACTGAATATTCATGAACAAAATAGTTATAATGAATATGGAAGGTGGAACATTGTAGCCATTTTGGAAAGTAAAGAAACAGATCTTTAAAATTCCACTAGCAAACAGAGCAGACCCTGATCAGACGGCTATGTGTCTACTGTGTTTGCAAATGCGTGAAAACGCGTTTATATGAAGGAAAGGTTTAACCATTATTTTGATGCAAAAGTTAATGATGCAAAGGTCTGTTTTCAAATCCATAAAATTGCGTCTCACTTAGATAAAGGGTTAATGCGAATGGTATGACTGATGTTGTCACTGGTATGACCTATGTTGTATGACCGATGTTGTCACTGGTATGACCGATGTTGTATGACCGATGTTGTATGATCGATGTTGTATGACCGATGTTGTCACTGCTATGACCGATGTTGTATAGCCGATGTTGTCACTGCTATGGCCGATGTTGTCACTGCTATGACTGATGTTGTCACTGGTATGACTGATGTTGTCACTGGTATGACTGATGTTGTCACTGGTATGACCGATGACTGATGTTGTCACTTGTATGACCGATGTTGTCACTGCTATGACCGATGTTGTCACTGCTATGACTGATGTTGTCACTGGTTTGACCGATGTTGTCACTGGTATGACCGATGTTGTCACTGCTACGACCGATGACTGATGTTGTCACTGGTATGACCGATGTTGTCACTGCTACGACCGATGACTGATGTTGTCACTGGTATGACCGATGTTGTCACTGGTATGACCGATGTTGTCACTGGTATGACCGATGTTGTCACTGCTATGACCGGTGTTGTATGACCGATGTTGTCACTGCTATGACCGATGTTGTCACTGCTATGACCGATGTTGTCACTGGTATGACCGATGTTGTCACTGGTATGACCGATGTTGTCACTGCTATGACCGATGTTGTCACTGCTATGACCGATGTTGTCACTGGTATGACCGATGTTGTCACTGGTATGACCGATGTTGTCACTGCTATGACCGATGTTGTCACTGCTATGACCGATGTTGTCACTGGTATGACCGATGTTGTCACTGGTATGACCGATGTTGTCACTTCTATGACCAATGTTGGCACTGGTATGACCGATGTTGTCACTGATATGACCGATGTTGTCACTGGTATGACCGATGTTGTCACTGCTATGACCGATGTTGTCACTGCTATGACCGATGTTGTCACTGCTATGACTGATGACTGATGTTGTCACTGCTATGACCGATGTTGTCACTGCTATGACCGATGTTGTCACTGGTATGACCGATGTTGTCACTGGTATGACCGATGTTGTCACTGGTATGACCGATGTTGTCACTTCTATGACCAATGTTGGCACTGGTATGACCGATGTTGTCACTGATATGACCGATGTTGTCACTGGTATGACCGATGTTGTCACTGGTATGACCGATGTTGTCACTGATATGACCGATGTTGTCACTGCTATGACCGATGTTGTCACTGCTATGACTGATGTTGCCACTGCTATGACCGATGTTGCCACTGCTATGACTGATGTTGTCACTGCTATGACCGATGTTGTCATTGATTTTGCATCTATAATTTGTTTCGTGAATGTATCCACAACTAGAACGAATTGGAACCAAGTAAAACGTCTAGCATGTAAGGAATTTAGCAGACATTTTCGTCAGCAGAATACATGTTAATAGCATTGGTCTCTCTCGGCTTACTGGTGACGACGTGGTGCATTAGCTGTTTTGACCAGTCCAGATGGATAGAAAGTGTGTCGGTTAATGAAGTGGACACTGTCCATGTAAGAACTAATGACTGTATCAGCGTTATTTACCTGAGGCCTGTATACTGGCATCATCACCATGGAATGTTTGTCAATGGCAGAAACCGTAGAATCAGGTCTAGATTGTTTCATAGGCAAACAGAGCATACCCTGTAGGAGCATATTGGCATGTTGCTCCGTATATCAAAAAACAGGGTTAGCGAATGCGTCCTAATATTAACCATAATCCTGGTGAAAGAAATGTCTGCTTAATCCGCGATCTGTTGCAAATGTTTAATTTCGTTCATTCTGTTTTGAAAGACTAGTGACCGAGTGATACACAACTTGGACCCTGATGAGAAACCCAATTACTCTGCACCTAATCCGGATATAAGCCTTATCCTGTGCCAGCCGGGTCACACTTAGTCCGATACGGATTAAAGTTTTCCTTCATATATTTTACGCCTCTGCAAACAGAGTAGACCAAGAAAAGACGGCTCCTGTGGGAGTTTTTGTTAAAGCAACATACACCCCTGAGACGTTTACGCTATGAATATTCAGCTAATAAATATTCATGAACACATTATTTATTGCATATGTACATGAATATTGAACAGAGAGAGGGTTAAACGCCAAAATATAACAAGGACGGTCGATGTCTGAGACAAAATCGATATACAACCGAAAAGTCAAACAGACACATGCACGACTCGTGTCATATAATATAGCCCAATCAGATGTCATGTCATATAATATAGCCCAATCAGATCTCGTGTCATATAATATAGCCCAATCAGATCTCCTCGATTAATTCCGCCAAGGCCGACCCGAAGCCACGAGTGCTGTATTAAAGCAACTTGTGCAGCGTTCCGTAGACTTTCTACTAGGCTTAGATGAATTGACACCATCTTACATAGAGTTACACACTCTTGGTCTATGTAAAATAGTATACACAGTATCAGACTGTCACTAGTGACAATGATCCTGTTGTCAACCGTTACCAATAACTGCGTGCGATATCCAATACCGAACGCATTCTATGTGTAGATTGAAATACAGCCAAGTATCGTTTGTTTCATATAGTTTATGCAGTTTATCCTGAAATGTTGCCATGGGAACTGTAATGCAGCATGTAGCGTGCTTATTTAAATTCATCTGCTCAAACCTTTGTCCACTTCAGTCACATATACACATTGTTTTCGGAAAACAAAACAAAACAAACAAAAGGCCGCAACCAGTGTTTTTTACAGTTTGAATTCGTAATATTACTACGGTGTGGTGCACGAAATTGTCATCAGAATATAAACTTTACAGAGTACGTCATACATTTATCAGCGGTATGTTCAACATACAGGGTAACCATTATTGCCCTATACTCGAACTGTCCTTCACTTGCAATCAGATTGGATCAAGATGCAAGATGAGTAACGAGGTGTCCTATCATTGCCTATATGTCAGTAGTGTCTAAGGTAAAGCTTCAACGCATCGGAAGTAGGTAAAACCACAGCGGGTCTCGGTTCAAGTAGGCATATATTGTATTAGCTTGATAAGAGTAAGTATCAATTGTTTATACATTATCATCAGGGCAAGCACTGTTTGCAATATCAAGAGTGTGAAATGAAAAATTAAAAATGGGTTCAACACATTACATTCGACATGTTTGCTTGCCTTGTACACGTACATGTATCATATGGGAGTTACGATGTTAATACAGTCAAACCTCGATACTTAAAACTTGATTTGAGACATTTTGAGGCAGGTGGCTGCTTAAGACAGAGTGGAAGTTGTGCAGAAAAATCCCAGATGAGCTTTCTGAATTTCACCGTGCATTAAGCTCCCAGAGATTTCTGGACGACTTTCACCCTGCATTAAGCTTCCAGAGATTTCTGCACCACTTTTACACTGCATTAAGCTCCCAGAGATTTATGCACGACTTTCACCCTGCATTAAGCTCCCAGATATTTCTGCACGATGCACGACTTTCACCCTGCATTAAGCTCCCAGAGATTTCTGCACGACTTTCAGCCTGCATTAAGCTCCCAGAGATTTCTGCACGACTTTTACCCTGATGAACATTAATATATTCATGTATTTGTGTATTCGAATTAACGAGTTGTATACTTAATACGTTAATGTATTTAACCTTTAGCCTGCTATGGGCGGATGAGTGATTACCTATGCAAACGGTTTAGATCCAGATGAGACGCCGAGTAACTCATCAGGATCCAAACTGTTTGACAACCTGATTGCATTTTGGTAGACAAATTGATTATAGCTTGAATTTTGAAAATGTAGTAGGTGAAGCATTCTTTAAAAATAATTTGCTCAGCAGGCTAAAGGTTAAATGACTGCATGTACAAGTACAACAGACTGCGGTGTTATCAATGTGTTCACATCAACCCTTACCCCATTGTAAAACAATAAATATCTACTCAGATTTGGATCTGGTACATTGTTGACTACTCGCGATTCGTTCCAGCTTTTGAGAAACGATTTGGACCCTGATGAGACGCCGAGTTACAAAATGTACTCAGCGTGGAATACAATACATGGCCAGTGGAACCTTGATATTTTGAACTCGGATAGTTGGAACTTCATGTTAACTGCAGTAAATGCAGGATGCATTGATACACGACATATTATTAACCTGTTCCGTGTTGCAGTGCCGAAAACCAAACTGATCAAAACGTAGTTCGGTAGAACATGGGGTAGAACAGTACGAACGCTCGGTGGGGACATTCTAAGTTCCTGCTTCATAGTTCCGAGTTCAAAGTTTCGAGATCCAAGTTCCAGGTTCCAGGTTCCGACTTCCATGTTCCGACTTCCAAGTTCCATGTTCCGACTTCTAAGTTCCAAGTCCCATGTTACGACTTCCATACTCCATGTTCCGACTTCCAAGTTCCGACTTCAAAGTTCCAAGTTCCGACTTCCAACTTCCAACTTCCACCTTCCACCTTCCGACTTGGAAGTCGGTACTAAGAAGTAGGAATTTAGAACTCGGGAGTAAATAATAAACAATAACCATAAAGCAAATTATCTTGGAAGTAAGAACTTGGAAGACGGACGTTTGAAGTAGAAATTTAGAATGTCACCACCAGTTCCAAGTTTCGAGTTCCAACTTCCAGTCGCGGAAGTTGGGACTTGGAACATGGAAGTCGGAACTTGGAAGTCGGAACTTGGAACATGTAAGTCGGAACATGGAAGTCGGAACTTGGAACTTGGAAGAAGTCGGGACTAAGAAGTAGGAACTTTGAACTCGGGCGTAAACAATACAAAATAACCATATAGCAAATTATCTTGGAAGTAAGAAGTAAGAAATTGGAAGACGGAAGCTTGAAGTAGGAATCTAGAATGTCACTACCGGACTTTCGTAGAGCAGTGTTACAGGTTGACTGGTGTTTAGTAGAAGAAAGGTAGTTACAAACACTCTTGTAATATGACGACGGTTCTGCACTTGTATCCGGCAAGAGTTTGACTAATGTAGAAAGATCTTTATCTGAGGGATTCACCTTCGTAATTCATTGTTCATCAAGAATAAGCCAAGCCATTATTGCATTTCAGTAAAAGTGGGTCCATTGTTGTTGGTGCAAAACACAAAACTGAATAAACCACACCTGGCAAGTATCTTGGGTCATTAAATTAGTTCGAAAGAGCATGAATATTAATATTTTCTATACCGTAAGAGAGGTATTCAAAGGCAATACATGAAAACCACCTGTCTGTTTCTGTCATCACCATCTGCTCCTTCCGTTTACAATTACAATAATTTCAGTGGCATACAATATGAACTGTAGTTTTCATGACGACATATACAAAACATGCTACATACACCAAACATGCATCTATATGGCCAGTTCAGTAACATAAATAAAGGATAACATATGATATACGCATGCGTCCAATCCAGTTTTTACGACCGTGTATGCAATGATAGTGTTGTGACTTAACATGGCATATAAATGTATAAGACCTTTGTTCAAATACATTTTAAGTATGATAAAAAGATACCCCGATGCGAAAAGTAATGTCTGCTCAAATCTGCATCTAATTAATTCTTAACTACAGTAAAACCTCCATAACGGTTAAAGGCAGGTGTTTGCTTAAAGCATTGTGAAAGTAAAACAGAACGCTCCTATAGAAGCGTTCTTTTTTACTTTCACTTGCTTTAAGTAGCCACCTGCCCTAGATACCAACTAATTAAGACAATTTAGTGGCTTTTACTGTGCATCCGATTTCGATGAAGTGTGAATTAGTGAATGAGTATTAACCGGCTTGGACCTTGACCCCGAGGTTATAAAACCTTTTGCTTGAGTCTGAGATGATTCTCAAGCACCTGGTTGGTAAGATACTTGAGAAAGATCTCAGACTAAGACTCAGGCTCAGACTCCGAAGTGTTATAGCATTGGACCCAAAAGAGACCCCCGGATTCATCTGGATCCAAGCTGTTTTTGAAAACGTGTCAAGCCGCATATAGACGGGAAACGGTGAACTCCCTTGCTGCAAATGTCGCATTGGTTTGGATCTAGAGGAAACCGAGACTCGTGTAGCCTCACCAGGATCCAACCGGTTTGTTACTGTAATGATGGTTTTGAAAGTAAATGGGAGAAAATCAAAGAAACGAACATTGTAGCAGACGACACTTGTTGAAGACGACAATATTTGGCAGCGAAATACATGTAGTTAAACCCGTCTTTGCTTTATGGTGTGACATTGACAATATTGATTTTTCACATGCGTTCGCATGTTTCCTTCCGTTGAACAAATGTATAGTGTCAGAATTTATTTCCTGGTAGGAAGACCTCTACAACAATATCAACAGAAAGTAATATGACCCATATAACAACATCCACACAAAGTAATATGACAACTATGTAAAACTAATAGATGGATGGTCGTATTAGCACTGTGCAATCATAATCAACTTTGGGAAAACACTACCTTCTCCTGTTGGTTTACTCCATAAATACGCCTTTCTACGCCTATGCCAGAGTATCAACAGATCAGATGGCTCCTGAAGAAACCGTCTGATCGGGGTCTACTCTGTTTATGAAGTAATATAGACATGATTCTACAAGTTCTGCCATTGCCAAACTTGACCATGCCCATTATCAAAAACAGTGGATGTTTGTGTCAGTATTTCATACATGAATATTCAAGGAGTAAAGGGCTAATACTTTGGGTGTCTCATTGTGTTCGTCTGCAAACATTGTCGTTTTCTTTAAGTTTCATAGACTGGATGTGTCCTTCAATTTAACAGGAACATCAGATAGTTTTATATCCCGACAAGAAGCCGATGGACATGGCGTCTTGTCTCAATCCAAACTATTTGCACAAGTAACCACATATTCATCAATAGCAGTGAGGCGTTTTATCGTTTTCGGGGCTAACATGGCGGTGAAAGAGTAAAATAAAATAAAGGACGTCACTGCAACTACCTTTAGTTGTTTGGCTGCCAATGTCGCATCTATGATTACCCATGAAAACAGTTTGGATTCAGATGGGACGCCGAGTAAGGATTCAAACTGTTTGCTGGTGTGGAAATGGTTTAAAAGGGAAAACGGGCAAATTAAACATATGGAGCAGGTACACATGTAGCAGACGACAAAATTTGCACACGAAATGTTTGGCAGCGATATAGTTTGCACGTTAAAGTCTAACATGCAGTGACATAGCCTAATATTGTCATTTCGCCAGTAAACCCTATGTTACGACCACTAGAACCATACTTTGTAACCACTCTTCAGAGTCGTACAGTTTGGTGAAGAAGTAAAGGTGATATCATTTACTGGCATGTTTAATGTACGTATATTGTCTACAATGCTGCTTACGTATATTGCAAATGGCGATAGTATGGATTTGATTATTGTTGAAATATTTCTATTGATTCAACAGGCGTGTGGATTTTGTTCCGTGTGCTACACGGCGTTACGAGTGTGCTACACGGCGTTACGAGTGTGCTACACGGCGTTACGAGCATCTTCTTGCAATATCAACCCTTATCCAGCCGTAAACACGGTGTATACTTAAACTTATATGTTGCCATTTAATTTAAATATATTTTATTTCTCATAGTAGAAGGAGACTGTGTAAGTACATGTATACATATGTTGCTTTATCTTAACGATGCTATTCATAAACTACCATATTGCTGAGAACCCAACAACATTAAATAAATGTAGAAATTCAGACAACCGCAATGCATCTTCATGTTATTTAACTTTTAGCTTGCTGAGCGGAATTCCCCAGAAGCAAATCAGCTTATCTTGGTTTTAGTTTCAAAAACGAATTCAAGGTGTCAAACAGTAAATCGATTTCACATCTGGATCCAAACTGTTTGTAAATTGTATAACATTTTCACAAATAGCATCCTTGAGCTTAACATCGTATGTTTAACCCTATCAACACTGACGTTCATTGTGGAATAGTTCATCATTGTTTTCTGGTAGAGTCCATATAGTATAAAAGGTGAAATTTTGAATAGTGTATATCCTGATCGAGGGCTCCTCTAGGATCTCTCTGACCGAATTTACACTGTTTGCAAATGACAGATAAGAGGGCTTTCCGACGACCCTTGTAAATGAACAATGGTTGGGTTTTAGAATGTTGGCGAGTTTACCGTACATTTTATGTGACTAAATGAGTAAAATTATATTACATATACTTCGATTAGTCCACCACTGGAGTAAGATCTGGTATTTATACCCGTAGATGTACATAATCCATTTGCCCAAACTTTTCTGACATTTAATCAGTTCTCCCCACCACTTTATAAAGCTGAATGTACTTTCAGAGCTACATATAAAGATGCGTACCCAAATAATAAATCACCACTTCTCCACCAAACCCTATACTGTTACCACTCTTTAGAATCTGCTCGAAGAGACAATTCTAAAGAGTGGTCACAGTATTGGTTTTGGTGGAGAAATAAAGGAGTTATTCTTGAAAATGTTTAAATATACACATCTTATCTGGACCTCTGAAAGTCTTTTTGTGATAACTTGGAATTAGACTGGCATAGTAGTGTAGACCCTCAGCAATCTGCTCCTTGAGCAGTCTGGGTATGCACTATTCGTATATGATGTTGCGTCACCTCCAAATGAGAAAATTAGATTTGGGCGAGTTCACCATTTATAATATACAATCAAAGTACTGACAGTACTGAAGGTTTCGGAAATAATATATATTATATTGATTGTTTGCTGTGGATTTTTGTGAAAATCATGTCAGTAGTTTGGAAGACATTGAAAGAATTGTTTTATGAACATGTCACACACAGGGCGATTCCAATAGCTCAACTTGCCACTTTGTGCCAATAGAGCCAAAATTGATAGTTTAATGTAGTAAAGAGCCATCGCTCCATTATTTGAAAGTAAGGGTCATACTTCTGCTACTATCTGATGGATCAGAACAGTAATTAACATGCATCATTCACTTATCCATATATACACTTCCACCAATTTTAGACATATTCCTTATGATTCTAAATACCCTACAAATAATTGCCAAATATACTGTGGGGTGATATTAACAATATGACAAATTATAAAGTGACAAATATATTTCAACTTAGCATGGCAGGATACAACAGTGAAAATAAAATTAACTAGAAAATTGTTTCCAAGACACTGATGCACCCCTCCCCTAACAATAGTGTCTCTATATCAAGCACTTTTGACTATGTGTTATATAGTGAAGAAAATTTCAGAGTCCCATAACTGTGGTAAAATGGTCAGAGCAATAATTACATTCTTTAAGAAAATCTTCACATCAAGGTTGACAGCTTATCATGGGTGAAAATTTGAAGTAAAACCTCTCATTGGTATATGGGTTGTTAGACACATACTATTGTTTCACTTTATAGTATATAGTGAAGACGATTTCAGGGTTTCATATCGGGTACAATTGGTCTGAGCAAAAATAAGCCTCTCTATGCTTTTGCAAACGGAAAAGACCCTGAAGTTCATAGAATAGTTTATCCATGCCTATACGTTGTCTTTTGTGTGATTGCATTGTATTTTCTTACATTTTCCTGAGGAGACTGCGAGTGTGAGTATGTGCAGGGCCAATTTGTTAGTATGTGCTGCAAACAATACAGACCTCGATCAGTTACCACAACTGGTCAGGGTCTTCGCTATTTGCAGCATCATACATGTAACAAGTATATCAATAAATGACATAATTAAAAATAAATTATAGTCATACATGTAAATTACAGTTAGTGCTGTAAACACTACAGTCCCTGATCAGTAACCGGCGTCATAGAAATAAATGATATGAATTAGAAATAAATTATATACATTACTATAAGATACTATAAGACACTATAAGATACTATAAGCCTGACACGTAAATCAATAAATGATGAAATGTATATGAATTAAGAGATAAGAAAGTGTTTTGTCACATTTTGTTTGCCTTTCTCCTTTTTTCCTTTTAATGATTTTTTCAGCGGATAGCTGTCTATTTTCATTCTTGTTCTAGTTTTCCACCAGTCAGGAACTATGTTACATTGCAATTTGCATATGATCCACTAGTATTTTGTAGTAAACTGTGATTTCATTAGTTAATGCCTAAACTGGCATACAGCCTTTTACAATGCCCCTACACATGGCTAAACTCAAAGTACAAAATCCAGATACAGTCATCTAATGTGATGAAAATCCTGGGGTCGTTCTTACGACCTGGTAGTTATTTCAAAACACCATGCTTATGATAATTAGCTACTTCGCAAGCCGAAAACCATGTAGTCGGTCCATATTAACCTAACCACAGCAAATGTAATGCATTGTTATACAGACCTTTTCTATAAACTTCTCAGAGTTCAGTCAAAACGCCATATAATACAAAAAAATCAAATTTACGCTTATATTTAGTATGGAAGTCTGTCGAAAGTTCTGTTCTTAAAATGGATGCTAATGGGAAATTCCCCAGTAAATAAAAATAGACGTATACGATGATAATAACCGATGTCTCCGAAAGCAGTTGGCATATTCAACCCTTTCCCTCATATATACCCTATAAAAGCCGTCTGATCAGGGTCTGCTCTGTTTGCTAATGGAATATATGTTCATATACTTTGTAAAATGGCTACAATGTTCCAACTTACATATAGGGCAAATCGGCGTTTGTAAACAACCCTATCGATTTTACGCATGCGCAATTAACTGGTGGGCAAAAACACCAGTAACAACCTATGTATCCCTATGTATAGGCTAAGCAATAGTTAGCCTACACATCATTTAACGGCTGTGAATTGTTGGTTTCTCTTCATTTACTATATCCTTTGACTATAATGACAATTTTGTTTTAGTTTCGAAGGGAAGATACAGCAAGAAGCTTGAATTAATCGGCCTAAAGGAGTGCCCTATAAATTACCAGCTGAACTTTGAAAAAAGAACGATCCATTAATCTGGTCTTTCTGTAAAATGGGAGACATTCTTATTTATTTGTTGGACATGCCTGATATGTCGAATAATTAAGATCAACAGTATATAAAATTTCGACTCTCGTTTTATGTTAATAAATTCTAGATATTAAGATATACAGTCTCATGGCGTTCATTTGGGTGTTGTAAAATCTCTTTCTGGCATCGGTACAGTACCGTAGCAGATCTAGTAAAAGTATTTTAGAATAGATCTAGATCATATAAATCTAATTAGAATAAAGGAGCATTTACTAGAGAAAAGGAATTTGTTTAGATGTTTTTTTAGTTTTGAAACCATTGTGATAATAGAGCATCTGCTCCTATGGAGCAAATTAATGCTCTATTTATCACAATAGTTTCAAGAAGTAACTATTACAGAGGCGCCAACAAGCGTCAATATGAGGGAATGGGTTAAGCCTTACCATCCTGTCAAAATAAGTCTGATCTATTATATTTTAACCTACTTCCGATTTGTTCCAGCGTGGTAGAAACTAGTGACTGATTGTCAAACAGTTTGGTTCCAAATGAGACGCCGAGTTACTCAGCATATCATCTGGATCCAAATTGTTTGACACTCGATCAGATGCAAGCCAAGTCGTGCTTAGCATAATAGAATTAACGATTTTACCATTATCGTTGAATGAGAACACTGGTCTAGATTGGACCCCCGGATGATTCTGACCATTACTTGGTCAGTACCAAACATATACCAGAAATGTCTGATTTATAAAAACCCTAATTTCCTTAACCCTTTCCCAGTTCTATGTTTATTCCAAATTTCAATACCTACTGAATATTCATGGACAAAATAGTTACAATGAAATATGAAAAGTGGAAATTAGTAGCCATTTAAGAAAGTAAAGAAAATAATAAATCAAAAACAAAGAAAGAGTAGCCTATATATATATATATATATATATATATATATATATATATATATATATATATATATATATTTGCATAAGTGTGTTTGTCAAAATACCTAGGGTAGTTAGGGTATCACTGGTAAATCTCTGAAATACATCCAAAAGTATAGATTTGTCCCCTTTTACAATACAGTAAAACCCCTCTTAACCCGACTTCTAGTAGATAAGAATTTAGATATTTTTAGGCAGGTGGCTGCTTAATGCAGGGTGAAAGTCATGCCGAGGAGCTTTCTGCATGATTTTCATCCTGCATTAAGCTGCCACCTGTCTCCAGGACTGATATTTATACTGAATTTAACGTCTGGTTTAGAGGGGTTTTACCGTACATGTATTTTTTAAATTCTATTTCTTTCATACCAGATCTTATAATACATCAGGAAACATTGTAATTTCGCAATGGAATCGAATTTCTGCATTTGAATTTCCGTTCTACCCCAGAAATAATACCATTGATGTTCGATATTTCACAGTAGTTCACACAATGTCGACAGTGTATCGAAATATCAACCGTGGCTGTTATAATCAAATAATTATTTTCGGTTATGTGTCCATTATTATTATTATGTGTACCTCCAACAATTCTATAATGTTCTGCAAAAATCTAACAATTATGTTACTTTGGTCTACCTAACTATTACAACGCTGAATTGTTCAAATGGGATGTTCCAAAATTCAAACAAGTCAAACTAAAATGAGCTTATGGTTAATAGTTAGGAACTTTCCAAACAAAAGTGTAACATGACAAACAGTGCAGATCCTGATTAGAGGGCTCCTCTATGAGCCTTCTTACCTGGGTCTCATCTGTTTGCAAAGGACATAAGTGACTAGGCAAAAAGGGCATTTAACTCAGAATCCGACAACCATATATCGGACTTCTGTAAATACCACAGGAAGGGTATGAGACTTTCAGAATCCGACGACCTTATGTCGGACTTCTGTTGTAAAAAGACACCATGCAGTTTGAACAATGGCGTTTGGATTGACAGTAGGTCATTCGTAAAATCTATTCATTTTATGCTTAGAGATTTCATGAAAAATGGGTCTGTATAATTTGCATATTAAGTATGTACGTTCACAAGTCGTTGTTGCTTTTCACACCTTTGTAGCGTTTAAATAGAACCATGTAACACTTATATATTGGGACCCAAGCGGTGGCCGAGGGGAAAGAGCTGCGTCTATGAATCTCTAGGTCCTTGGTTCTAATCCCGTCAAAACCAAATGCAAATAGAAAAAAGATTCTAATATATTTTTTATTCTTTATATTTTTTTATATTCTTTTCTCTAAATACATTTTAAAGCAAACAAACTAGAAAACATAAGCATGCCTCTTGAAACTTGCTATGGACTTTTTAAAGCATTATGCTATATTAACATACAGTCCTAGTGTCAATAGTATGCATTTCGATGAAACTTAGAGGCAGGATCCAGCATTTGTGCTAGGACAACTATGAATTCGAAAGTACCATGTTCAATTTAAAATTGTCACCTGCTCAATATTTTGTGTATTGCATATATAATTATGTATATTCAATTAGGCTATGCTTTGCATAGTTTTATTTTAAAATTGTCAAACATCTAGGATCCTGATCACAGACCGACACACACAATGTACAACTGGCAATTAGGTCACGATAACCTGCATAATATTTGAAAACTAAGTTTGTTTCAAAAGGAATTACTGCACAGTTCAAACTGACTATAAAAAATCCCTAAGATCTGAACAATAATTACATCATCAAAAACAATAGTTTAAAAAAGTACATGTATATAGACACAGAGCGCAAATGGAACGGATCCATGTAAGAATCTTGATTCCTGTTCTGTTTATTCCAATTTCAATACCTACTGAATATTCATGAACAAAATAGTTATAATGAAACATGAAAAGTGGAAATTAGTAGCCTTTTAAGAAAGTAAAGAAAATATCTTTCAAATTCCATTAGCCAACAGAGCAGACCCTGATCAGAAGACTCCTATAGGAGTCATCAGATCTGGGTCTACTCTGTTAACAAACGCGTGAAAAACATTTATATGAAGGAAAGGATTAAGTGTTCTAGCACACAGTCTCTCCTCTCTACCAGTTTGTACAGCTGAATAAGTCAGTTTGGAAACATTTTTGCAACTTTAGATTAAACAGACATGGTAGCAAATAGTGAAAACCCTTCAAACGGGCCCATCAAGGAGGTGTTTGATCTGGGTCTGCACTATTTGTATAAGTGTGTTTGTCAAAATACCTAGGGTAGTTAGGGTATCACTGGTAAATCTCTGAAATACATCCAAAAGTATAGATTTGTCCCCTTTTGCAATACAGTAAAACCCCTCTTAACCCGACTTCTAGTAGATAAGAATTTAGAAACTTTTTAGGCAGGTGGCTGCTTAATGCAGGGTGAAAGTCATGCCGAAAGCTCCGGGAGGCTTTCTGCATGATTTTCATCCTGCATTAAGCTGCCACCTGTCTCAAAGACCGATATTTATACTGAATTTAACGTCTGGTTTAGAGGGGTTTTACCGTACATGTATTTTTTAAATTATATTTCTTTCATACCAGATCTTACATGTAGCAACAACGTCGCACGACCATTGATAAAATATACATCAGGAAACATTGTAATGTCGCAATGGAATCGAATTTCTGCATTTGAATTTCCGTTCTACCCCAGAAATAATACCATTGATGTTCGATATTTCATAGTAGTTCACAAAATGTTGAAAGTGTATCGAAATATCAACCGTGGCTGTTATAATCAAATAATTCTTTTCACCCAATTAAATATAATTATTCACATATTTCATGGATTTGGACGATATAATAGTTTAACAGATTTAAAACTATACGTTAACCAATTTTAACTACTGTAGCAGCATAGCAAACAGTTATTTATCGAGAGTTTATGGATGCAAACACCTCGATCTAAAGCAGGCAAAGTGTTAACCGACCTTAACCATTTCCCTGGTCTATGTTTATTTCAACTTTCAATAATATCTACTTAATTAATATTTTGAGACAAAATAGATATAATGAAATATGGAAGGTGGAACATTGTAGCCATTTTTGAATCAGAAATTATATTAGCAAACAGAGCAGATGCTGATCAGACGGCTGGCCGCTCCTATATCGGAGCCGTCTAATCAGCGTCTGCTCTACATCTACATCTACATAATACACGCTGCCGTCATCCTTGACTACTATAGCTCGGTGGTGGTTTGCGTAAGAAAAGGGTAAAGAGAAGTATTAGAACAGTAGACATCAGTAAAGTAAAGATAGAAGAAAAAAAGAAAGATTTGGCCCAGCGTTCGCTCCTCTATCCTTGACCTGTCTGGCTTCCGTGGAGGTACCAGGGCGCACAAAGTCCCCGCCAGCATAGCTCATGGATGTCCTAAGAGTGTACTTACATCGGCCGGCTAGTGTAATTAAACTGTGAATGACTGGAGCTCCTGTTTGAAGTGTACCAAACCAGGAGCCTCAGCGATGTTCGCTCTGTTTGCAAATGGGTGAAAACACATTTATAAATATGAAGGAAAGGGGGGTTAAAATAAAAGTAAATTGTAAGTATAGTATTTTCATTTGATCGTTATGCATATGTCATATTTTCTATCAATGGAAAAAGAGCAAAAATGCATATAGCAAAAATGCATGTAGCACGTGTCCATGTTAATTTAATCAGTGTCACATACCGATACACAACTCTAATCGGCTTACCGGCGGTACTTGTGATCTCGGAGTCGACAACATTAACACGTGGAAATACGTAAGCAGTGGGTGCCTTAAATCAATCAGCGTTATATCTCGAAGGGACACCGATAATGATACACGTTTTAATTTAAAAGATAGTTGTTGTTTTTTAAATTCTGAAGGGAGGTGATCCCCTGAGAGCAAAAATTGCAACACAAAAAGACAAAATTGCAGACACGGTTTTATTGAGTCTGTTCATGAGCAGTAATTGAAAGTGCAACACTGCTCACGCCCCCTAGCACCGGCTTAAGCGGTATTCAATTTTCAGAACAAGAAGTACTGAAATTCATGATCTCAAAGGAACAGAAGGTATAACAACACTGAGATGAAGTACGGGGCGACGTTTTATAAGTGTTTACTTTTACAGTTATTACAGTATTAAAAATTTACATACATGTGTTTCAATATTTCTATAACTCTTTTTTGGTATCTGAATATAAATATCCATTATATGTTAATAAAGTTGACTCTCAAATCACTAGCCACAGCTGCAACAATATTGTTTTACTATTAAAATCGATAGGTAGCGAAACGTACAGGTAGCGAAATGGTCAGGGTAGCGAAATGACTTCCCGGTGGGTAGCGAAATGACTGTAGCGAAAAGGTATGGGTAGCGAAACGTCAGTCAGCCCTCCTGGAGCGTCTATTTAGAGGTGATCTAGTTGCCTCTAAAGTTTCTGTAATGAGTGTTGCATTTGAGACGAGGCAAACCTTGCCAAACCCAACTGTTAGTAAAGTAAAAATTAGAATATTTGCTTCTCTTGGTGTATGTGTGTATATGTATGCAGTTAAATTGGTATATTATAATGTATGTACAAATATGAGTCAAGCAGGAAACACCACATACAAAGCAAATAGCCACCCGAACAGCCCCATAAGAAAGCACAGCAAATACAAAGAGATGCACAAAGACAAAACAAATAAACAATAGGGGGTGGAAGTACCGCTTTGGAACGGTCAGAGACTGTAGTCACTAGGGGTTTAAACCTGTCAAGGGATACCAACCTCACACTTATTCCACCCCATCCTAAAAGAATGTGTACATGTAAATAAACGTATCCCTTCTCCGACTAAACTACAACAACCGCGATGGCAAACACAGTGGTAAATTGCATGTAGAACGGAAGAGAAACAAACGTCTGTGTATGTAACTTGTTAAATACATGTAAATTAACCCATTATCCATTAGACTATTTTTCAGCTCAAAATCTTGTCCGCTCAATATCTTCATGACTATTGTGTGTGCTGTCTTCATACTTAATAGGATGGTTGTTCATGGCAAGAAGATGATCCCTATTGATTTATGAGGTCAGTCCGTAAAAGGTCAATGTCACAGTGGTCATCAACTCAAAAAAAAACATTGGTCGCTTAATAACTTATTATAATAACATGAGTCGCCCCTCCCATATATTATGTTTTGACAGCACATTCTTTCGGCATATAATGCTCCGATACATGGGGCTCTTGTTTTTATATTGTTGTAATTTTAAAATATGTATGTGTTGTTAACTATTGTCTAATAGCTCGATATTGAAAAAAATCTATCTATCTATGTGCATTTTCTGCGTTCAAAGTATGAGAAAGAGAGATTTAGTCCATTGCAAACAGTGTCGACGCAGGACAGATAATATGTATATGATAAGATATCGGGTCAAGGTTTACCCCTGTTTCATATAAACGCCTTTTCACACATTTGCAAACAGAGTTGACCCAGATTAGACGGCTCTCAAAGTCTTCCAAAACCACTGACTGGAGTTTCACTAAATGTCAGAGGAATGATTTGTAGGTGAACCTCTATCAGATTTGTATAAATCATTCCTGTCCGTTGCATAAATAGGTCAAATGAGATCTATTAATCAGGTGAATGATACAGGGTCATCATAGCCTTCTTGTTATTAAATAGCCTCTATAATTAAACACTGATGGATCATTCAACTTTAAAAATTCAGCATTTAAAATGTTAACCCCAAACGCACACACAAACGCACGCACGCACGCACACACGCACACTTCTGAAGGGGTGTATTCTGATGTCCCTATGTCCGTCTGTCTGTCTGTCTGTCTGTCTGTCTGTCTGTCTGTCTGTGTCTGTCTGTCTGTCTGTCTGTCACTCGGTGACTGACCTTCCATCATACTTGTTTACATTCTGCGAAAGCTTCAACTTGAAAACCTTTTGTCAGAGATTGGATGGTTGGATGATTGATGGTCATGCGAATATACGCACAGGAGATGTTATTATTATTTTCACTCAGTAACACTAGAGTGATAGCCCTAGTCAGAGGCCATATTCTAACTACATTGTCAAATGTAAATTGGATCTTCAAAGTTCTTTGGAAACAATTCTAGTTTTCATTGTCTGCATTTCGATG
The DNA here is from genome assembly GCA_963576725.1 of Azorinus chamasolen. Lineage (NCBI taxonomy): Eukaryota > Metazoa > Mollusca > Bivalvia > Cardiida > Solecurtidae > Azorinus > Azorinus chamasolen. Next base: position 41,236,562 of record OY755251.1, read on the forward strand.
AAACTTAGAGGTAGAATCCAGCATTTGTACTAAGACAACTATGAATTCGAAAGTACCATATTCAATTTAAAATTGTCACCTGCTCAATAGTTTGTGTATTGCGTATTTAATTATGCATATTCAATTAGTCGAATAATTAAGATCAACAGTATTTAATATTTTGATTCTCGTTTTATTTCAATAAGATCTAGCTATTAAGATATACAGTCTCATGGCGTTCATTTGGGTGTTGTAATTACAGACTCTGCAAAACAAAAACTACATTCTCATATATGCTTTAAAATGTATTCAAGTCGTTATCTTCATATCGATATAAATACACGCGCTTCAGAATATTAATTAATTCTTACGTACAATGATTTATTGATAGTACTCCGAACCACAGGTGCCCTTCGCATGCTATGTCTAAACAACAACAACAACAACTCCATCACACATACATTATGTTTTTAATCATATGTCATTTATTATAAGTATCTAAAACCAAAGACCTATGATATGTTATCATAGGTCTTTGTTAAAACATACCAAAAGATAGTTTTCTGCCCCCCCCCCTCCCCCCAAAAAAAACCCCCAACATATCCTCTCCTCAAACACCCCTGCTCTATATAATAAGTACATGTAAAAGGAATTCAACTCCGACCGAAATGTACTCAAAAATCGATGGGCAATGGGTTCATTCACTGCAATCGTCCTTGAAAGCTTATTTGACCACTGATTTCCATAAACTGTGTCTCATTTATTAAAAAAATCATCACTCTTGATGCGCAGTCATCTATTTTTTCTCAGAATATTAACACGCTTTTCCAACGAGTCGCCAAAGTGACAACCAACCTCTCTAGGACACAGGTTGACTCTGAGGTTCGAAATAGAAACACGCTATAATTCAAGTCGAAACACCATATAGCTGTTCTATAAGGCTTTGTCCCGGTCTGATAGCATGAATGAATATCGTGTTATCATAATTTCTTCAAATACCATTTTCTAAAAATCTCTACAAGCTTGATATTGATATCGGCGAAAGTCACAACTTTCGGTTTGTAAGTCTTTCATGGATATGAATATCAAGCTTGTAGAGATTTTTATAAAATAGAGAGGTTGGTTGTCACTTTGGCGACTCGTTGAAAAAGCGTGCTAATATTCTGAGAAAACATAGATAATTTCTCATCAAGAGTGATGATTTATTTGATAAATAAGACACAGTTTATGGAAATCGGTTGTCAATTAAACTTTCAAGGACGATCGAAGTGAATGAACCCATCGATTTTTGAGCAGATTTCGACCGGAGTTGAATACCTTTTACTTATTAAATATAGCAGGGGTGTTCGCGAAAAATTTTAAATGTTTTTTTTTCATTTGTTTTGGTTGGGTCAGAAAACTATATTTTGGTATGTTTGAGATACTTATGACATGTAATTAAACAAATAATGTATAATAGATGTGATGGAGTTGTAGATTGTTGTTGTTGTCGTTGTCGTTGTCGTTGTTGTTGTTGTTGTTGTTGTTGTTGTTGTTGTTGTTATTGTTGCGAAAGGCACATGTGCTCCGAACGTGCTTCTGACATTTTCCGGCGGCCATCCACAGACATCTTAGCAGTGCTGTTATGGTTGTTTTGCATTTCATGTACAAGTTAATAGTGATTTCCTATAAAAGGTACTTGAAATTTTTCAATAATTGTTTCTTCTACTCCATGTTCACTTATTCTTTTCAAACATTATAATCGCCTAAAAAACAAATATGCAGTCAGACTAGGGCTCCAACTCATTGCAGTATATTTAAATATTTTAATAGCATCGCCTCCGAATTCACTAACAAACAGACATAACCGTAAAGAATATTGAATGAAATAGTTGATCTAACTTTTGTTTAAGTCATTTCCGTTGTACGCCTGTCTGCTAGTATAATAATAACCAACCTTCATAGATATAGTTCCCTGTACTATAAAATCTCCAAACATTGAATTCAATATGGCAAAAATTTAATACCATTATTGTTTTGTACATTATGTCAATATTTGAATGCCGCTGAATATCTTTTTTAAAGATATTTCTTGTTAATAATATAAAGGATACAATAGTAATTGCTAATACTAGAATATACCACCCAAAGTACTTAAACAATAGAGGTTGGCAAAGTGGGACACACTGTTTGGATTCAAATCTGATACCAAGTAACTGTCTGACCAAAATCTAAACTGTTTACAACTTGTGACAATTTTGCCTTAGGTCAAAATGCCTAAAACCGATCTTTTAGAAATCCAAGTGATGACAAACCTGAAGCAGACGATATTAGATCTCTACAGCTTGCTTAATCCTTACAATGCTGAGTAATGTTTCGTCTGCAAAAAATGCCGTCTGCTTCAATTCTTAAATAAACTTTCTTTCATTTTATGCAAAAAAGGGTCAAGATGACAAACAGTTTGGATCCTGATGAGACGCAAACTTATGTGGCCTCTCATCTGGATCCAAACTGTTTGCATAGGTAATCACAGTTTCTCCGCTAGCGTGCAAAGAGTTAAGCGTATGACCTCGAGAGATGTTAGCATGATGTAACAGTTGCCCTGCACTACTGACCACCAGTGCTGTAACCTTTATACTGTAGTTTCTGATGTGGAGAAGTCTATTTAACCCTTAATTTCCCTCATATAAACTTGTTTTCATGCATCTGCAAACAGAATAGACCCAGATAAGACAGCTCCCATAGGATCAGGGTCTGCTCTGTTTGCTAATGGACCCACCTTCCATATTTCATTATAAATACTTTGTAAGATTCCGGAACCGGATTGTAAGCCAAGCACTGCACATGCGCGTATTCTCTTAGGGGGATTCCCGCTAGGTAGAGCTCGTGCAATAGGGTTTTCCGTGAAAGTTTGAGTCGCAATCCATTTTATAAGGATTTCGGCAAAGCCGAAACCCTAAAAAATGGGTCGACTAGGCAGCAATATTTAAAAGCCTGTATGTGATTGTAACAGGGCTTAACCTTTCACTTGGTAAGGCACCGATTTGACTAGCATATGCAAACATCCCGGGTCCAGATGAGACACAGTGTAACTCGGTCGGTATCTCCTTAAGATCCAAGCTGTTTGACACTCGGTCAGGAGTGACAATGCTAACAGATCTGAGTTTAAGCACAGAGTTTTTGCGACAGGCTAATGATTTAACACGGAATATGGCAATTACTGATACGTTCTAAATTAAGAAAGGTATATTATAATGAACCACTATAGCACGAAATGCCTATATTGTAAGATGAAATCGATAAAGACACTGGGCCTCGAGGTTATAAATATCAACCACAATTCACATAAATGTGTGTGCGTTACAAGCTGCATTACTTAAAACTATAAGACCAGCTCATGAGCATTTGACTACTGGAGCCAGTTTCCACACCCAAGACATGTAGCTGACAAAAGTCATCTGTTATTTATAACGTATAAAAAATTGTAAACGTTTAATAAAACCTTTCTCAACTCTTCCGCTGTCAATTTTTGTAGTCTGCAAACTTGTGCGTCTACTTCAGTTTTCATTTGTTGTTATTTTTCTTCATCGGTGTTTCAACAACAGCCACAGTATAAAACAGTTTGGATACTGATGAGACGACGAGTTACTCGGCGTCTCATCTGGATCCAAACTGTTTGCATAAGTAATCACAGATCTCTGTGACATTGGCAGCGAAAGAGTTTTGTAAACGGTCACTGAAATTATTGTATAACGTGCCTTTAAGGCAGGTGGTAGCTTAATCCTTTTCTTGATAAATAGGCATGTAAGAAATATAATTATGTAGTCGAAACAGCACTAGATTTGAGCAAAATTTGAGCAGGCACTTGTTTCACACCAGGATAAGGGATTAAAACAGATACTAAAATCGTCCTTTCTCCACCAACCCCTATGCTGTGACTACTCTTTAAAATCGTCTCTCTTCTAAGACGATTCAAACATAGGGTTTGGTAGAGAAATAAAGAAGTTACTCTTGAAAATGTTTAAATGTACGCAGCTTGTCTGGACCTATGGATGTATTCGTATTCGTACATTAAACGCCTATCTATAGCGTCCACTTTATGAACGTGTATACATGTAGATGTCTTCAAAAGCTGGCGATTTTTTAATACAGAATAAAAGTAATGCAGATAGCTCCTGCATTAAGCTACCGCGAACCCTTTAAGACCGGGAATAAGCCATATTTCTGGTGGTGGCATTGGAGGGGTTTTACAACTGTAAATGCATATACGTGTTATCCGAATTAGTGTCTTTGATTCTGATTAATACTATACAGCACATCGGTTTCCACTGAAGATCAACATCAATACACTTTATCTTGTAAAAATTAAAGTCACTTTAAGCTCCGATCTATTGCGGTATTTTACTTCCGATTTGTCCAAGTCTTTGAGAAACTACAGACGGGATTTCCAACAACTTGGGTATTGGTGATGTGCCGAATTAGTCGCCGTTTCTACTGACACCTAGCTGTTTTGAAGATGTAAGTCAAGTGGCACCTGACAGAACAAGAGTTATAATCACGACATTAGACTACTGCGAGTAAAACATAAACCAATACAGCTGTACTCTTCGTTGCTATATTTAGATTGTTATGCTTTATTATATGTATTGGATAATGTAACCGGCTGTCGCTAGGTGCAACATGGTGTTTTATTGCCCATTCACTACAACAGAACATATCTATATCGAAAACTTAACTTATAAACATGAGTGTCTTCCAACACAGGCTGTTTCTTAATGTATTACGAATGTATACAAAAAGCTCCCTATGGAGCGTTCTGCACTAGTTTTGTCCTGCATTAAGCCACATGTACCACCTGCCTATTTGACGTAGAATTAGACATATTTCAGATGGTCGATTTAAAGAGGTGATGCTATAGCAGTCAGTGGATTTAGCAGACACTTTTAGCACATACCATTTGCGAGGAAAATGTCTGAACAATTTTCCAGTGTAAGATGAAAACATTTGTCTTCGCGACCTGAAAAATATATCCCCTTCATTAATTCTGAGCTCTTGAAAAGGAACAATGATTATACAAGTCCTAACAGAGGTTCAGATACATGTAAGATGCATTTCGCGAAAAAAAAAATTATTTTTCGACCGAAGTATTTTTACCACTCTTTTGAATCGCCCCATCGTTTAGTGCAGAAAGGACGATTATAGTATTTTAATACCTACCTGTTGTTTTGTCCTAATACTGATTTTGTCCTAAGGCTGACCTTTTCCTAAGGCTGACTTTGTTCGTCCCAAGGCTGACTTTGTTATAAGGCTGACTTTGTCCGTCCCAGGGCTGACTTTGTCATAAGGCTGACTTTGTCCGTCCCAAGGCTGACTTTGTCCTAAGGCTGATTTGTTTTTCTCTCGACCAAACCCATACTTTTGACTGATACAGAATCGTAGGTTAGAGAGAAATACAGTAAAACCTCTCCATAACGGCCACTAAATTACATCAAGTATTTTGTGTTAAAGGCAGGTGGTTGCTTAAAACAAGGTGACAGTAAAACAGAACGCTCATATAGGAGCGTTCTGTTTTACTTTCAACTTCCTTTAAGGAGCCACATGCCCTAAATACCAACTAATTAACACAATTTTGTGGCCGTTATAGAGAGAGTTTACTGTATACAGTAAAGCCTTGGGCGGTCATTCAGTTATTGGACATTAGAGTCTTAACAAGCAAGTGGGTGCTTTATAATGCAGAAAGTTCCTATACGAGTTCTCTGCATTAGTTTTGACCTGCATTAATCTACCGTCTGTCGTACAGACACATAAACATACATCTTTTTGATGACCGCTTAAGACGTGTTCTACTGTAGCATTTAAGGAACAATTGACCAAGTGTCATCGAACAAGCTTTTGAGAAATGACTGACCAAGTGTCAAACAGCTTGGATCTTGAAGAAACGCCGAGTTACTGGACATCGAAGCTGTTTGCAAATGCAGCTCGAGTGAGAGAAGTACAACGATAAGTCATGACCATGGGTGGTCTTCGAGATATGAAATCAATGCGACATGTTTAGCTCATCATTTTAATCTCGAATCCTGAATACACATGTATCGTCGCTAATTCGAACCTTTAGCCACGCAAACCTGTCAGGCAGGTGGATGCTAAATGCAGGTCATACCGAAAGCTCCAGAGGAGCTTAATATATGGCAAAACTAGGAGCTCCTGCAGGAGCTTTCTGCATTACCTTTGTTCTGCATTAAGCAACTACATGCTTGTTAAGACTCCTACGTTCAATAAATGAATGAGGCTTTCCTGTTTAATGTCACCCTACATTAAGTTGACACCTGTCTAATCAATTTACTCCATATATACGCATCAACTATTGGTCATGGACTGAAATAATTTTTATAAACCATTATAACCAATCAGATGAATACTATTCATGATGTCAATATGTCATACATAAATACTGATGAAATAAAAAAGTTCATACAAAAAATAAATCATATTACATGTCAGTCGAGGGTAAATTCTTAAAATGTATGTTATACGTCTGATCGGGATCAACCTATTTGATACTGGACCCAGAGGTCCAGATAAGATGCGTAAAGTTAAACATTTTAAAGCGAATCTCCTTTATTTATCCACCAAACCCTATACTGTGACCACTCTTTATTTATCCACCAAACCCTATACTGTGACCACTCTTTATTTATCCACCAAACCCTATACTGTGACCACTCTTTAGTCTCTTCGAGACGATTCTGCAGAGTGCTCACAATATATGGTTTTGGTGGAGAAATGACGATTTTAGTATTTGGATACACATTGTTACATGTATCTGTAGCTTTGTGGGTCAGTAGTTATCTGTAGCTTTGTGGGTCAGTAGTTATCTGTAGCTTTGTGGATCAGTAGTTATGTAGCTTTGTGGATCAGTAGTTATGTAGCTTTGTGGATCAGTAGTTATCTGTAGCTTTGTGGATCAGTAGTTATATGTAGCTTTGTGAATCAGTAGTTATCTGTAGCTTTGTGGATCAGTAGTTATCTGTAGCTTTGTGGATCAGTAGTTATCTGTAGCTTTGTGGATCAGTAGTTATCTGTAGCTTTGTGAATCAGTAGTTATATGTAGCTGTGTGGATCAGTAGTTATCTGTAGCTTTGTGAATCAGTAGTTATATGTAGCTGTGTGGATCAGTAGTTATATGTAGCTTTGTGAATCAGTAGTTATATGTAGCTTTGTGGATCAGTAGTTATCTGTAGCTTTGTGGATCAGTAGTTATCTGTAGCTTTGTGGATCAGTAGTTATCTGTAGCTTTGTGGATCAGTAGTTATCTGTAGCTTTGTGGATCAGTAGTTATCTGTAGCTTTGTGGATCAGTAGTTATGTAGCTTTGTGGATCAGTAGTTATATGTAGCTTTGTGAATCAGTAGTTATCTGTAGCTTTGTGCATCAGTAGTTATCTGTAGCTTTGTGCATCAGTAGTTATCTGTAGCTTTGTGGATCAGTAGTTATCTGTAGCTTTGTGAATCAGTAGTTATCTGTAGCTTTGTGGATCAGTAGTTATATGTAGCTTTGTGAATCAGTAGTTTCTCAAAAGCTTGTTTGCGTCGGAAGTAGTCCATATTGCACCAGAACGAAATTTGAGCAGACACGAGTCTAATTTGAGGCCGAGAGAACTTTTAAATTGGTCATACGATATATGGTATGTATATTGATATACACTGTGAAACAATAAAGCCTGCTCAAATTTGGATCTTGTGCAATTTTGACTACTTCCGATCGAGCAGATTTTAAGAAAGTGCTGAGCTATTATCAAACAGCCTGCACTCTGTTGAGAGGCCGAGGTACATTGTACACATAATTGCATTAGGATCAAAGCTGTTTGTAAATGCGAGTCAATGCGTGAAACTAGGACGCACACACACACACACACATACACACATACACGCGCACAGATGAACATTTCAAATATCAATAAGCGCACAAATACAAAGATACAAGTACAAAGACACACGACAAACATAAAAGTAAGGGTGACCAAGAGAGTATCGTCTTGGAACGGTCTGTTGCAAAACCATCACTGAACGTTTAAACCGTCTTGGAACGGTCTGTTGCAAAACCATCACTGAACGTTTAAACCGTCTTGGAACGGTCTGTTGCAAAACCATCACTGAACGTTTAAACCGTCTTGGAACGGTCTGTTGCAAAACCATCACTGAACGTTTAAACCGGTTTACGGACGTCCTAACCTCACAATTTTCTCAAAGTCACTCTTGTTAAACAAACAGTACTTCCCCACAATATAGAAGACGGTCGATATACTACAAACATTTACAGATTCCTGTATGAATTTCACCTTGCATTAAGCAACCACTTGCATAAAAAGATATAAATTCTTCTTTATATAATTAGGGAGGTTTAACTGTAATACAGGTCGTACAGTATTACTGAATGAATCCCCTTCCTGCTATTCCCAATGTTGTTGTGGGTCCCTAGACACTAGACCTTGTTAGAGTTGTCGGGTCAGGTTCTGTTCTACTTGACTAGTACATGTATATGTTACGGAACTGATTATCTATAGTTTGCCTTATATGCAAAACCGTTCCTTAATTTCGAGTTTTAATACAAGACGTAATTGATTTTAATATGGGCGGAATTTATGAAGGAAATGTTTAACATGCCGAGCAAACGTAGCCCGCTGCATTTTGGATGAGATGAGTAGTCCAACTACAGTTGATCCCTGATAGTTCTAACTCGGATAACTCGAACTTCGGGATAACTCAAAGTTAAAGTTGGGTCCTTGAAAACTCTACAATACAGACATGTTCTAGAATGTATCAGTACCTAAATCTAGAAGCACGTGTGACAGTTTAATTCAGGTGGACAGTAATGCTGAAAGCTCCTACAGCTGTGGACTGGAGACTCGCTTTACTGCTGTTACCTTGAGGTAATTTGCATGGTGCCTGGCAGTTCGGAGGTAATTTGCATGGTGCCTGGCAGTTCGGAGGTAATTTGCATGGTGCCTGGCAGTTCGGAGGTCATTTGCATGGTGCCTGGCAGTTGGGGATATCCAAGTTCAACTGTATAGTGCAGTTTGCTCTGAAATAATACACTACTAGTATCCAATAGTTTGGATCCTGGTCAGACAAGGAGTTGCTCTGACGTCTGATCTCCATGCACAATGTTGGTAAAGGTATCTCTGCGCCTTTAGAGTGCTACATGCTATTCAAAGATAAAACTCTCTAACATGCATATTAATTTCAATTCCCAATTACGCCGTTAAAATTTTAAAGATCATTTATAAGCTGAACATTAAATACGTTTAACAAATGTATAAATTCTTCAAAAACCATTATATTATAAATTTCTATAGACTATTAAAATCTGTTGGGCACATTTTTGTTCAAAATTCAAAGTGTATTCAATTTCTGTACTAAACTGCAATCAGAGTGTCAAACAGTTTGGATACTAATGAGATGTCAAATAAGTTAACTTCTGATCTGTATTCAAACTGTTTAGAAATGTCGTCACAAATTCTTGCACAACAGGCTCAAATTTGAAAGTCACAGCGCATTATAGATATTCATTTCAAGATAGCATGCCAACATTTATATATGCTATCAATAATGAAATAATACGAATATTTCCGCTGATTTTATCGTAAAAGTCGATTTTCCAGAGTAAATGTCTCAACCCTTTGAATCCCGGGAACGAGAGCATTGACTTTAACAAACAGTGTAAAACCAGATCAGAGGGACCAGAGAGATCCCTCTCATCCATGTCTGTATTATTTGGCATTCAAATTCTTGCAGTAAAGTGCATCCTTACACTACGATAATGGATCAGTCAACTTGAAACATTCACGATTTAAAGATTTACAAATTGCTTTATGGTTCAACATACAGGAGCCTGTCTAACTAAAAATCGTAAAACCAAAACTACAGCAAAAACTCGATACTATGAAATTTTAGTAATGAATAACTTATGTCTTTGTAAGCAGGTGGCTGCCTAATGCGGGGCTATTTTTAGATCCAACCACCGAAAAGGATCATTAACTAGAGAAAAGGAAAACAATAGAATTTGGAGTTTGAAACCATTATGATGAATAGAGCATTTGTTCCTATAGGAGCAACTGCTTTATTTATCACAATGGTTTCAACAGGTAATTTTCACAGAGGCGTAGAAAGGCGTATTTATGGAGGAAATGGTTAAGCTGCCACCAGTGTTAACATTCATTAATGGTACGTATTGGAGTGTTCGTAATATCGGGGTGGGTACTATACTATAAGTCCTCGTTTAACACAGTCGCTGCTATTGGAATAATCGAAATTATTGCACATTGACGTATGCAGCAATGAGTGCACAATGTCCCTATAAAGGTCATAGTCAAATAGTGAAGACCCAGATCAGAGTGCTGCTGAATCCATGAATGCCAAGCAAATATTTTGTTTTCTGCAAAGCAACGCCCGTCATAATTATAACACGTGCATGGATTCTAAAGTAAGACCTGGACTTTCATTGAATTATATGGGAATAGGTGGATTAAGGTTACATTGTAACTTCTTACGTCACATGGTACCCTAAGTCCTACATGCAATACAGTAAACCCCTCTAAACCGGAATTCTAGTAGAAAAACAGTTTGATACTTTAGGCAGGTGGCTGCTTAATGCAGGAGGAAGTTCCTAAGGGAGCTTTCTGCATGACTTTCATCATGCATTAAGCTGCGACCTGTCTCCAAGACCGATATTTATACTAGATTGAACTCCCGGTTTAGAGGGGTGTTACTGTTTACAATGACAGGTCTCAGGATATTGACTGTATGCTGCTACTGGCAAATCGGTTTTGGATCAAGACACCAATTGCCTCGAAGTCTCACCCGGATCCAAACTGTTTCACATTATCGTTGAATATTTGACGAAAGGAAAATTACTCTTAAGACATAAGTAAAATACTTCGTGGACATTGATTCTGTAGTAAAAATGGTAAATTGCTTCATATGACCAATTCAAAATACAAACCCAATTCACCTGTAGCAGCATACCGTCAATACCACGCGGCATCGTACTACTGACTGGAAATTGTAACGTACACCTCACCTATGGTCACCTGTAGCAGCATACCGCCAATACCACGCGGCATCGTACTACTGACTGGAAATAGTAACGTACACCTCACCTATGGTCACCTGTAGCAGCATACCGGCCAATACCACGCGGCATCGTACTACTGACTGGAAATGGTAACGTACACCTCACCTATGGTCACCTGTAGCAGCATACCGTCAATACCACGCGGCATCGTACTACTGACTGGAAATTGTAACGTACACCTCACCTATGGTCACCTGTAGCAGCATACCGCCAATACCACGCGGCATCGTACTACTGACTGGAAATGGTAACGTACACCTCACCTATGGTCACCTGTAGCAGCATACCGTCAATACCACGCGACATCGTACTACTGACTGGAAATGGTAACGTACACCTCACCTATGGTCACCTGTAGCAGCATACCGTCAATACCACGCGGCATCGTACTACTGACTGGAAATTGTAACGTACACCTCACCTATGGTCACCTGTAGCAGCATACCGCCAATACCACGCGGCATCGTACTACTGACTGGAAATTGTAACGTACACCTAGGGTGATTGCAACTGGAAGCTGCAATCGTTGTATGTTACATGAAGGACTGCCATGGCGAGAATTTCTATCGTTTGAAGTTAGATTGTCGCCTTTACCCTTTCCTTCACATAATCATGTTTTCAAGCATCTGCAAACAGAGTAGACCCAAATCAGACAACTCCTATAGGAGCCATCTGATCAGGATCTGCTCTGTTTTCTAATGGAATATGATAGATCTGTTTCTATACTTTCTAAAATGGCTATAATGTTCTACCTTCCATATTTCATTATAACTATTTTGTTCCTGAATATTCAGTTGGTATTGAAACTTGTAATAAACATAGAACAGAGAAATGGCTAATCTAGTAACAGGTAAAATGCTGGTGAGACGTTGAGTTAGTCCAAGCTGGTGAGACGTTGAGTTAGTCCAAGCTGTTTGCAAAACTGACTCAGGTTGAAGTTAGCAGGATAAAGGTTAGAAAAAAATCGCAAATAAGGTTTTTTATCAAATGTTTGTTATGGAACACGCTGAAATGTTACTAGGGCAACTCTTTGTTTTCAATGCAGCTGTTGTTACTAATACATATCCCTGATAGGCATCTTTAGATTGCTATAGGCACAGCAGTGAGTTCTTTGTAAACCGTTTCAGATGAGAAGCCCAGAAACATTTTGAAAAACCGCTCGATATTTTGATTATATATTTGAACAAAAAAATAGAAGGACATCTGTTTCCATATTGGAACAATGAAATACATATCTGGCGCCAAAGAAAGTTTATGCAGCAGGGTAAATATTAACCCTTATCCCGCTATGCAGCAGGGTAGATATTAACCCTTAACCCTTATCCCGCTATGCAGCAGGGTAGATATTAACCCTTATCCCGCTATGCAGCAGGGTAGATATTAACCCTTATCCCGCTATGCAGCAGAGCAAATATTAACCCTTATCCCGCTATGCAGCAGGGTAGATATTAACCCTTATCCCGCTATGCAGCAGGGTAGATATTAACCCTTATCCCGCTATGCACAGGGTAGATTTTAACCCTTATCCCGCTATGAAGCAGGGTAGATATTAACCCTTATCCCGCTATGAAGCAGGGTAAATATTAACCCTTATCCCGCTAGTGGTGACGTGGCTTGAAGTTGTAAACAGCTTGTATCCATATCTGGATCCATTTACTTGGTGTTTCATCAGGATCCAAGCTGCTTGACACTCCATGGTCAATACGTTCTCAAAGGCTTCATCTAATGTTGAGTCCAATGCTACAGCAGAGCCAACGTTACGTGTCCATCGGCGGGTAAGCATTAGCGTCGACCCCGTTACCCATCATTTTGTGCTAACATCCAATTTGGATTACAATAATGGGGTTTTGTTTCACCCTCTGATGACTATTTATCAGCTGAATGATTTAAAGGCATATAGACAAATGGTATTTTGATCATGACACATCCCAGTGCTACTCTACTCAGACTGTTCCTACAGGTTCTACACTGTTTACCGATGCGTTGACTCGTCCCTTCTTATAAACGCATTTTCACGCCTAAGCAAACACAGTGGGCCAAGATAAGACGGCTCCTGTATGAGCCGGCTGGTCTAGTTCTGATCTGTTTGCATATGGAATTTCAACAGATCTGACTCTACAGTTTCTACCAATACCAAATACTCACGTGTACCTACAATCAGCTAATAAATAGTCATAGTGTCATTCAACAAGCAAAGGGTCACAACGCCTCGACAGCAGGTAAATCGTTAATGTAATATCTATATAAATGGCGTACTGGATAATTACATGTACAGTAAAACCTCTCTTAACCGGAATTCTAGAAGAGAAGAATTTAGACAGACAGGTGGCTGCATATATATGTTCTTGAAAGGTATATTTGTATCGTAAAATTCTTTATATATACATCTGGTAAAAGAACGTGTATACATTGTAAAAAGATGATCTGTTTATTATATATATTACACATATCTTAAGGTTTAAATATTTTATGGTAACTAGACAACTAAGTATGTTCTGTAACTGTATCTTGGAATGTGTTTACAACATTTGTAACGACGGGTTTAATTGTTTGCAAAAACTGAAAATTTAAGGAAAGAAAGGAAATAAAGAATATCTAGGTTGGTGCAGGGTGGAAGTCATGCAAAAAGCTCCTCTAGGAACTTTCTGCATGACTTTCACCCTGCATTAAGCTTCCACTTGTGTTAAAGATCATTAGTGGTATGTATTTGAGTGTTCGAATGTTTCACTGTATTACATGGCAACAATGTTCCATCTTCCATAATTCATTATAAACATGTGGTCCACCATTAATATATTTAGTAGGTATTTGATACTTGGAAAGAAAAGAACACGGCACGGGTTAAAGGAAACTTCCAACTAGCATACAGCAGCTTTAGCAGATCAAACTTCCAACTAGCATACAGCAGCTTTAGCAGATCAAACTTCCAACTAGCATACGGTAGCTTTAGCAGATCAAACTTCCAACTAGCATACGGCAGCTTTAGCAGATCAAACTTCCAACTAGCATACAGCAGCTTTAGCAGATCAAACTTCCAACTAGCATACAGCAGCTTTTGCAGACCAAACTTCCAACTAGCATGCGGCAGCTTTAGCAGATCAAACTATCTGGCAGCGAACGAGTTGAGAACGGTTGACTGTTACCAGAAACACTTATGTGAAGAGTCATTTCGTACTATCAAGTCAATAACAGATTCAGTAGAGTGGTCGCATGCACATAATTATTATCACATGACACATTTGTGAATAATCCGTACGTATTCTTTACAAGCGTGTGGCGGATTCGTTTGTATGAAAAATAGGACTCAATATGCGTTATTAAGATTTTGTTTTTTGTTTTTCCTGAAGATAGATTTACCGACGTATAAGGACAACTCTTTGTCATGCTGCAGCTGTTGCACTTAATAGCTGCGACCGGCATGGGGTGTTTAATATTGATTCGTACATAATATGTCGTTCACATCAGAGTGTGTGTGCATACAATAGGGACAGTTGGATATATGTTGTAGTAGGGATCCTAGTTGTAATTGAAGAAATCCATCAAAATGGGTTCCATCTTGTCTTCCTTTGTCTATTTCATACAGGAAACAGAGTAAAGTAAAACCCCATCTAAACCAGACGTTAAAACTAGCATCAATACTGGTCTGTAAACAGGTGGCTGCTTAATGCAGAGTGAACGACATACACAACCCCAACTCACTCACTCACCCTACCTAGAGTATTGTACTGTAGATCTGTTATCTGATAAAACAATTTCTATCATGTACGAGTATATTGCTACTTATAAGAAATGTAAACTTGTCTTCTAAAATAGAACTAAACACAGGTACGTCCAAGCATTCAGCCAGACATCTAATCTTGTCTCCTGAAATAGAGCTGTACATGGATCCTTTCCAGCTTACTTAGGTATGAAGAGATATACATGTACATGTAATAGTTCTCATTATTTTCTCTGTTTGTTTCCTTTTCTGTTCTGTTCACAACACGAAGAGCGTGCATCGCTGTCGGGAATTCTTGCAATACTCTCTAAATGTGCAACTTATTGCTAAGCTAATTACATTGTTCTCGTGAATAGAAGAGTAAAGAATGAGCTACTTTCCAGTTTTTGTCTTTCTGTGGTACAGTAAAACCCCTATAACCCGGACGTTCATGAATGTCGGTCTTGGAGACAGGTGGCAGCTTAATGCAGGGTGAAAGTCATGCAGAAGGCTCCCTTAGGAGATTTCTGCATGACTTACACCCTGCATTAAACAGCAACCTGTCTAAAAATATCTAAATCTGGAATTCCTGTTTAGAGAGGTTTTACTGTACAATTATGTTTAAAACGGTCGCTCATTATAATAAATATCATGCTCTTTCATAGCTCATGTTTATTGCTGAATTTCACCGTTGGGCAAATATTTGAGTACATGTAGATGCTATTCTGTAATGTTGTCCAATCCATTCTGTAATGTTGTATAATCCATTCTGTAATGTTGTCCAATCCATTCTGTAATGTTGTATAATCCGTAGCATAAAATTATCTTAAAAATGAATTTAAATGTTGAACTTAAAGCTGCTGAATAACTTAAACGGGCTCCTCCTTGAACTCTGGGTAACAAACCCATTTATCCCCATAATTTTATTATTTAAAGAACCCCTGTCCTGATCTTATTTTTTTCATGTTTAGGGGGAACAGCATACAGTATATTTGAGGGGCACAGAGTACACTATATTTGAAGGGACACAGCAATCACTATAATTGAAGGGACACAGCATACACTATATTTGAAGGGACACAGCAAACACTATATTTGAGGGGGCACAGCATACACTATATTTGAGGGGGCACAGCATACACTATATTTGAGGGGGCACAGCATACACTATATTTGAAGAGGCACAGCATACACTATATTTGAGGGGCACAGCATACACTATATTTGAGGGGGCACAGCATACACTATATTTGAAGGGGCACAGAATACACTATATTTGAGGGGGCACAGCATACACTATATTTGAAGGGACACAGCATGCACTATATTTGAGGGGGCACAGCATACACTATATTTGAGGGGACACAGAATACACTATATTTGAAGGGACACAGCATACACTATATTTGAGGGGCACAGCATACACTATATTTGAGGGGCACGGCATACACTATATTTGAGGGGTCACAGCATACACTATATTTGAAGGGGCACAACATACATGTACACTATATTTGAAGGGGCACAACATACACTATATTTGAGGGGGCACAACATACACTATATTTGAAGGGGTACAGCATACACTATATTTGAGGGGGCAGGGCATACACTATATTTGAGGGACACAGCATACGCTATATTTGAGGGGGCACAACATACACTATATTTGAAGGGACACAACATACACTGTATTTGAGGGGGCACAACATACACTATATTTGAAGGGGTACAGCATATACTATATTTGAGGGGGCAGGGCATACGCTATATTTGAGGGGCACAGCATACACTATATTTGCTGGTACATGTATACTCCATTAACACCTATGTGTTTAGCAAACAGTGCAGACCTAATCAAATGATTCCCCAGGAGTCCTCTGATCTGGGTCTACTCTGTTTGCATATGTCCTTTTTAAAGAACACTCGACACAAATTGGTTAAAACTACAAACAATCATAGATCCTAATCATCTAAACCAAATGATTCATGACTAATTACAGTATTCCTTACTTACAAAGGAAGTATATTTACTCACATAATGATGTGATTATTAGTTTACGTTTACACACTATTAAAACATTAAAATAATGTTGTAAAACAAATATGCACATTAACTTCCTATTCATAATTTAGTTTACATGTATGTCTGTAAGCTGCCATGTTCAGTTTGGTATATTCACGGCGAATAATACAAAATTTAATTTACATTGGTATTCTTTCAGCTTGCATTCTGGTAAGGGATTGATACATTTGCACCTCATCAAGGTCTAAGCTGTTGTCAAATGCATATCAGGTCTCACTTATAATATGATATATGTACATTTATTTAACTTGTAAATCGCTGTGAAAAATACTACTTTGACCTGATATATTTTTTTATTCTAACAAGAAAGTTCTGACCGAGTGGTAATCCTTTCCTTCATATAAACGTGAGTTGACGAATTTGCAAACAAAGTAGACCAGATCAGACGGCTCCTAGAGCAGCTATCTGATCAGGGTCTATTCTGTTTGCTAATATAATTTGATAGATATGATTCTTTAGTTTCTAAAACGGCTATAATATCCAACCTTCCATATTTCATTATATCTATTTTGTCCATGAATATTCAGTAGATATTAAACCTTGACGTAAACACAGAACAGGGAAAGGGTTAATCAGGTTGGATCCTGATATTACGCGGGGTTATTCCAGATGCAAGCTGTTGACAAATGCGAGAGACATATGCAGCGAAAACTGATTTACGCGACCAGTAAAAAAAGGTCCAATACAGCTGGTAGCTTAATGCAGGTCAAATGTAATGAAGAAAACTCCCAATTCAGCTCTATGCTTTACCTTTGCCCTTTAAGCAACAGTCGGCTTTAAAGACATTCCCTTGGCCGGCTTGGGTCTTTACAGCTAACCTGTGAAAAAGCATGCGGCACATGATAAGAGCTATAGCAGTTTGCCTGTCAAGAACCACTGGAGCGTTCCATGTGAGGCCCGTCTCTTACATTCGATGATTTGGAAATGATTAGATTGTCACTAATGCAGTATATGTTTTTATTTTTTATTATGCTCCCTGAAACTATAAGAAGGAGCATATAGGCCCCGCTTTGTCCGTTCGGCCTGTGAATGTCTTCTAAAGTGCTCAACCTACATTCATGACACTCCACATACAAATATATCTCATTGAGATCAAGTGCAGGGTGCAGGGGTTAAATTATAATTTTCTGAGCAGTATTTACATATTCTGATAGACCTTGTTGGGAGAAAAGGCAGCTGTGTCCAAGGATAATAACTCTGTGGGACATCTCTTTTAGAAGTATTGCCCTATGTAATCTGTCTTTTTTTTCACTGAAAGTACTTGACCCACACTAACGAAAAATCATATTTCAGCAATTCTTTACCGAGAGATGCTTTGGACATATTATAGCTCTCCTCCACTACAGGTTAAATGGATTCAACTGCAGGCCAAATGTCCAGAGTTTTATCTCTGATATACATAAGCGCTCAGGGTTTTTTTAATGTATTTAATCCTTATAAAATATTCATCTGCTAAATTGCTGGTCTGCTTCAAATGTGAAAGTGATTCATAGTTTGTAAAGATTTGTGAAAATGTTGTCTGTCAAATAGCTTGGATCCAGATAAGATGCCGGGTTACTTGACGTCTCATCTGGATCCAACCTGTTTGCATATGGCCCTTTGTTTGTTAGTGGTAGGCTTCTTAAGGGTTGAACTTCTATTGGGTTCTGACCAACAATGGTCTTTTGAGTGTGTTCCCCTTGACTAATTGTATGTCAGGGCCTCTCTAGACAGAATGAGACGGCTTGCCATATTTTGCACACTTGTATCATGCTTTTACTGTTACTTTCACGCCTATTGAGAACAATGGGGGGGAATCATTGAATGAACCTGGGTAATGTCTTTAAAGACATTACCCAGGTCCATTCAATGATCCCCCATCCTTCTTATAGTTTCAGGGAGCATAATAAAAACTAAAAACATATACTGCATTAGTGACAATCTAATCATTTCCAAATCATCAAATGTAAGAGACGGGCCTCACATGGAACGCTCCAGTGGTTCTTGACAGGCAGACTGCTATAGCTCTTACCATGTGCCGCATGCTTTTTCACAGGTTAGCTGTAAAGACCCAAGCCGGCCAAGGGAATGTCTTTAAAGACTCCTATATTCTATATATGAACAATCGCTATTGCACCTAGGAAACGACTAGTTACTTTGCTTACCTCGAATTGTGCCTCTTGAGTGTGTAAGTCTATTTACTACAGATAGACCAACTTATTTTGGAACAAAACATGACCTACTCTAATGAAGCGACTATGGCGCTTCCTAATTATTAAAAGACTTCGCAAGCCACAACCCTTCAATATAATTGTCGTGGTGCAATGGATATGTATCTGGACTTGCATGCGGCGGGTCTCGAGTTCGATTCTGACCAGTTGCCAATATTTTTTTATTAATTAATTGTCCACACAAAACAACAATACATATAACATATAATAATTAATAACAAAATATTAACATATAATTTAAAACGACTTAAAATTAAAATGATGATTACAAATAGCAACTCATTTTTATTGAAAAAAAAGAAAACTGCATAGCCTGGGATTCGAACCCACGACATCCTGTTTGCAAGACCAGATACATATCCATTAGACCAAAGCCCAGTACATTATTGGTGGCAACTTACTACATTATGTTGTCTGGACCTATATCTGAATTCTGTTATGTAAACATCAAAATAACAACAAGTCTCAATATAGCGTGGTTTACCTGTACATGTAAATGATTGTTTATGCGTGTACGCTCTTTTAGGAAACTAATTTAATAACAGCTGTACTGTGTCATTGAGTTCACACACATTCGTTTCATTTTCTCATTTAATTATGTAATACGAGCGTACTACACTTCATGACGTGCTTTCTTCAAATGTACTGGGCATGTATGACCACCTTACTTATGTGTGTAAATCATGATTTCGTTCCAATAAAACATTTTACATTTTAGGTAGTACTGTAGTTTACTTATAAGTATGTTATATGTATAAACATTAATAACATTTGAAGGTTGTGCAAAGTTTAACCCAATTCAATTCAATTCAATTCATGAGATGAGACACCGAGTTACACGACATCTCATCTGGATCTAAACTGTTTGCATTGGTATTCACTCATCTGGATCCAAACTGTTTGCATAGGTATTCACTCATCTGAATCCAAACTGTTTGCATAGGTATTCACTCATCTGGATCCAAACTGTTTGCATTGGTATTCACTCATCTGGATCCAAAATGTTTGCATTGGTATTCACTCATCTGGATCCAAACTGTTTGCATAGGTATTCACTCATCTGGACCCAAAATCTTTGCATAGGTAATCACTCATCTGGATCCAAATTGTTTGCATAGGTAATCACTCATCTGGATCCAAACTGTTTGCATAGGTATTCACTCATCTGGATCCAAACTGTTTGCATAGGTATTCACTCATCTGGATCCAAACTGTTTGCATAGGTATTCACTTATCTGCCCAATAGCAGGATCCAAACTGTTTGCATAGGTATTCACTCATCAGCCCAATAGCAGGATTAAGCTAAAATCCGTTATACAGTTAATACATCGCATGTAAGCAATGTATTTACTTGATATAATATACGTATGTAAGTAAAGTGTGCATGTAAATTAACCTTAACCATTTGTTTGATAGAGACGCCTATTGGTGCCATTGTAAACATACCATACTTTACATATTCGTTAACAGAGTACAGTTAAACCCCTCTAAATGCGACCACCAAAAAGGGGTATAATTCACAGTGACAAAGGCAGATGGTAGCTTAATGCAGGACGGAAGTTATGCAGAAAGTTCCTATAGAAGCTTTCTGTATAACTTTCGTCCTGCATTTAACAACCACCTGTATATGAAGGCAGCCATGTTTGTTCATTAAGTGGTCGCATTAGAAAGTTTTTACTGCATATATAAACAGACAAATCCACGTTAATGTAGTACCATCTACATTGTTGGGTTGGTGAGTCAATGCCACAGATACACCAGCGTAGTATGTAACACTCTACCTTCCTTAGGTTTATCCATACAATATAATTATATGGAAACTATAACCCGACGAATTGATGGGCATAACCGAGACAACATTTTCAGGCAGACTTTTTTATAATTTCGGGCCAAGGTCGGGGTAAAATACACATACACCAACGTGTACGAGACACTCCGAGATACATCTAAACCATCAAACTTGAAACCTGAACCTAAACAGGTGAAGAAATATTCTCCAGACAAACTACTTAACAATCCCTTACTAAAATCGATGTCAGTGTCAATGTCATAGAGATACAAAATAATTATGTGACACATTTGTAACCATGGTTTCAAGAAGTCTTACATTTTTTGAATAACTGCAGACTAGGATTATAAGCCACAGATCACACTCTATTTTAGACAATAGTCAATTTTGTAGTTTAAGACGCATTTTACCCTGAAACTGTTGTAGAATTATCAAAACTAGCCCATTTCTTTATGAATATCAATTAAACAAAATGTATAAAAAATGTCTCACGGAAGAAATTTATTTTATGCTAAACAATAAAGGCATTGTTCAAAAGACTTCTTGAGAGCGCTACACTGTTTGTAAATGCCTTGTATATTAGGCTCTCTTTAAAGGTTAAAAGCCCTTATAATATAGTTAAATAGGATGACGTTTTAGCAATGACTGCCTTCAACCAAAATTGATTAATGACAACTTCTACTAGAATAAAAGGGTTGTCACTCAAGGCCAACTATTTTGAAGTACTGTGTTAGTCTATTTTGAAGTACTGTGTTAGTCTATTTTAAAGTACTGTGTTAGTCTATTTTGAATTACTGTGTTAGTCTATTAATAATTTACAGAAGACGCTCCTAAACATTCATCAACCATTTGTCTGACATCACAAACAGCGGAATTTCAAAATACAGTAAAAACCCTCTAATGCGACCACTTAATGAACAAACATGGCTGTCTTCATAAGCAGGTGGTTGTTTAATGCAGGACGAAAGTTATGCAGAAAGCTCCTATAGGTGGTCGCATTAGAGGGGTTTTAGTGTACATTTTAATTGTTAGGCTGAACCTGTACTCGGTAAACCTTACAGTATACACAACTGACTAGACAGTAAGAGCATTAACAGAATACCAGTGACAGGTGCGACTCCAAACAGATGCAAGATTCTATTAAAACGGTCCAATTTTATTTTCATTTAAAAAGAAACCACGTGACCTATTTGTATACACGTAATACGAGGATTGAGGGTTCATGCTCTTATAGCATATAGTTAAATGTGAATACTATTAAAGAGTTGCACGGCAAACATCTGTGGTCTATCCCAATCTATAATAAGCTGGAAGTCGCGATATGACTGAAATACTGTTTAACCCCTTCTGACGACTTTTGACGACTCTGCAAAAGTCACTTTGTGAAACCATTGTGATAAATAGTTTAAATATTTATCACAATGGTTTCAGAACTACTGAAATTCTAAAATTTTCCTTTTCTCTAGTTAATATTCCTTTTCGGTAGATTTATTCAAAGAGGTTGTACATGTATCTAAACAATAGCCTATGAGGTATTGGGTTAAGCGACATAAAACCCAGATAAAAACTAACAAAACAAACTTTTGTTTTCATATTCTGACTAACGAAAAATAAACAGTCCCTTGGGAGCTTTCTGTAATACTTTCATCCTGCATTAAGCTCCCATTTGTCTTATGGGCCGGCATAAATACTGAATTGAATGTCCTGTCTAGAGGGGCCTTAGCCGCTTTACTGTATTCCAATTCTTATTCTTGTCTAATACCACTCTTTGTATACTTGTGGTAAAGTACAATAACCCTATCAACTTTACACGCATTTGCAAACAGCCAACTCGGCGTCTTCTCAGCATCCAAGCTGTTTGACACTTGGTCAATAGCTTCTCATTACATATTGCTTTTTATGAAACGATTTAACTATAACAATAACAATAACAATATGACAAAAGCTTTAGTTTTACGGTAAACGAGTCATAAAAACAATTTGTACTGAACTATTAGGGGACAAAGTCTGATTTTGCCGATTTTGTTACCTGATTTACATTAACGCCATATCTTACATATATCAACTTAACACCTTACCTAACATTTTTATTTTAGAAGAGCGGCAGAACATTCCCAATAACATTCGGGTGGAAATCATGGTTTCCATAGCAACAAGCTTCAAAATGATATACAGAATTTAGAAGTACTGTCAGTTTGCTTGTGGATATAAATAGTTCACCATTGTTTATTCTTTGGAAATGAGAGATGGCTAGTGTTGATTTGAAATAAAAATTAAAATAGATTTTCCCTCAATGACGTTGCTATTTACTTATAAACTTACGCACATACTATATCAACATTCTGGGACACAGATTAGGTTACCATGGCAATTAAAATATTCTTAAAATAATATGAAACTCATTTGTGGTACTAAATTGACATTTTCTACTGAATTATAATTTTAGCATACCTTTTCTTTTTAAAGCATTCCCTGTTATCTATATGAAACATTGGTGTGGTCTTCCATGTGATTATATTTGAAATAGTCTACTTACAAACTAACAGTAAAATATTCATTGTTACCACGGCAACGGCTATAAAAACTATTTTAATGGGGTTACTTTGCGCAATACTTTCGAATTATTTACAATATCAAGTTCTTTCCATCATTGTATCAAATAAATAAATAAAATTCAAGAAGACTGTTCATTTGTAGCTCACCTGGTTCAAAGGGCCAAGGTGAGCTATTGTGATCACCATATGTCCGTCATCCAGTTTCGTCCATCGTGCGTCGTCCGTCGTCAACATTTTATTTCAAATGATGTCTTCTCTAAAACTACATTGCTGCCACCCTTCTTATTTTTATTGTTAAGTCATACTCTTCGTTATCTGAAAGTATCCTGTCATTGTAAACCAGGTAACTAAATTTCGAAAAACTGTCCCCAACTAAAGACGAAGGTGCGATTCTTGTTATCACATAGCCCTTAGACCGTGCTACAGAAAGCGCTACAGACTGCACCGAACGGTTGTTTCGCTCATTGATAACAAACGCAAATGGAGTGACTCGGTCGAGCACCGCAATTAGATACGTTATGCATTGGTTCTGCGTAGTCTCTTTAAGATTCACTATCAGCCTGATTCAAACTGCTTATTTGACTTCAAAATGAACTTATGCATTGCCGCGCTTTACGGCACCCCAAGACGCAGGTTATGAGATAAAATAGAGATATAATTATACAGTTTCTGCCATATAAAACAATTCATGTGTCCATGTACCATCATTACATTAATCTAACTGATAATCAAGATGTAATTATTTCTTACATAAATATTCATGGAGTAAAAGGTTAACACACTGTCAATAGTTTCTGAAAACTCTTGAAAGAACCCGAAGGAAAGTACACATTGCAAAAGATCAATGTGAGATCAAACATACATCAGTTTTATCAGTAGTACATGTATAAGAGTTGACCATTTATATCACAAATGCGCCTTTCTACGCCTTTAGCAAACAGAGTAGACCCAGATCAGACGACTCCTATAGGAGCCGAGTCTACTCTGTTTGCTGATGATAATTATAATTAAGAAATAAATCTCGTTAATAGTCACGACATCATTATTATTCCATGCAGGAAAGGGTTTCAAGATAACGGAATAACATCATAGTACAGGTAAACCACGCTATATTGAGACTTGTTGTTATTTTGTTGTTTACATAACAGCACAAACGTACAGGGCCAGACACCACACATTAGTAACTCGACACATATTATGTACTGGGCTTTGGTCTAATTGATATGTACCTAGTCTTGCAAGCAGGGGGTCTTGGGTTCGAATCTCAAGCTATGCAGTTTACTTTTTTTTTTTTTTTTTTAAATTAATTGCTATTTGTAATTTTCATTTTCATTTTATTCTTTTTCAATTATATGTTAATATTTTGTTAATAATTATTACATGTTATTGATATCTATTGTTGTTTTGTACGGACAGTATTTTAAAAAAAAAAAAAATATTATCACTGGTAAGAATCGAACTCGAGACCGCCAAATGCAAGTCCTGATACAGATCCATTGCACCAAGACAACTAGGTTGAAAAAATACCGTCTTGCTAAGGCTTTTAAAAATAAAGAAGCGCTGTTGTCGCTTCGTTTTGTTTACATTAGAGTAGGTCATGTTTTGTTCCAAAATAAGTTGGTCTATCTGTAGTGTAAAGGGAATGAATCAGTGGTATAATTCATAATATCGACATGTTTACAAACAATCTGGTGTGTAATCTATCACGAAACGTTGGCCGGCCACACAGCGCTAGCATCTGCAACCCAATATACTTATGCATAATTCTTGTCACTTATGGGGGGTAAAGTTATATGTCACAGCAGTTATTGATTGGACCATTCATGAGACTGTCGTGTACAAAACGACTTATGTCTGCTGGTTTGTAAGAGATCTTTGCGAACAGCGTGATTTCATAGAATAGTACATGTATGAACAGTAGATTCTCTCTACAACCATTGTTAAGAATAATGTGTGCACAATTTGGAACTAATTTTGACTACTAGTGATTTGATCAAGCTGTAGTGAAACTACTGAACGAGTGTCAAACAGTTTGCATCCTGATGAGACGCCGTCTGTATGGAAACAGCTGTTTGCAAATGCGAGTCAGGTCGCCGGTTGAATATCAGTATACATTTTGTATAATTGTCTGTCAGTGTTGAGCAATCAAGGTACAGTTCTGTGAATGGCGGATGTGTGTATGTTTACGTGAGCTTGCGCTTGATTTGTGGTTTTAGTGTTTCTGGGGACAATCGTGTGGCATCTCATGTCTGTCTGATTGCCGTTTAACTTTCAATGAATAACCATCTTTAAAACCGTTACCTCATAAATATTCATTAAAACCATATAGAACGTATGAATATTAATTAACTAACTTTTTATAATTGCATAATGACTATTCGGATGTGTCACCATGACAGAAGCTGTTGAATCTTATCTACATTATTCCATAAACAAAAAGAGTAGAGCCTTTGTGGCGATTCTTGATGTGTCACTACTCTATTTGCAGCGCGTCAAAGTGCGACTCTATCTGGTACATTGTTGAATCATTAGCCGGCAAGTGTTGTCAGATGCAACATCTGTCGTCTGCTTCAATTTTCTCCCTTTAAGATGTTATAATCACTGTTACAAGGCATCTCAGTTGGATTCAAAGTGTTTGCCAAGGTAACTATAGATACGTATTTTAGGCAGCGAGATGGCTGAACGTAAGGAAGCAATATATGACTTTTCCAAGGGAGCTATCTGAAATACATTTAGTCCCCTAATCAGATTTCCTTTGATTGGTCATTGTAGAGAGGTTTACCCCTTTTTCATGATACTTCCGTCTGTTGAAGTATGTCAAACCTGTCTTAACCGGCCATAAACAGATATCTAGTTATGGATTTGTAAGGCTTAATGTAGGTCAAAAGTAATGCAGAACTCTCCTATAGGAGCTTTCTGCATAATGCCTGTTCTGCATTAACCTTTTCACTGCCAATGCCGGATCTGTGATTACCTATGCAAACAGTTAGGATCTAGATGAGACGCCGAGTAACTCGGCGTCTCATTAGGATCCAAACTGTTTGTTACTGTTACTATGTTTTTGAAACAAAAATGAAGAAAATAAAAAAAAATTGTAGCAGACGACAAAGTTAGCAGACGACAGCGTATGGCAGCGAAAGGGTTAAGCAACCATCTGCTTTTTAAAACTGCTATGTTCAATAAAAAAACATGTCAGCTTAACACAGGTTCTACTGTATTTGCAAAGAGGGTATGCTCTATTTGCTCTATTTGCTCTATTTGCTCTTTTTGCTCAATTTTACAGATTTGACTCTCTACTGTTTAGCCATGACAATTACTTTCCTTATATTATAGTTTTACTTTTAGAAATAAGCTACAGTGCAGCAGCCCCGATACTTCGAATACTACAACAAGTATCAGTATCGATCTGCAAGACAGGAGGCAGCTTAATGCAGGCTGAAAGTCATGAAATAAGCTCCTCTTTAACCCTTTACCGGAGCAATACCCTTGTAAGAAATAATGACACCATGTAAGAGATAATGACATCATGTAAGAACTAATGGCATGATAAATATGTAGTAGTTCATTTTTATACTATATTTGTTCAAGGAATTGATTTATATTGACAAAGATTGTAGAATCACTTGACACAGAAAGTGTAAAAGATCTCTAATTTCCATTGTGGAGTCATCATGGATATTAATCCGATGTATTGTTATGATGTCATAATTATGAAAATATGACATTTTGACATGGCAGAAACTGTTGAGTCATATGTCATTACTTCTTACATGAATATGCAATAAGTAAAGGGTTAAGCCGTTTATATATACTCCCACAGACCCGTGAAAGGGACAGAGGCAGCAGATATTAGTCCAGACCAGAGAACTCCTGATCAGGGTCAACATTGTTTCCTATACCTATGAAAAACAAAGGTTTTAACCTACATAATTATGTTCTATTTCTAGGAAGTCCCAATATGAACAAAATGGATAGGTCCAAATTTTCAGTTTAGGCGAGTTTACTCAAGTAATATAGGGGCATATAGGTTCTCTTCTGTCCTATTGTTCATCATTTCTTCAGCAATATATTAGTTTTTATCGTTTCCAAGAATACGATTCCATGCCATAAATGACTCAGTGTCTGGCATTGTGACTGTATATGTCAGAATTTATAACAAAGTACATAAGTCTTTCACAGTCTGATCTTCTGGTTCCAGTCAAGGCTGATGGCGTTTAAGGTAAAGACCTACCAATAAACTAAGCACAATAAAACTAACCCGAGAATTTCAGAGAATATATGCCGTCAAACCCTTCTAATTCGACATTTTAGTAAAGAGGAGTCGAGAATAATTTAGGCAGGTGGCTGTTCAATGCAGGGTGACAGCCATACAGAAGGCTCACAGGAGAGGAGCATTCTGCGTGCGTTCACTCTGCACTGCGTTTGTTAGTTGTAATGAGCCGCTTTGAAGGATAAGCAAGGTCTTACTGTTTGTTTTACAATACATACATCCACGATGTAGCTTATAAAGGCGTAACATTTACATAAAATCATTCTGTTTTGCATAATTTCGTTATGTTTACATAAGATGCATAACCGAATCGCTTTATCAGATTGATATGATATATTTTAGCCCATGGTTGTAGACATGTGCAGTAAAACAACTCTACACCAGACGATCACAACAGTAGCAATGCCGCTCTGCAAAACAGACGGCGGCTTAATGCAGGGTGAACGTCATGCAGAAAGCTCCTATCAGGTATTTCTGTGTGACTTTCATCTGCATTCACCAGCCACTTACCGAAAAAGATCTAAATTCTTCTTTATTAACCCTTTACTCCATACATACGCCTTTCCACGCCTTTCCAAACAGAGTAGACCCAGATCAGACGACCCCTATAGGAGCCATATGATCAGGGTCTGCTATGTTTACTTATGGAACATATAGATCTGACTCTCCAGTTTCTGCTTTGGAAAATAAATCACGTGTTAATTTGCCATTGTAAAAATTAAGATAATTAATATTCATTTTTTTCATGAATATTCATGGAATAAAGGGTCAATATTCCGGTTGAAACGGGTTTTACTGTACCAGTCGTATGCAGTCAAACTGTACCAGTCGTATACAGTCAAACTGTACCAGTCGTATACAGCCAAACTTTACCAGTCGTATACAGCCAAACTGTACCAGTCGTATACAGTCAAACTGTACCAGTCGTACATGTATACAGTCAAACTGTACCAGTCGTATACAGCCAAACTGTACCAGTCGTATACAGTCAAACTGTACCAGTCGTATACAGTCAAACTGTAGTCAGCCGCCACAAATATATTGAACATAGGAGTTATAAAAAGCAGGTGGTTGCTTAATGCAGGGTAAAAGTAATGCAGAAAGCGTTTGTAGAATTGCTTTACAGACCTCTACTTCATGACCGCTACAGACAGGTTCTAATGTATAAGAGACAAGGGTTAGCACTTGTACTTCATGACCGCTACAGACAGGTTCTAATGTATAAGAGACAAGGGTTAGCACTTGTACTTCATGACCGCTACAGACAGGTTCTAATGTATAAGAGACAAGGGTTAGCACTTGTACTTCATGACCGCTACAGACAGGTTCTAATGTATAAGAGACAAGGGTTAGCACTTGTACTTCATGACCGCTACAGACAGGTTCTAATGTATAAGAGACAAGGGTTAGCACTTGTACTTCATGACCGCTACAGACAGGTTCTAATGTATAAAAGACAAGGGTTAGCACTTGTACTTCATGACCGCTAAAGACAGGTTCTAATGTATAAGAGACAAGGGTTAGCACTTGTACTTCATGACCGCTACAGACAGGTTCTAATGTATAAGAGACAATGGTTAGCACTTGTACTTCATGACCGCTACAGACAGGTTCTAATGTATAAGAGACAAGGGTTAGCACTTGTTTTCATGTTGGATAATAGAGTAAAATTGATTTAACACTTTGACCTCGTTTATATTCATGTAAGAATTTGTGCCATCATGAATATTAATTTGATTAATGACATCATGAACAAGGGCAAGCTTTACCATGGCACAAATTGGTGATTGAAATATTGGATATTTCAAACAGAACCCGTCTGATCTGGGTCTACTCTGTTTGCGAATTCGTGACATGTGACATGGCGTCTGGTAAAGAGTTAAAGTAAAAAAGACCTATTGATTAAAAATAAGAATCTTGACATTTCCACTCATATGAACGCCTCTTTACGTGTTGCAAACAGAGTAGACACAGACCATACTGTAACTGTAGAAACCCTCTGATTGCAAACAGAGTAGACACAGACCATACTGTATCTGTAGAAGCCCTCAGATCACGGTCTGTACTGTTGGCGTTTAAATTATCATAGATCAGACTATGCAGTTTCTACCAATACCAAAACATGTCTGTGCACATGTTCAATTATACAATTACAAAAAATAGTTAATATATTCATGATGTCATTATTTCTAAGACGAATATTCAATAGGGAAAGCGTTAATAAATAGGCGGTTTTGCCATGCAGGACAAACATAAAACCATTAAAGTTCCTACGTCCCTTCAACATTAACAATTGTACTCATTTGACCAGGTCAGTCTACCATGAGGCCCTCAAAGTCATGCAGAAATATGTAAGAGCTTTCCGCATGACTTTCGCCCTGCATTATGCAGCCACCTGCCTAAAATTATCTAAATGCTTGCCTCCAGTTTAGAGTGTTTCTACTGTATTACTAATTATGGCATTTGCAGTACCATTATAAAGTTAACATCATAGTATACGTTCATACGGAATTAATCCCTTCCTTCATAAAAAAACTACTTTCACGCATTTGCAGACAGAGTAGACCCTGATCAGATGGCTCCTATGGGGGCCGTCTGAGCAGGATCTGCTCTGTTTGGTAATGGAATTTGATATATCTATTTCTTTAGTTTATAAAATGGCTACAATGATCCACCTTTCTTATTCTGTTATAACCGTTTTGTCCATGAATATTCAGTAGGTACATGTATCAAAAATTGGACTAAACACTGAACAGGAAACGGCTTAGAAGCCATTTACCTAAAAAGGCACCGATTCTTCATTACTAAAATGTTCTAAGTATTTCAGCAGAAATGAGATTCGCTATCGTTTGGAAGCGCTATCTTTATTTTTGCAGCATAAGACTATTGATTTTCCCTCAGATCTGTTTCTGCTCGCTTCTTAATTAATACAATGATTTGATAGTTTTGACGTTAGAATTACACAGTGTGTGTGAAAGACTAATTAAGCCAGTCTTAAATTTTATTGATGGTCTTACTTTAGTGCACGTTAGGAATCGAACGCAAACTTTTCCCATGCATGTCAATCCGTTTACACCCGCAATCCCAAAATAGTAGGGACCTAGGCAACACCAATGATGACCCAATTCAGGATCAGCACTGTTTGCCAAACAAGCCAATATCAACAGTTCATACTTAGTTTGCGATGTCCTCCCATCATGAAAACTTGATAGGTTATATATTCAAATGTGTGCTCAACGTGAACATACAGATGCGTTAGAAAATAATTTTGATTGTGGTGCCCACTCAGCAATTATTAAGTTGGTCGAGTTTACCATAGATAATAGGGGAGTAACATGTTTGCATATACATGTACAGTTGAACTTCGATAACTCGAACTTCAAGGGACCATACAAATTAGTTCGAGATAACCAAAGTTCGAATCGCCCGATTTATAATCTGGACAATCTCACAAGTTTACAACTTAATGCAGGTCGAAAGTAATGTGGAATCTTTCGATCTGCATTAAGCTGTCAGATGTGTTTCTAGATATGCGTAGTGAAACAGTTTTAAATTAGAACAATAATATATTGTAAATGTTGCAGTTCGAGTTACCCCAAAGTTCGAGTTATCCGTGTTCGAGATATCAACTGGTTATAATTGTATGATACATATCTACTGCTGGACGTGGCAATACATTTCCTTAGTTTATGGTTGTAATACACAATCATTTGGATTCTTCATAGAAAGCCTTCCAGCTGGTTTGTGGTAGGCCTGTGGTTCTACACGGCTGTTCTTCTGTGCAAGGGATATTGAAACTTGTTCCTTCTAGGGTATTTCTCAACATGTAATTAGCTTGGCGTCGCGATAAGACTAAACTACTGTAAACACTTTACCCCTAACCATAACGCTTTACTCCATTAGTACACCTTTC
Organism: Azorinus chamasolen; assembly: GCA_963576725.1. Classification (NCBI taxonomy): domain Eukaryota; kingdom Metazoa; phylum Mollusca; class Bivalvia; order Cardiida; family Solecurtidae; genus Azorinus; species Azorinus chamasolen. The sequence continues at coordinate 41,268,172 of OY755251.1, forward strand.
TACGACTTTGCAAACAGAGTACACCCATATAAGACTGTAGGAACCGTCTGGTCAGAGTATGTTCTGTTTGCTTATGAAATGATATAGATATGAATCTACATAATCTGTATTTCTTTTATGCCCCAAAATGCCTGTGTTCATGTTTCATTTTAATAAAATATTATATATATAATTACTAATTACAGTAAAACCTCTCTATATAGCGGCCACTAAATTACATCAAGTATTTTGGGTCAAAGGCAGTTTGCTTCTTAAAGCAAGGTGAAAGTAAAACAGAACGCTCCTATAGGAGCGTTCTGTTTTATTTTCACCTTGCTTTAAGCAGCCACCTGTCCGAAATACCAATTAATTAACACAATTTAGTGGCCGTTATAGAGAGGTTTTACTGTAACATTAATTACGTCATTATTGCTTACATTAGCATTCATAGATTAAAGGGTTATTTTAAAGCCACGTAGAACATACAGCAAGATCATACGTCGACGTTCTATATAACTTATGTCCTATGCATTAACTCATTCCCTCCTAGGCTATTTTAGACCCAACTTCTTTGAATAAATCTACCGAAAAGGAACATTTACTACAAAAAAGGAAATGTTTAGAATTTTGCAGTTTTTAAACCATTGTGATAAATAGAGCATTTGCACATATGGAGAAAATGCTCTATTTACCACAATGGTTTCAAAAAATGACTTTTATAGAGGCGTCAATATTCGTCAGCAGGAGGGAATGAGTTAAGCTAGCATCTGTATTTAACCCTTTCGTGTTGAATATTTATGAAAAAAATAATTACATCATTAATATCTATCAGCTGAATTTTTATACTGGCATTCGCACAAAGGGCTCTGTGGTATCGGATTGTGTTGTATCGGACGCAAGCAGAGCGAGCAGACCCTAATCAGGGCGAGCAGACCCTAATCAGGGCGAGCAGACCCTAATCAGGACGAGCAGACCCTAATCAGAGCGAGCAGACCCTAATCAGGGCGAGCAGACCCTAATCAGAGCGAGCAGACCATAATGGTTTATTCCCATTTCGTCTACTTCCCATTTCGTCTACTGTAATTCATTCCCATTTCGTCTACTGTAAAATCTTACCCTGTTCCCATTTCGTCTACTGTTATAATTAAGTTATATTTACTCAGTTAATTTATTAATATCGTACAAGATTAAGACATTTTAGGACTTTTTAATGTGTTGTCAACATTTTTTATACTTTCTTTTAATATTTAAGATGCTTTTTTGGGCAGCAGACTTAATCCACAGTAGTATTTTTGACACCTATCACTGTTAGGGGGCCATTGCATAATCATGTTTTCTTAAGAATCACTGTTAGGGGGCCATTGCATAATTGTTTTCACAGTTTTCTTAAGCATTACCAGGAGTTACATCAGTTGGGTTTGGACCCAGATCAATCATTTTCCTTGATTGGCTGAAGTGGTTTCTGAAGTGGTTTCTTGTTTTTTTAAAATTGCATTTTTGCTTGCATAAAATTTCTAAGATAAACCTTGAAAGTCCTACACAACCCTGTTTTGGGTTTTGATCCAGATCAATAATTTGGGTCAAGATCAACCAAAACATTACAACTTGATATTAAAAAGTCCTCAAATGCATGAATGTTGCGTGCTGTGAAGATAATATAATATTGATCAAAGACATATGGCAGTAGACATGAAAAATATAAGCAGTAGACGAAATGGGAAAGGGTGTAAAATTAGGAGTAGACGAAATGGGAACAAAAGCCAAAATAGTAGACGAAATGGGAAGTAGACGAAATGGGAAGTAGACGAAATGGGAAGTAGACGAAATGGGAAGTTACCACCATAATCAGGGCGAACATACCCTAATCAGGGCGAGCAGACCATAATCAGGGCGAGCAGACCCTAATCAGAGCGAGCAGACCCTAATCAGGGCGAACAGACCCTAATCAGGGCGAGCAGACCCTAATCACGCGGCTCCTATACTTAAGTTGTCTTATCTGTGTTTACTCTGTTTGCAGTGTCATGAAATTGGATTTATAAAGGGTATAGACAGTCACTATAAAGCCACGCCAGTAAATCGGTAGCAAAAGTTCCCAACAATTTAGGGCAATGCATTTCTTTTTATTAGCATGTTATGATCATGATGTGTTCTATATTATCGTTAAGATCAGACATGCTGGTGTCAGTGATATTTTCTCATTGTTCATTGTAGTCGTCACGAAACTTAAAATACGAACATTTACAATTGTAGCACGTTGACTATTAGCGATCATTATTTCTCAACCCAAACCCTGTGTTAGGATCCCTCTTTAGAATGGTCTCTTCGAGAGGGCTTAGTGGAGAAGTGATGATTTCAGTATTGAAATTGCTGTGGTGCGTATACAGCAGAGTATGCCTTAAGCGGATCAAAAAGAGGTCTAATTATGGGTCTGTAAGACAGGTGGTAAGCCATGTGTTCCCATATTATTTGAGGAAGATCCGTCCAGGTTATATTTTGGATTCCTCCATTTTTCATGTTGAGAGGACACGCCATACAACATATTTGCCGATGCAAACCATTAGCATCGATAGATTCAGCAAACAGTGTATAGCCTAATCAGAGGAAAGCTGGATGAACCCTCTCATCTGGCTCTACACTGTGTGTCTATGTGTTTTAAGGGACCCAGTGCACAAATTGGTTACACATAGAAAATGACTCCTAATGATTTGATCTACTTATACTCATCACGTACACCACAGTTACATTCATGATATGACAATTCTCAACAACCCATGCAATATAAATTGATGTCATTATATTTGGCATTAGCCCATCTCATGCTGATTTGATTTAACCCATTTATGGCTAGAGTCACTTGAAAATGACATAGAAAAACAGTGTAAACCCAGAGCAGAGAGGTCCTGGGGGAGTCTGAAGAGCAAGGTCTGCACATTTTGCTGAATCCATCGATGTTAGTGGCTTATACCAACTAATATGTTACATGTTGTGTTCCCTCTACATGAAAAATGTATGGGCTCCAAAATACGATCGGGACAGGTATTTTCTTAAATAATTATATGGGAATAAATGGACTTGATTATCCCTTTCCTCCATAAATATGCATTTCTACGCAATTGCAAACAGAGTAGACTCAGATCAGACGGCTCCTGATCAGTGTCTGTTCTGTTTGCTTATGGTATAATATAAATATAATTATGCAGTTTCTGCCATTGCCAAAAACTAAAACAATATGCTATGTATAACAATTAATCTAATGAACCTTCATAATGTCATTATTTCTTACATGAATATTCATGGAGTACAGGGTTGTATATAATCTGTGTCACAACAGCTTCTCTGTGTTTAAACCATAACACTTTACTAAGCGCTCAATGACACACTTAACAAGACCATAAGTATGTAACGTATGCCTATATACAGTAAAGGCTCCATAAGTATGTAACGTATGCCTATATACAGTAAGGGCTCCATAAGTATGTAACGTATGCCTATATACAGTAAGGGCTCCATAAGTATGTAACGTATGCCTATATACAGTAAGGGCTCCATAAGTATGTAACGTATGCCTATATACAGTAAGGGCTCCATAAGTATGTAACGTATGCCTATATACAGTAAGGGCTCCATAAGTACCACGAAAACTCAAATACGTATCTTTATTCATCTTTAACTCAGGTGGCAGCTTAATGCAGGGTGAATCCGTGCAGAAAACTCCTAGGTTAGCTTTCTGCATGACTTTCACCCTGCATTAAAGACACCTGCCTATGCATTCTTCATTACTAAAGGTTCGTAGTATCGAGGTTCGTAGTATCGAGTTTTTACTGTATACCTTAAAGGTTGTCATATATTCTCTTATAAATTACAAATTATGTCCTTAAAAGGACGAGGCAGACAGTTTAGACCCAGATCAGAGGCCCCTGAAGGAGTCTGCACTGCTTACAGTATATACCCAGATCAGAGGGCCCCTGAAGGAGTCTGCACGGTTTACAGTATATACCCAGATCAGAGGCCCCTGAAGGAGTCTGCACTGTTTACAGTATATACCCAGATCAGAGGCCCCTGAAGGAGTCTGCACTGTTTACAGTATAGACCCAGATCAGAGGCCCCTGAAGGAGTCTGCACTGTTTACAGTATATACCCAGATCAGAGGCCCCTGAATGAGTCTGCACTGTTTACAGTATAGACCCAGATCAGAGGCCCCTGAAGGAGTCTGCACTGTTTACAGTATATACCCAGATCAGAGGCCCCTGAATGTGTCTGCACTGTTTACAGTATATACCCAGATCAGAGGCCCCTGAAGGAGTCTGCACTGTTTACAGTATAGACCCAGATCAGAGGCCCCTGAAGGAGTCTGCACTGTTTACAGTATATACCCAGATCAGAGGGCCCCTGAAGGAGTCGGCACTGTTTACAGTTTAGACCCAGATCAGAGGGCCCCTGAAGGAGTCTGCACTGCTTACAGTATATACCCAGATCAGAGGGCCCCTGAAGGAGTCTGCACTGTTTGCAGTATAGACCCAGATCAGAGGCCCCTGAAGGAGTCTGCACTGTTTACAGTATAGACCCAGATCAGAGGCCCCTGAATGTGTCTGCACTGTTTACAGTATAGATCCAGATCAGAGGCCCCTGAAGGAGTCTGCACTGTTTACAGTATAGACTCAGATCAGAGGCCCCTGAATGTGTCTGCACTGTTTACAGTATAGACCCAGATCAGAGGCCCCTGAAGGAGTCTGCACTGTTTACAGTATATACCCAGATCAGAGGCCCCTGAAGGAGTCTGCACTGTTTACAGTATAGACCCAGATAAGAGGCCCCTGAAGGAGTCTGCACTGTTTGCTGAACCCATCAATGTTAATGTCTTATTCCAGAAACTATTTTGTTTGTTGTGCTCCTTCCAAATGAAAAGAGGATTGGTTCAACAGTTAGATCTGGACGGGTGTTCCTTAAATACTATGGCAATAAATGGGTTTAAATAATTACATTCGATATCTTCCAGACAGGAAATAGCTTTATACAGGACGAAAGTTGAGTGAAATTCTGTATCAATTTCCTCCTGCATTTAACTGTCATCTGGGTTTTATAACCTCTATGTCGAATAAGTAAGTTTGTCATTTAACCCTTCTCCCTCATATAATCTCATTTTCACACCATTACAAACAGAGTAGACCCAGATCAGACGGCTCCTGATTTATGTACATGTTTGAAAGGATAACGAAAGAAAAAATAATGGTAATCCATAGCCCGCAAGCCCGCAAGTCATACATGTAACTATAGTTTCATTTGAAAACAGTATATACCCAGATGAGAGAGTTCCTATAGGAGCTCTCTCATCTGAGTCAGCACTGTTTGCCATGGAAAACCCATACCTGCATGCTCTATGCTTTTGCCTAGGAAAATCATTTCAATATATCATGTATAATTTTTAAAGATTTGCCTAATTAATATTCAAAGAGGGCAGAGTGATAAAAATATGTGGCAGGCTAAAGGTTGATATCAAAATGTCTTTAGAATAACCGTAAACCTTGTTCCACCTGCCTGACCCGACCTGACTGACATTTGCAAACGGCTTAGATGTATATGTATATGTATGTATATGTATATGTATATGTATATGTATATGTATATGTATATGTATATGTATATGTATATGTATATGTATATGTATATGTATATGTATATGTATATGTATATGTATATGTATATGTATATGTATATGTATATGTATATGTATATGTATATGTATATGTATATGTATATGTATATGTATATGTACATGTACATGTACATGAAGATGTAGATGTAGATGAGACGCCGAGTGGTTTTGAACGGCATCAGTGTCAAAGCTGTTTGACACTCGGTCAGGAGTTAATCATGACCCTAAACGTATTAGGAGTAAGTACAGCATGCAACGAAGCGTAGCTGAAGAAGGTTTCCGTTGGATATGGGTAAAAAACTTTGGATTATATTTTACAATAATGATGCATTGTATCATGGAATAAATGATGACTTTCAAACTAACATGTTCCACCATTTCACTGCTGTAAGCAGTAATGTTTACTCAAATTTGCAAGTTGAACTATGTACAGTAAAACCTCTCTATAACGGAAACTAAATTACATCAAGTATTTTGTGTCAAAGCCAGGTGGCTGCTTCCCTAAATACCATCTAATTAACACAATTAGGTGGTCTTTATAGAGAGGTGTTACAGTACTTTCAATTCGATTAAACCTTGGACAGAATATTGAACAAGTGTCAAATAGCTTGTATTGAACAAGTGTCAAACAGCTTGTATATGGAACAAGTGTCAAACAGCTTCTATTGAACAAGTGTCAAACGGCTTGTATTGAGTAAGTGTCAAACAGCTTGTATTGAACAACTGTCAAACAGCTTGTATTCTGGGGAGACGCCGAGTTACTCGACTTGTTTGCAAATGCGAAGCAGGTCGACGATTTGGGTTATCAGAATGTCCATTTCTTATGATAGGATAGACAGTAGTGAATATGTAAGACAACGGACAGTGTAGATCCTGATCAGATGGCTCCTCTAGTTCTCTGAATTTGGTATTCAATATTCGGAAATCAGAGTTAACTCGTGTTCTTCATTCAAGGGATAAGTGCAAAATTTCAGTGTACGTGCCAACCTTCAACCTACTACAACACGTGTTCTCTAGACTCTATTTTACCATTTTCTCATTTTCCTTCAAATTTGATTCAATGTGCAGTAAACACCTTCTAGACCGGGATTCTAGATTCTAGATTTAGTAGAGAAGAAGAATTCAGATACTTTTAGGCAGGTGGCTTCTTAATGCAGGGTGAACGTCATGCAGAAATGTCCAAGATGAGTTTTCTGCATGGCTTCCACCCTGCATAAGGCTGCCACCTGTCCCAAAGACTGACATTTATACTACATTTAACGTCCAGTTTAGATGGATGTTACTGTACTTCATGTACACGTACATGTACCTAGCTAACCGTTTCCCTGGTGTCTAGAAATTCATATCTTGATATGACGCCGAATTAATAAGCGTTTAATACAAATCTAAACAGCTTGAATTGATATTGAACGTTGATTTTACTTGATACAGACACATATGTACGTATTTGTAAAGAGCAGATCTATATGAGACAGTCCCTGTCTGACAAGGGTCTACACTCCATTTGCTTGTGGAATGATACAGGTCTGATTGTGTGTAGTGTCTGAGATTGCAATACAGTAGAACCCCTCCAATGCAACCACTTAAATAATAACCATAGCAGCCTTTATAAGCAGGTTGTTGCTTAATGCAGGACGAAAGTAATGCAGAAAGCTCCTATAGCTTTCTGCATAACTTTCGTCCTGAATTAAGCTACAACCTGCCCCTGTCACCAATAATTATGCCCATTTTTGGTGGTCGCATTAGAGGGGTTTTACTTTACTACCAATTGTGCATTTGCATTTAGAAAAGAAAATCAGCAAATTGATAATGAAAAGCAATTATTTCTCACACGAATATTCATTAAGTGAAGAGTTTAACCCTTTCACTCATATAAACGCCTTTCGCTCCTATGTTAACAGAGTAGACATAGATGAGACGGCTCCTGGAGGAGGTGTTTTATCAGGACCTCTTCTGTTTGTTTATGGTGCAATATAGATTTAAGTGTACAGTTTTTGTCTGAGCCAACATCTCCTGTTATAATATGCCATTATAAAAATAATCTAATTATCTAAAACATCTGGATATCTTCCATACTTCCTACTTGAATATTCAACAGAGAAAGAGTTTAAAGGATATGTGTTCAATCGTTGTTCTCTTTTTTAACTCTTCGAAAGCCGATGTGGTCAAAGTGCATCACGACAAACCACGCAGACCCAGGTCAGACGTCGTCTTTTCAAGGCGATGTCAGAGCAAACGCTTCAATGTTTGCCTCAACTTCTAATTCCACGTCTGTGGTTTATTAACTTGACATTTTCATTTATTTATCTCAGTTCTTCATTTTACGAAAAATGTTGTAACAAAATTGAGTTACAGACATCTTTGATCTAGATCAGACGCAGAGTAACATGAGGGTGCAGGCTCTTTCACAATTGGTCAATAATTTCTCAAGCGTTTGATCGATTCGGAAGTAATCAAAATTGAAACAGATCAAATGTTAAGCAAACATTATGTTTGTACAGCTCCGTAAGAACTCACCCTTCAACAGTTTGGATCCAGCTGAGACACCGAGTATTTCTGCATCGCACCATGATCCAAGCTGTGTGACACTCTGTCAAGCTGTGTGACACTCTGTCAAGCTGTGTGACACTCTATCAATAGTTATGATCCAAGCTGTGTGACACTCTGTCAATAGTTATGATCCAAGCTGTGTGACACTCTGTCAAGCTGTGTGACACTCTGTCAATAGTTATGATCCAAGCTGTGTGACACTCTGTCAAGCTGTGTGACACTCTGTCAAGCTGTGTGGCAGAGTGGCTGTGTGACACTCTGTCAATAGTTCTGATTGACATTTGATCGAATCGGATGTCAATGAAAGGTTTGAAGCCGGTCCGAGATTCAGCAGACCATTATCCGTTCAACATGAGAAGGGGTAATGAAAGACGAAAACGATATGAAGCACGTGAGATTCAATTTGACTGAATTAACAACAAAATTAACATAGAACACATCACTCGTGTGTGTCATATATTGTCAATTAATCCTCATATTGTTAAAGACAGCCTGACTGTCAACCGCAACATTATCAGTTGCACGGAACTTGTAGATATGCCGAGGAGTCTGGCGTCTCAACAGGATCCAATGCGTAGTTTTTCACAAGTATGAACGAATCGGATTATTTAAATTGGCAAATTATCAGAGCTTTAGCATACATCAATATAGGCTACAGAACAATGGTAAAAACAGGCCGCACACTAAGAAAATCGAAGATAGCGAAGTCATATAAAAGTAGGACTTACACCACAACAGTATGTAATTAATAGAATAGATATACAAGGAGCAGCTGTTTCAACCCCTTGTTTAGATATCGTATTCAAAACATACGGCATACGCGCGGTCCATTACCTTATTTAGAAAGATTAATTTAAGTCTTACTTGAAGCAGCTGGTTTTAATTTTCCCAATTCCGACAAAGCGAAATTCGTTTCTCTGAACACGTATTGTTTTGTTCTATTTCTGTCAAGTCAATTTATATGAGATGTAAACATTCCATTGTTGACACGGTAATTTCCTGAAATGTTACCATCTCTAAACACAATTTCTAGAAATATCTCTACATATCAACGCAGAAGACATGTGGGGAAATGCACTCTGAAAGATTTTCTGCGACATCATTTGAAATTTTTTAGTATGATATATATTGTACTTAATCCTTTACTCCACATCAACGCTTTTGCAAACAGAGTAGACCAAAATCAGATTGTTCCCGGTATGCTCTGTTTGCTTATAGAACTACATACAGTAAAACCTCTCTATAACGGCCACTAAATTGTGTTAATTAGATGGTATTTAGGGCAGGTGGCTGCTTAAAGCAAGGTGAAAGTAAAACAGAACGCTCCCATAGGAGCGTTTTGTTATACTTTTACCTTGCTTTAAGCACCACCTGTCTTAAACACAATTTACTTGATGTAATTTAGTGACCTTTATAGAGAGGTTTTACTGTATATATGGGTCTGATTCTACTTATATAATTACATATACATGGATCTGATTCTACTTATATAATTACAGGATCTGATTCTACAGTTCAAGTCGTGTGCAAAAAAGATGTGTTCATACGCTATAATAAAAAATCAAGTCATTAATAGTCATGACGTCATTATATTTTCATGAATATTCATGGAGTAAAGGGTTTATAGAGTAAAATACAGCTTTTTGTAAATGAAGTAGAAAACAGCTTACCGTTGTTGGACAGGTCTTGAGTAATCCTTACTATATCCAAATAACAGTCAAAAGTTACTGACGAAACATCCAGAGCCGCGCTAAATCTCTACTGTATTAAAGCTTCTATCGATCGAACAAAATCATCACATGAGACGCTTGCCTCTGTTCTGTGTACATCAGACGCACTTGAAAATAAAATAAAATGTCTCTAGTTGTTTCATGCACTTTTTTCTCTCTCTCTTTTCTCCCAAACATTACAATATTGATCCGCAAGTGTCGCTACAATTTGTAGCATAAATTATGTTGCTTCGAGGAGGCACGCGATTGTACAGCACGTAAAGAATGCTGCGGGAAAAAAGTCAGACAAACCTAATACAGATATGCATCATCTATGATCGGATGTTACCAGGCAGGTTGAGATTTTACTTAACGCTTTATTTCATAGATATGCATGTTGACACCTGTTGAAACAAAGCAATTCCAGACCAGACGGCTCCTACAGGAGTCTGCTCTGTTTGCTTAAATAATAATGTAGATACGTCAGTTTCTGCCATGTCAAAATAGCCTGTGTTTATCTGATGTCATCACAATGGAAGTAAGGGATCATTCGCCCTTTTTGCGTCATCCTTGTTATTGATCTGACTAACATGGTTAATTATTATTATCTCATGTTTTTCATAAATGCACTTTTATCAAATCATTATTTGATCGTTAAAAATCAAAATGTATTGTTAATACACAATATTGAAATATTGTTTTATCTATCTGTTTGTTACTTTCTTACAGTAAATTGTCTTTAAGATTGTACGAATATCGTTATTTTTAATACTTGGTTGTTTACAGAAACTTATAAGTACTTACTTTCTTCTTGTATTAAGCAACCACTTGTTCTTAACGATCTTAACGATTGCCATCCATGTTGGCCATCCATGTTTATTTACTAAGTGCTCGCTACAGATCGCCATCCATGTTGGCCATCCATGTTTATTTACTAAGTGCTGGCTACAGATCGCCATCCATATTGGCCATCCATGTTTATTTACTAAGTGCTCGCTACAGATATGCATTTTCTGTTAATCTCAGGATTGAGTTAATATCAATGTATAGTAGCATCTGTCACTAATCATACTATGATAATAAGGAAAAAACATGTATACTGTTTTACGTTTAGCAAACAGTGTTGGCTTAGGTCATACAACTACTGCAGGGGCCGTTCGATCAGGGTCTGTTCTGTTTGCTTATAGAATAATATAAATCTGATACTCCGGATTTTGCCATGGAATCTACAGCTTCTGAATGTTCATGGGGTTAAAACTCCCATTAGCACTGCATGAAAACGGAAAACAAAACTAAAGCAACTAATAAACAATAATTTGGCGCAAAATGGTTGCCAAGGAGAGACTGTATGCAGGTACCAGTGTATTCAGTCCTTTCTTAAACACACATTGAAACAGCATCTTACTGATTCACTAATGTTCGAATGTTATTGATAATTGACCACGTATCTAGATATTTCCTGTCTAATCAACATAACATGAAGCGTATGGATTCTAATCAAAATCGATTGCAGCAATACTTGTATATACCCAAACTGGTCTGCAATGTCTGTAGTATCTGGTACTGTGGGCACATTTGACTTATTGACTGCGTTCCGATAAATTCAAGATGTTTTCCAAGATTGCCAATTCATTACGGAAAATGACCACATATACATCTTTCTGTCAATAAAGACAAAATAAATAATCACCAAATTAGTTTTTGTATTACTTTCAAGTAATTTTCTACATCAGTTATCAATAAACATTTTCACTATAAAGGACTGGTCTCCAGATACAAAGCTTTTATATGTTTCAGCATTGATATGGTACATATCAGCAATGATTTTGACCAGCTTAACTGTATTGTTTATTACTTTATTATGTGCAGATACGTACTTGCCTTGGAGATATCAAACATGGTGTCCAAGATGGTCACACTAACTGGCAAAATCATTGTACATATATACACGCCTACATACGGTTTTTTAAACAAACATAATAGGATTTATTGTTTGATTTTTTATAAGAGTGTCAAGGTTCAAATATAAGCATTTGTACAGAGCATTGTCTACTTTTTTATTTTTGACACATGTTATAGTTTAATACAAGACAACCGTTTTGCAAAATTAAAGCTCCTATATAAGCATTTTAATTTCGTTTGCCCTGTATTAAGCAGTCACGCGATTTTAAAGGCTCCAATATTGATAAATTATGTACTCACATTAGCGACACGATACTGTATAAAGTAGCTTTTTGTTAATCTATGTTACCACAGTCGAACTCGGATAACTTGAGCCTCGGGATAACTCGAGTAGAAGTGTGTTCCTTCCAAACTTTAAAATGCAGAATTGTTCTAGAATGTATCACTACGCATATCTAGAAACACATGTGACAGCTTAATGCAGATCGAAAGTAATGCAGAGTGCTCATAAGGGAGCTTTCAGCATCAATTTCGACCTGCAAAATTCTGTGAGCTTGAGAAATTGTCGATATTACAAATCGGATCAATCGAAATTCTGTTATCTCGAAGTAACATGTATGGTCCCTTGACACTCAAGATATTGTAGTTCAACTGTACCTATTGCCACCAAAGTAAGTTGACGAATTGCTGAATTCTCATTCGACGTCATTCACCAGTTATATGTTCTTTGACAACATTTAAAGGTCAATATTAGGTCAAGGATCCAATTGTCGATATTACAAATCGGATCAATCGAAATTCTGTTATCTCGAAGTAACATGTATGGTCCCTTGACACTCGAGATATTGTAGTTCAACTGTACCTATTGCCACCAAAGTAAGTTGACGAATTGCTGAATTCTCATTCGACGTCATTTACCAGTTACTGGCTTGTTGACAACATTTAAAGGTCAATATTAGGTCAAGGATCCAATTGTCTCGGTCAGTGTTGTATACAGAAACCTAACCTGGTAAACAATTCGTTACGTGACGTTATGTCCTGTGTTACTATTGCGTAATGAAAAAGTAGTAAAGTCAAGCAGGAAAAGCCACACACAAAACGCCACCATCACCAAAACACCTACAGAAAGCATAGCAATTTATACTCATACACACACATACAGTAGAAAGTCACACACAAGACGCAACCACCACCAACACGTCAATAGACAGCATGTCACACACACACAACCAAACACACGCAAACACACGAAAAGAACACAGAAAACACCAACAAATACACGAGCACCAGAGACAAACATGAACAAAACACACACACAAAGACACAAGACAAACAAAAGTAAGGGTGACAAAGAGAGAACCGCCTTGGCACGTTCAGTAGCAACATCACCACTGGGGGTTTAAACCGGTTTACGGACGTCCTAACCTCACACTTATCTCAAAGTCACCCTAGCTAAACAAACATTGTAAATAAAGGTATCCCCGCCGGACTTCCCCACAACATAGAAGACAGTAATCACAGTACAAAATGTAAAACATAGCATAACAACTGTGAAAGTCCGTCAAATATGTACTCAATGACTTTGCTGAAGACAGAACAACTGCAGGGAAGCCGTTAAGGGCATGACAGAGAAAAGGTAATACATGAGTCTGGTAAGCTCATCCCATTTCTGGGTTTAAGAGTATACCATCATAGAGTACTACCCTCGGCCTGTCATCGTGCAAGCAAAGAGGAAAGCGTAGTGACCGACTGTAAAGGGTTCGATAACCAAACATGCAGTGTGTTGCAATATAATAGGGTCATAACCTTTCTTCCTAAAAGTTTTAATGTGTTTAATAAACAAATCGTGAAAATGGATATGACCATGAATTTTCCTTAGTTTGTAGAAAACATCACCATAGAATTCTGGATGAGAAATACCTCGTTGCAGTAACGTCCGTAAATTGCAGTTATATTTACTAATGAGGGGTAAATTTCGATAATAGAATTTTGAAAAAGCTTTCCGAATTTTATGATATCTGTAGCCTTGCTTAAGAAGTTTATGAGTTATAATTAAATTACGACTATTAAAATCTACTAGCAAAGAACAGGTTCGGGCAAAGCGAATAAGTTGAGAAATGTAAACCCCATAAGATGTAGACCGGGGAACATCTCCATCTAGAAAAGGATAATTAACAATTTTGAAATCGAAATCTTCCCTTTTATCGTATATTTTAGACGAAACTTTATCATTAGTGATGGAAAGATTCAAATCTAAAAAGGAAGCCTGAATGTCAGATGGGTTCGCTTTGTTTAAAGTAAGTTCATTTGGGTAAATAGAAGAAACCATATTTTCAAAATAAGGATTATCCAAATTTAAAATATCGTCTAAATACCTAGACGTTTTATTAAAAGCACTAACAATGTCAGATTGTGTATCAGGTTTTAAACTAAGCATGACATCCTTCTCATAGCAATATAAAAACAAATCTGCAACAAGAGGGGCACAATTTGTTCCCATAGGTATACCAACAACTTGACAATATATGGTATCCCCATAGCGTACAAATATGTTATCTAAAAGAAATGTTAAAGATCTACAAACATCAAGGCAAGTCCACATTGTGTAATTTTCAACTTCAGAATTCGAAAAGAATGAACGTTGAACATTACAAGCAAGGAACATTTTATTTTCTCTGGCAAAGGTTTTTTCTATCAATTTAATCAGTTTATCCTTTATAAGATGGTGAGGTAGAGTAGTATAGAGTGTAGGGAAATCGTAAGAGCTCAATCAAGAAATGTTATACTGTTCATTTTCAAGTTTAGTTAAAATATCATTTGAATTTTTTATGGACCAAAAAACATTAATACCAGAATTGTCATATATTTTATCACAGTAACGTTTAACATGTTCTTTGATAGTAGTAAGACACGACGTTAAAAGTTTAGATAGTTTAGTAGTAGTACAACAACTAGAGTTAGCAATAAAACGCGCCTTATACGGATTTTTATGTAGCTTAGGAATCCAGTACATAGTAGAAAGTTTATGTTGTTTTACGTTAGGATTAGACTTAAAAGTATTGCACATTTTTACATATTCCGTGACTATATCCTTTTCAGGGGTTTGCACTGTAATATATGTTTGTGAACCAGTTAATTCCTTTTTCAAAACATCAACATAATACAATCGTCACATAATTATTACATTAGTTGATGCCTTGTCAGCAGGAGCAAAAACATAATTAGAATGAAAATTCGAAATGTTTTTCTCCAGATATCGAAATGTAATTCTAGGTCGAGGTGGTAATAGATGGTAAATAGATTTATAAAAAGCAATACTTGTATCAATAATGTCAAAAACATGTTTTTTCCAATCCGAAAGGGCATTTACATCAGCATGTTCTCGTCGACACCATTTGATGCAGAATTCTTCAAAATCAATAAGGGAAGGTAATCTATATTTGGGTCCTTTAGTAAGGAGGTCCTGAGACGTTTATCTTTAATAATATTAAAATTACCAGTAATGACGTGACCAACTGGTTTATAACAAAGGCTTGAAGTGCTACAGTCTCAAGAAGTAGGGGTATTGACATCAATATTTAAGTCGGATACAATTTTATTGTAGTTAAAAATAACGTTCCTTATTGGTTTATTGTATTTATAACAGATGATAGGTGATTCAGAATTTATGAAATATTTAGGAATAGTATCGATTACATTCTTATCACGAAATATACTTTGAATATCAATGAAGTCGATACCCTTATTTATGAATTGAAGTTTAAGAAACTGTCTTTTATGTTCAGATTCGTTATCAATATGAGGGTAAGTTACGGCATCACACTTTGTCTTTTGTTTCCAGTGAGTTGGATTGAGGTTTGGTTTAACGGCAGTGCAACACAGTTTGGTTACATGCCGTCGGTGTTCAGTAGGCAATGGTTAGTTTTGTGAAGATTGAGTGTGCTTATTTTGGGTACATGCCGTCGGTGTTCAGTAGGCAATGGTTAGTTTTGTGAAGATTGAGTGTGCATATTTTGGTTACATGCCATCGGTGTTGAGTAGGCAATGAACAGTTTTGTGAAGATTGGGTGTGTATGTCTATGTGCGCCCGCTTCCGTTTTACCTCTGGTGTTGATGTGGAATTCCATATGATATCTTCTGCCTGACATCTTTGTTTAAGAAATGTGTATTGTTATATACCATACTCTCTGAAATTGTAAAAATGCATTTGTATGAGACTACTATCGGAAATGTTTTAGCTAACATTTAGTTTGCTAAACTCAGTGTGTTTTACCACAAATAGTGACTGATTATATATTTTCACAAATAGAATTCCGGACTATATCTACAAAAAAGTCAACATGTAAAAGACAGTGTTCAGTCTAGAGGGTGATTGGGCGGAAAGTGTATCCCCTATTCTGCTCAAATCTTTCTGTTCCATTATAGGAAGCATTTAAAATGCGTAGAAGAAAAATGAATTTCTACCTGCTGTGGACGTTCGTGTGTCTATTCAAAATTTTCTGCATGACGTGTGTTCTATTTGTGTGTTGTCGGTGACTGTGGTATTCCTTTTCCTCTAGCGACCAGCTACATTATTTATTTGTTTGCGACATCCAAGACACTCCTCCCTTACATCGCTTACACACATATAATAATTCCAGGCTGATGGCCGGACCCTCTACTGCGATATGATATCCCAGACTTTTCGATTGAATAAAACGTTTACATTTCAAATAGATATGGCGTTTTAGCCTTGCTGTTATCAAAGGTGGTGCAGCAGAACATTGATAAGGAAAAGTAACGTTGTTACTGTAGCACAATTACATGCGATTGGACATAGTTCTACCAGAGTCAATTCGTTCGGCAAAGTGTGGCTTCGAGCGCCAGTGTTTTGTATGCGGTGTTTCCTGCATGACTCGGGCATTTACTTTAAGTATTGTTGTGGAGTTTAGCAGACGCCACTGTTGATAAGTAGGGTAAAGTGTAATCATCTTGAGAAAGTACGTCCTCAACCTTAGGATTGCGTTGTTGCAACTTAGCGCATATTGTTCTGTCCATAACCCTCTTGCTGCCTATGGAGAATCTATGATTACCTAGGAAACAGTAACTCGGTCTCTAATCAGGATCCAAACTGTATGTTTTTATGATTATTTTGTTTAATAAAGGAAAGGGAAACTATAAAGACGACGCATTTTGCAGACATCGCTATTTGACAACGAAAGAGGTAATGTCCTTATCATTCCACTTGATTTCACTGTTATCTGCCTCTACATATGGCTGATTGTCTTCAGGCTATCCATTGGATAATAGAAAGAGATAAAGATAAAGGTGCGTATTCAAATACTACAATCATGTTTTCTGCCCTACACTCTGCGTCGTAACCACTCTTTGGAATCACTTCGAAAAGACGAGTCTAAAGAGTAGTCGCGAGATGTAGTTTGTGACAGAATTTCATACATGATATTGTCTGTCATATCTTATAATTACCTTTGATAATACTCTATTCATTATCACGCGTATGAATGCATATACGTATTTTGTAAAATGCATTTTTATAACTTTGCATTCTGTTGGCTAGACATATGTCAATGTCACAAAATAGTTTGCTGCTAAACCATATAATAGTTCGCTAAACCATATAAGAGTTGGCTGCTAAACCATATAATAGTTCGCTGCTAAACCATATAATAGTTCGCTGATAAACCATATAATAGTTCGCTGCTAATAGTTCGATGCTAAACCATATAATAGTTCGCTGCTAAACCATATAACAGTTCGCTGCTAAACCATATAATAGTTTGCTGCTAATAGTTCGCTGCTAAACCATATAATAGTTCGCTGCTAATAGTTCGATGCTAAACCATATAATAGTTCGATGCTAAACCATATAACAGTTCGCTGCTAAACCATATAACAATTCGCTGCTAAACCATATAATAGTTCGCTGCTAAACCATATAATAGTTCGCTGCTAAACCATATAATAGTTCGCTGCTAATAGTTCGATGCTAAACCATATAATAGTTCGCTGCTAAACCATATAACAGTTCGCTGCTAAACCATATAATAGTTCGCTGCTAATAGTTCGCTGCTAAACCATATAATAGTTCGCTGCTAATAGTTCGATGCTAAACCATATAATAGTTCGATGCTAAACCATATAACGGTTCGCTGCTAAACCATATAACAGTTCGCTGCTAAACCATATAATAGTTCGCTGCTAATAGTTCGCTGCTAAACCATTTTCAGTCAAAATCAGGTCTGCTGTTGTTGCACAAATAATACAAAACATTACAAAACGGGGCACACATAATTTCGATTGTTATTCACCGTTTCATGCTGTTGGTTGGCCGTACAAATAAGATGCTTAAACATACCCTAGAGAGGGACGCTGGTAGACAAGAATTATCTTTGGATGTCACCCCAAACATGAATAGTTCCATGGATACCCAAATCTCATTCAAAATAGTTCGCTGCTAAACCATTTTCAATCAAAATCAGGCCTGCTGTTGTTGCACAAATAATACAAAACACTACAAAACGGGGCACACATAATTTAGATTGTTATTCACCGTTTCATGCTGTTGGTTGGCTGTACTAATAATATGCTTAAAACAAACCCTAGAGAGGGACACTGGTAGACAAGAATAATGTTTGGATGTCATCTCAAACATGACTAGTGTATAACACTGATACACGATGGAATGTAAATTCTGAAAGTAGTTGTACGATAGGATTGAAACGTATATTCTGTCACCTTATTATGCCACCGGCCTGTACGACCGCCAGATCCTAGGGTTACACACGTATGCTAGTATCGTTTTGAAAGTCGTTGATATGACACTCGACCTCTCGCTTTGACGCGCCCTTGACAGCGAACGCAATACCGAATAAGTTAATTGACGGTGGACCTTTACATGTACAAATGCCAGAAGAGAGGGAAAGGCAATAACAAAGTTGGGCTGCCTCACATATAATTCGAGATGAAACAAGAACAATAATACGCCGCCCATTTGCTACATGTAAAGTATTTCAGGTTTTCTGGTTTTAGATGAAGTTTGCCAAACTCATTGTTAGCATAATTTCCCTTGGATTTCACCGGTAGCCAACTTTTGAGGATTATCAGATGGCACTAGAATTTCATATATTGTGTATTAAGTTTTATCACTTGATCACAGTGATGTGAGGATGATTTAAATGCTTTTCACGCGTTTAGTATGCTTAGTATGCTTGAACCGAAAATGCAAGATATGTGCAAACAGTGTAGGCCAATATCAAAGGGCTCCTGATGGAGTCCTTTGATCAGGTTATGCACTGTTTGTTATAAAGATAATTTTCATACGTGATCCATTTTGATACAACCTTTAGTTTAACTGATATTCAGAAAAGAAGGAGGAGCCATTTGTAATTAACCAGCACATAAATGGTTGTAACTTTAACGCTCTATATTAATAACATGGTCAATGTGCTTGGCTTAGCAGATCAGGTTATATTATTACCCCTTTTTCAACGGACATTATCCGCGTAAAATAGGAAATTCAATGATTAATTGTTACGGTGTCCTAGTTTAAATAAAGAGCAAGGACATAGTGCTGTTTACTCCTATTGTGCTGTAAACACAATGTCTGCTAAAGATCTTATCTAGTGCAACTTTACTACTTACCTCCAACCGGAACTACTGACCGGGTGAAACAGTTCTGATGAATAACCAAGTTACTCGTCGTCCCATCTAGACTGACCAAAGTTATTTGAAAATATTAGCCAGGTCGCGCTTAGCATTGGGGGGGGGGGGGGGGGGGTAAATGACAAAACAAAACACACCTGTATTATAGATGTCTAGTCGTCAGGTTGTTTCTACAACCTGTTGCTGAAAGCAGGCAACTTCATACGATTATTGCGAAATATGAGGCCATGTTTACAAGAGAAGCATGTTCTGCATCAATCAATATTTGCGAACCATATCATCTGTTTGCAATAGCAGTTAGCAAGGACTGGTTTAGTTGGGAAGACAAGCCAGACGAAACATGATGAAACCAAGCTGGACACAGTTGCCGAATCTGGTAAGTAGTGTCCATTCAATGTATCCTTGTAACCTGAGTCCAGGAATGGTCTGCATCTGTTAGACCTGCGAATATGACCTGAAACAAGAACTTGTTTCAAGTCATCTCTCTCTCTCTCTCTCTCTCTCTCTCTCTCTCTCTCTCTCTCTCTCTCTCTCTCTCTCTATATATATATATATATATATATATATATATATATATTATTTATTTTTTTTAATTTTCATGTCCACGTAATTTTTAATTAATTAATTCAATTTATCTATTTATGTTCCTACATACTTACACATTACCTTCTAACACAGTAACCTACTTGTTTTACGTAAGTAAACGTCGCTCCAAATCAGAGCAAATCTTCAATTTCAAAGAAGGATAAACGTTATTCATGCATGACAGCACTGCTCAGTGCCAGAATGATTTACAGTAAAACTCTCTCAAACTTGCACTCATCAAAGTCTGCAATACATGAACCTATTCACTGCATTAAGTAACCACCTGCTTCTAAAATACTCCAATGTTAATTAATTAACTGGTCCCATCAGAGGGGTTCTGCTATAACTAAAGTAAATGTAATTGCTATTCGTAAAAGAAATTGCTGACTTTGCAAAACCATTTCTAAGCTTTACACAACCAAAGGTAACTTGTTAGTTAGAATAAAGAACTCATTAACTTAATTTGTCTGAAAGAGTGATCTTAACGAATGCATAACAATTACGGCTAGCACCGTGTTTCCTGATTTAGACGTTTTGTGCCATATCCAATTTGAGAGTTTCCTAAAATAGTGCCATGATAGGATAAAATTGTTTACTAGAGAATTCACTTAGCCTAACTGTGAGGAGCTGATTAGTTTGAATGAGACTGACCTGCCTATTGATAGACAGGGGGTTCTATGACTTGTTGATAACATCTCGCATCGTACTTTTAGTATATGAATATTTATTAATGTAATAACGACAACTTTTATCCTCCTGATCACTTATTGTATGTCGTTGCTGGGTACTGACTACTGGGTCAACTTTTATCCTCCTGATCACTTATTGTATGTCGTTGCTTGGTACTGACTACTGGGCCAACACTCTTATCCTCCTGATCACTTATTGTATGTCGTTGTTGGGGACTGACTACTGGGCCAACACTCTTATCCTCCTGATCACTTATTGTATGTCGTTGTTGGGTACTGACTACTGGGCCAACACTCTTATCCTCCTGATCACTTATTGTATGTCGTTGTTGGGTACTGACTACTGGGACAACACCCTTATCCTCCTGAGCACTTATTGTATGTCGTTGATGGGTATTCGTTATTAACTCTTTCGCTGCCAAATTGTGTCATCTGCTTACTTTGTCGTCTGCTACCGTTTTCTTTGTTTTTATTTTTCCTCATTTTTGTTTTATAAATATAGTCACAGTATCAAATAGTTTGGATCCTGATGAGACGCCGAGTGACTCGACGTCTCATCTGGATCCAAACTGTTTGCATAGGTTATCAGAGATGTGACATTGGCAGCGAAAGAGTTGAACTGAAAAATGTTTTAGAATGTTTTTTAAAAGTCACACTTTTGTATTCTTTTTGTTAAATCATTCTCTTATTTGTCTGTTTAAGGCAGCTTTTAGGCCTCTGGTCTAGATCAGCATCTTTCTCACAGCTTTTAATAACATGAAACTCTTTAAGTGAAAAATGTGTCTCATAATTTAGACAAATATATACATACTAGTTTAAGCCATCTATAATAAGTAGCAAAACTGTGATGTATCATATATTCATAGCTAGTCCTGTTCGTGTATATGTATTTAATCCACTGGTATTTAGTTAGTTAATGTGTTTTGTTAAGAAACAATTGTTTTAGTTGTTAAATAGCTTCTAGCTAATGTTTAAATGTTTCTGTAACACCCGACTATGAATAAAGTTTCTTGTATCTTGAACTGCTTCTCGTACGGATTGGTGTCACTAATGCTTATGTAACAATTTCCTTGTTCTATGTTTATTCTAAAGTTCAATATCTACTGAATACTCATGGACAAAATAGTTATAATGAAATACAGAACATTTGTAGTTATTTTGTAGAATATATAAAATTCAATTAGCGAGCAAAGCAGATCCTGATGAGACGACTCCAAATATGAACCATCTTATCTGGATCTACTCTGTTTGCATGAAAAAGAGTTTATATGAAAGAAAGGGTTAAATGTATAATACGTAATTTACAAAACAGCAAACATAATGCTGGAGCAAAGTTTGTACAAAACGAATTTAGATACTTTTATACAGGTGACTGCTTAATGCAGGGTGAAATTTATACAGAAAGCTCCTCTAGGAGCTTTCTGTATTACGTTTATCCTGAATTAAGCTGCCGCCTGTCTTATAGACCAATATGTATACGTGTACTACATTTAACATACAGTTAGAGGGGCTTTACTGTGAATGTCGTTCATATGTAAATTAGACAAATACATGCTGTCTGGATTTTAGATTACTGGGGTAGAGTAGGGAGTGAACCGGTGGATAAGCGGGTTCGTGTCTAAACGGTAATTGAACAGAAACAGTTACAGTACATGGATGCATACGTTTGAGTATATTTGTTTATCAAATCAAGCGTTTATTCCTCATACATGTAGTATATGTGTTGGACTGCGGGGAATATGTGTATCTTATAATCCAGTGGCAGACCTTGATCTGAAGAAAATTAAAATGAAGAAAATGATTATCGATTTCATGCACTGACCAACAAATACTTGTGCACCAATAGGAAACCATATCTGTGAACACGTGCATGTTAGCAGTCTTTACGCGGATACTTTTATAACTTAAAGTGTTTGCCTCATATATATGTGCCTATTAACGCCTTTGCCGACAGAGTAGACCAAGATAGGAGGGCTTCTATTGTAGGATTTGCTTCGTTCCCTTCTGAAATTATGTACGAGTAAGAGTAGTGTAAGAGCTGATTAAACGGTTTCTGCCATGGATAAAATATTTTGTGTTCGCATGCTATTATAAACAATCATCTATTTCTTATTCCTGGTGTCATTATAGCTAACATCATCATTCACGAGGTTAAGTATTTCTGAGTATTGCCGACATCCTACAGGTAGTATTTTCATAGGGTTTAAACAGTTCAAGACGAAGCCTGAGACCGTCTTTTAAAAACAAGTATATATTATTTGATTGCACTATATACTATTTGAATCTGTGTCTGATAAAGACGCGATTTCAAGCCTTTGCAAACAGACAAGATCCAGATCAGACAACACCTGTTTGAGCAATCTGATTAGATACATGTATGCTCTATTTGCTTATGTAATTAAATATAATATATGATTTCTGCCAGTGTATAACAGTTCAAATGTCCCATTCTCTGCTCCCCTGTTTGCCATAATTGGTCAAACATTGTGGAGCCTAAATTCCTTTTATTTTGATGTGCTACATGTATAACATAATTCAGATTTAATTTCAATAATGTATCATGCAAACAGAGCATCTACTGATGAGACAACTCTTGTAGGAGTCTTCTCCGACTAAAATGTGCAAATATGCTTCTACCTTCAAGTTGATATTGGAACATTTAAAGTTACATTCTGCCCAAGTTCCGAATAAGTAAAACAACACCAAAAGTTGTTCATATATTCATATCATTAAAACAATGCTTACAGCCCATTTCCCAACAGTTTAAATATATTCATATAATATTAACGGTATCTTAATACTGCTAAATTCTTAGAAAAACGCCAACTTTTTAAGAAACGGAAAACTCCGTTGATTACATGGAAATCAGCAGACACGTTCGGTCTTTCTCCGATTTCGGAATAACATGATATGGATCATTTTAAAGAAAGAAATCGCGGAAAGAGAATGTCTACTGCATAGTTCTTTACCTGCATGTACTAAGAATTCCCTCGGTTACACGTAATTGACTTTTACGACATATTCTGTATGTGATGGACGTGGTTTCGTTGGTTTCTGGGGTAATACAAACTTCTCTTATTTGTTTCGATACAGACAACTGCTTCCTTACAATGCGCCTTAGCACTAAGTTAGTTTCAGGTCACACAGATTCCGATCCTGCATGTGTGTCCTTACGCAAAATTGGTGAAACATTTTAGCAAAGTACATCTGTATAGCGAATAATAAAACAGACCGGTCAGTACCTGCCAGCCAATAGGTTTTGGATCCGTTTAGTCGGCGTGAGCGGGTACACTTTTCCCACGTGAACATTAATCTAATATTTTATTACTGTATACATATCCATAGATTTTATTATTTTTATAATTACAAATTAACAGTTTGGCGTGTATCCTACAACAGCTGTCGGTTCTGTGTCTCTGTTGTTTGTCAATGTTCCAAAAGTCGAGGGAAAGAAATACAAATCGCTTAAAACAGGTTTAAACCTTAGATGATATAAAACAAATAATGGAACAGTATTTGTGAAACTTCAACAGAATTCAGAGTTGCAAGCTTGAATACTCAATATTATCAATACTATCAAAATGCTTATACATATATAACAAGTTTTAAATTACAGACTAAAAGTTATATTGAACAGCAAAAGCAACTGTGTAGTTGCTGGTGTGTGTAAAATACGTCTACATAAATATCAGATTCTGGTCAGATGAATTTGGTCTACACCAGTAACTGTTGTTAATATTCGAGTGGAACTTATAATGTCAGCCAAATCTCTGAAACCTTTCTTTCCGGTCCAAGAAAACTAAGAACTTACAGATATTGCCATTTTCAATTCCGTGATCAAAATCATTTCCTGGGGTTAACAGCTAATCTTTAAAAGTGTGATTGAATCGATGAGAACTTTCACAAAACAATAGCATTCTTCGTGTAGGCGGAAGTTATTATCAAACTAGTGCCATATGGCACATTTGTTCATAAAATTGACCGCCCACACACGTCTTGCTTAACATGACCTAGTTTGATTTCTCAACTCCAAATTGCAGACCTTGCATTACCCAAGGGTCAAATGCCTGACATTTGAAGAGCATATTGGATCCAGATGGTACGCCGAGAAATCGGCGTCTCCTGAGACTCCAGGCTGATTGAATTCGGCATTAAATAGTTCTCCCCAAATGTTAAACGAATCGGAAGTACGTAAAACAGATATTGAGGTGACATATTTTACAGCATAATACGAGTTAAAGAATTCCATCTCGATCCGTACAGTTAAAGCCAATATGTACCTTTTAATATTTAAACTTTAGCATGCTAAGCATGGTTTATCAGTAGAAACTGTCTATATCGGTGTGCAGTTTTTACCTCCAATATCTCCTCATGGAACGATACATGTATCGCATAGCTTCGATCCTATTGCGAGGACTGTGTTTCAACAAGGTCCATACTGTTTGCAAATGCTATACTATTTCGTCACCAGAGGGGTTCCACGTGTATTTGATAATTAAACATTATGTAGTAAAACTCCTCTAAAGCGACAACCCAAAACATGTATTAAATCATTACTGTCGTCCATCATTAAGCAACCACCTGCTTTTAAAGACGCTCATGTTTACATTTTCAGTGATCCATTTAAAGTTATCATTTCGACATATCTGCGAATTATTTGCAATACATTTGTCATTTGTACATTTAAGGTAAATTTCATGTAATGTTAAAAATAATGTTCATGTAACGTTAAATAAAGAACATATACATAAAGTGCATGTACATGTAACGTTAAAAATAAACTAAAGTACAGTATAACGTTTAAGTACGAGTAACGTGAACGTGCATGTAAGTAAAATATATCTAACGTAAACATTTATGTTAAGTAAAGTACATGTATCGTTAAAGTACATGCAAAGTAATTTACGCGTTATGTAAAATACATGTAATGTAAAGTACATATAATGTAAAGTACACGTAACGTTAAAGCACATGAAAACGTAAAGAAGTACATGTAAAGTAGATCTATATGTATAATTAAAGTACAGTAAATTACATGTAAAATAAGGTACATGTATCATAAGGTACATTGATATTAGTTATACAGATCATTGGCGGGGTATCTGACTTTTTGTTTCCTGCTGAGGAAATTCATGTTGCCCGAGCCGTTAGGCGAGGGCTACGTGTATTTTCCTCAGCAGGGAATAAAAAGTCAGATATCCCGCCAATGATCTGTATAATGATTTTATTAATACTGCAAAGTTTAATAGTTGTAGCAGTTAATTAGCGTAGTTAATGTAGGCGTCGTTTTGCTTCCCCTCAGGGGCCTCATACTGTAAGGTAAGGGCTTGTAATATCTGTATAATAACCAGCTCATTACAATTGTGGATAGAAAGGGATCTTCCAAAATCATTAGCTTCTCAAAGGATTTAAATAATCAGACGTTAGTAAAACTGTTAGCGTTTAAGCAGACACTATTTTTTAGCATGAGAACGGTTAAACATAATTGGCGCAATTCCGACGTCATTTGGATGACGTCAAAATGACGGTTTTATAGCCTAATATTCAAAACAAATGGGCGTTGGAAGGAGCGGTTATACTGCAATTTACAGGTACGTGTGCTGTGCATGTGCATTAATAAAATCTGAATCGAATTGGGTGTGGGCTGTCTTTGTAAAAGCGGGGGTTTGGGGGCTAATCGGTACGTGCACTTGCAGCATTTGAGCAGAATAAGACCTTCACCACGTATCGGGTTCTTTTACATTGTTATATAACAACTGTAACAAAAATGTTTCTCAATGGATAACTTTGTTCCGCCCCAAACTCTTGTTACTTCGTTTGAGAGCGGTTGTTTTGATCGAATCGACGAAGTGAAGCTAGTCGGCCATTTTTAGTTTGTTGTAGCAATGAAGCGAGGCCCTCGACAGGGGAAATTCCATTGTTGCTCATGACTCCGTATATACATCAGAATTTAGAGGGATACGCGGCTTTTATACATGGCTAAAATGACCAATCAAAATCGAGGATTTTACTTTGCAGTATAATAAGTAACGTTAACATACATGTAAATTAAAGTGCACGCGTAACGTAAAGTAACACGTAAAATAAAGTACATGTAAGGTGAAGTGCGTGTAACGTAAAATACATCTAAGTAAAAGAACATGTAACATAAGCACACTTGAGGTAAAGTAAATGACAAGTAAGTTACCGCCATTCAGTCAGTTGTTTCCAAAACACACTAAACCCGAATCGGTTTTGTTTTTAATTCTTCTTACGCATTTGTGAACAGAGTAGATCTAGATCAGAAAGCTGTCTGATCAGAGTACTATTTCTGCTTATACACATTCTAAAATAATGGCAATGCGTGTCCTTACTTTACGTTTACAATACAATAATTTAACTAATTCATATATATTGACACGTGAAAATTATTTATAAATATTCATATAGTAATGTTTCAATACACAGAGGACGACAGATTGAGCTGTCAACACATTTGTGGGCAGGATCAAGTCAACATTATTAGAATTGAACTGAAAACATTGATATCAAGTGTCCCTTAAAATATCGTAGGCAAACTGTGTACACAGACCAGAGGGCTCCTAACGGAACCATCTCATCAGGGTCTGCACTGTTTGCGGAACACATCGATGTCAATGACTTTATGACTTATACCAGCAAATATTGTATTTGCTGAACCCGCTCAAAATGAGAAATGGGTGGGATAATTAAATTATATGGGAATGAATCGGTTAAAAAAAGATACTGAACTGCATTAATGTTCAAAGTGTTGGGAGTGAAGTTGTCTCGTAGGGCATATGTAGTTGTTAATAGCGTAGAATTTGTTACTGAGGCCGTACAGGTTGTCTTTGATCCCGGTTAATGTAAAACAAACAACAAGCTCTTTATAGTACGGTGGCACATGTCCTTGTGATAACGTAAATAAGCATATTAGATATCATACATCACCTGTTTATCTTTGTGCAAATGGAGCTAAGGAGACATATATCGGCGAGGTAAAACTTTAAAGGCAGTAAACTTGGATCTCTTTCTGACTTCGCAATACTTCTGGAGTTTGTTGACTGCGGTAGTCTCTTATAATTCATTACTGATTATATAAAACACTATTCTGTATTCATGTGAATAACACAGTAGAACCTGTCCAAAGCGACCATTCCTTTCTGGAACATAGGAGTCTTAAATAGCAAACAGTGGTTGCTAACTGCAGGGCAACGGTAATGCATAAAACTCATTTGAGATATTTTTGCATTACTTTAAGCGTGTATTAAGCTACTAACTGCCCTACAGACCCCTATTTAGACCCCTTTTTGATGGCCGCTTAAGACATGTTCTACTATATGAGTATGGTAGTAGTTTCGACTTTCATCTGGTGAGTACAGTTTTAGCTCTCCCAAACAAGTATTAACTTCGCTTTTGAAACATCTTTTAACCCTTTCCTTCATAAAACAACGCGTTTTTACGCATTTACAAACAGAGTAGACCCAAACCAGACGGCTCCTATAGGAGCCGTCTGATCAGAGCCTGTTCTATTTGCTATTGGAATTTGATAGATCTGTTTCTTTACTTACTTAAATGGCTATTCTATTTCATCTTCCTTATAAATATATAACTATTTTGTCTATGAATATTCAGTAGGTATTGAAATTTCGAATAAACATAGAACATGGAAAGGGTTCATTAGTTTTATGCCACAGTGTCTATTTCTTCAAACATTCAATCCAATAGAGTATGAACGCATACATATTTAGACACAGCAGAAACGGTATAATTCCATAATGCAAACAGAGCATCCTGCTCAGACGGCTCCCACATGAACCATCAGATCTGAGTCTACTCTCTTTGCAAAGGCATGAACATGCATTTGTAAAGAGATAAAGGGGTTGAATCATGATGAGATGAGTGGGTTCCAAACAGTCTGATACTAATTGAGGTTTGTATAGATATTGGATAAATATAATTCTAATTTGAAAAACGAATGAAGTGGACAGTAATTTGTATACAACTACTTCAGTCAGCATGCTAAAGATTGATGGACTATTCATTAGGTGAGTGTGTACTTTAATACGTTTAATTACCTGCTAGTACAACCGAACCTGACTAACGTGACCACAAACAAATAAGTATTGTTCTTTGTCGTTTAAAGTGACTGTCTAGTACAGGACGAATGTTATACAGAAAGTTCGTTTTTACAGTAACTTCGTCCTGCATCAATTTTTTTACACCATAAATACGCCCTTTAAATCTTTGCAAACAGGTCAGACCCAGATCAGACAGCTCCTGTCTTATTAGGGTCTGTCCCGTTTGTTTATGCGGATTATATAGATCTTATTCTACAGTTTCTATCATACCCAAACTTCATGTGTTCATGAGCCATAATGCAAATTCATCTAATTAATATTCATTATGTCTTTGTTTCCTATATGAATATTCATTGTGTAAAGAGTTAAGCAGCCCTCCAACGTCTTTACTCTATAATTATGCCGTCCTACGTCTTTACTCTATAATTATGCCGTCCTACGCCTTTACTCTATAATTATGCCGTCCTACGCCTTTGCAAACAGAGTAGACCTAAATGAACCGTCTGATCAGGGTTTGCTCTGTTTGCTTATGAATGGTATAGCTCAGATTCTCCAATTTCTGCAATGACAAAATATAATGAGTTAATATGCCATTTTGAAAGGTGATCTAATCAACATTCATGACGTCATAATTTCTTTCAAGAATATTCAAGGAGTAATGTTTAAATATATCCATATTTATTTTAAGTGGTTCGTTTAAAGGAGTTCTTTTGTACATTTATAAAATACACGCTTGCGTTGTGTGCAAAGCCATGATAACGGGTTTTCTTTTTTATGTCCAGCAGCCATAGGCAACACGAAGTTTACATTCAACGAGCGGTTTACCCACCTAATGGCCTTTCTAAAGACACACAGGCCTATTTTCGATTTGAATGTTTCCCAAAATGTACCAGTTTAACTATTATCCCACAATTCCCGGACTGACAGGCATTTGTTTACAACTTGTATCCGGATGAGACGCCGAGTCACTTGGCATCACAGGAGTAGCCAAGCTGCTTGACACTCGGTTAATAGTTTCACAAACGTTTCATCGAATCGGACATACTCAAAATTGCACCAGTTAAACATTTAAGCAGACATATTTTTACAGCAACAGCTGTTAAAAAGGCCTTTACTGCACACAGACAGTAGCATTGGAAGCTCGTTACATCCCCTGCTGCATATACAAGTACAGTAAAACTTCTTCATAAAGGTCATTCCAAATTACAATATAACCCCTGATCATCTAAAGTGTCCACTACGTTAATACGTATGGATGTCTTCTTTAAAAATGAATGCTTATTGTAAAAATAAATACAACTAGAAATTTGTGTCTGTAAGACACAGTGATGCCCCCATGTAGGTGCTTGCCTAGCTGCACGTAAAATTCCAAAGTCATTTGACCTTGACCTTGACCGTGGGCTTGCGGGCAGCATGGGCCGGGTGCGTAATGAAAGTATGGATGGTATTGAATGTGTATGTGCAATTCCATGCCAATAGCTATAGCGGTTAGTGAGATATATAAGACGATGAAAAAACTGTGACAACCAACTGCACGTAACATTCCTAAGTCATTTGACCTTGACATTGGGGTTTTGGGCAGCATGGGTTTGGTGTGAAATGAAAGTATAGATGGTATTTAATGTGTATATGCATTTCCATGTGAATAGCTATAGTGGTTGAGGAGATATAAGATGATGAAAAAACTGTGACAACCAACTGCACGTAAAATTCCTAAGTCATTTGACCTTGACCTTGGGCTTGCGGGCAGCATAGGCTGGGTGTGCAATGAAAGTATGGATGGTGTTTAATGTGTATATGCAATTCCATGGCAATAGCTACAGTGGTTAGGGAGATATAAGACAATGAAAAAACTGTGACAAAACACTGCACGTAAATGTAACAACCAACTGCACGTAAAATTTCCAAGTCATTTGAACTCGACCTTGGGCTAGCTGGCAGCATGGGTGGGGTGCCAAATGATAGCACAGATAGTAATTGATGTGTATGTGAAGTTTCATGTGTATAAGTGTAGAAATTACTGACTTATAACACTTGAAAAACTGTGACATCCAACTGCACCTAAAAGCGGACAGACGGACAGACAGACAGACAGACAGACGGACGGACATGTGCAAAACATAATGCCCCCTGACTATCGTCAACGGGGGCATAAAAAAGCACCCATGAGAGCTGTGTGTATAGCTTTCGACTCTTCGAGACGATTCCAAAGAGTGGTCACACCATAGGGGTTGCTGGAGAAAGGATGATTTTAGTATTTGAGCACTTACCTTTATCAGTTGCTCTGTGAATATATTTGATAAAAACTCCGATTTCTGTTTTTGTCCTTTTTTACTGTCATCGCTTCCATATAAATATAACATTGTATCATCTGCATATGTATCAATAGCAGATACATCAGGGTTGGTTGAAAGAGTTATAAAAATGAGCAATATCGATTCTATTTGGGTCGTTTTATTATTAGTCGTGTTCGTTTGTTTGACCATTTACTTGATCAATATTCATGCAAAACAGAACCAGTATGAGTGGTCAATGACTGTATTAGACGAGCCAGTATGAGTGTTCAATGACTGTATTAGACGAGCCAGTATGAGTGTTCAATGAGTGTATTAGACGGGCCAGTATGAGGGTTCAATGATTGTATTAGACGAGCCAGTAAGAGTGGTCAATGACTGTATTAGACGAGCCAGTATGAGTGTTCAATGACTGTATTAGACGAGCCAGTATGAGTGGTCAATGACTGTATTAGACGAGCCAGTATGAGTGTTCAATGCTTGTATTAGACGAGCCAGTATGAGTGTTCAATGACTGTATTAGACGAGCCAGTATGAGTGGTCAATGACTGTATTAGACGAGCCAGTATGAGTGTTCAATGCTTGTATTAGACTAGCCAGTATGAGTGTTCAATGACTGTATTAGACGAGCCAGTATGAGTGGTCAATGACTGTATTAGACGAGCCAGTATGAGTGTTCAATGCTTGTATTAGACGAGCCAGTATGAGTGTTCAATGACTGTATTAGACGAGCCAGTATGAGTGGTCAATGACTGTATTAGACGAGCCAGTATGAGTGTTCAATGCTTGTATTAGACTAGCCAGTATGAGTGGTCAATGACTGTATTACACGAGCCAGTATGAGTGTTCAATGCTTGTATTAGACGAGCCAGTATGAGTGTTCAATGATTATATGGTCACCACAGAAGCACATAACACCTGTTATACACATATTCTGAAAGTAGGATATATCCTTCGACAGTAAAAGCAGCAATGCGAAAAGAGAAATTTGCAGACTCGGTTTTATTTTGTATGTTCATGAATCATGAGCAGTTATTTAAAGCGCCATCTGGAACTAATTAACCATTGACTCCAAAAATACGCCTTTGCAAACAGAGTAGACCCAGACCAGACGGCTCATATAGGAGTCTGTTCTGTTTGCTTATGGAATAATATTGGTCTGTTTTACAGTGTTTTGCTTTTGCAAACATCTTATGTATAAATATGCTATTCTAAAAATAAATCTAATTAATTCGTGATGTCATCATATCTTCCATGAATATTCATGTAGTAAAGGGTTAATTACTAAAGCTTAACGTTAACCGTTATCCCACAGTTCGCATTAACCGTTATCCCACAGTTCGCGTTAAGCGTTATCCCACAGTTCGCGTTAATCGTTATCCCACAGTTCGCGTTAACCGTTATCCCACAGTTCGCGTTAACCGTTATCCCACAGTTCGCGTTAACCGTTATCCCACAGTTCGCGTTAAGCGTTATCCCACAGTTCGCGTTAAGCGTTATCCCACAGTTCGCATTAACACAGTTCGCGTTAAGCGTTATCTCACAGTTCGCGTTAACCGTTATCCCACAGTTCGCGTTAAGCGTTATCCCACAGTTCGCGTCCTGACTCGCAGTTACAAACAGCTTGGTTCCACATCAGATAACTCGCTCTTCAAGCTGATTGACACTCGATGTATAGTTTCCCAATATTTTGTTGGAATTGGAATCAGACTTTTTTAGAATCAAACCATATGCAAATTTAAGGGGACATTATTTTTAACAGTGGGTAAAGAGCTAAATCCTGATACGACAAACATTTTATAATGGTTTAAATATCATAGACACTCGTGAAAGATACACGATTTTGATGAAAACAAAAGATATGAATTTGATCCATAACTGATATTCATATTAGTTCAGAGTTTGGCTGAAACAAAAATGCTGCTCGAATTTGGAACTGGTGCTTTGTTGACTACTTCCGATTCGAACAAAAGCTTTTGAAGGACTTCTGGTCGAGTATCAAATAATTTGAACCCTGATAAAGACGTCAACATCTCATTTGAATCCAAGCTGTTTAAAAAGGCGTGCCAGACCGCTGATTGTTTGATAAGGGTCTGAAGTATGCTCCTACACATACTTGCCTTTGCATTGGTTTGAAGCTGACATTTAAAACGTAGCCGTATCTAATAGCTTTCACCAATTTATTGTAGGCGGACAATCATTTCTGAATAACAGTGTA
Organism: Azorinus chamasolen; assembly: GCA_963576725.1. Classification (NCBI taxonomy): domain Eukaryota; kingdom Metazoa; phylum Mollusca; class Bivalvia; order Cardiida; family Solecurtidae; genus Azorinus; species Azorinus chamasolen. Next base: position 41,301,491 of record OY755251.1, read on the forward strand.
GGATGGATCGTGTAAATACTTCATCGCCTACTCCAATGTTCTATTTACCATTAAGATGCTAAGCCAGACTTGACTGCTATTTGCTTGGAACCAGATGAGACGTCGAGTAACTCGATGTCTCATTAGAATACAAGTTACTCTACACTCGCTCAATATAGTTCTAAAGTCTAGAATGAATCTGAAGCAGTCATAGATATTGGGCACCGTTTAACTTAAAATCGTGCGATTGAAGTTATAGTAAATTGAAAAATATACCACGATGGCAACTTCCAGTTCCGATCGTCGTATACAGTAAAACCTCTAAACCGGACGTTCAATTTAGAAGAAGTATCGGTCTTGGAAAAAGGTGGAAACTTAATGCAGTGTGAAAGTCATGCAGAAGCTCCTCTAGAGTCTTCTCTACTAGAATTCCGGTTTAGAGGGGTTTTACTGTATAAGAACGACACCGGTTTTGTCGTGTGAAGATAGTCCTGATTGCTGCACAATATGTTTTGCAATAATTTTGTCTATTAGAATAGTAGAGATTGTCGTAAATTACGACTAACGATACATTTGGCATTAAAGTAAAAACTCGATACTACGAAATTTTAGTAATAAAGCATGTATATCTCTGTAGGCAGGTGGCTGTTTAATGCAGGGTGAAAGTCATACAGAAAACTCCTACAGGAGCTTTCTTCATGACTTTCGTCCTGCATTAAGCTGTCACCTGTCTTAACGATCAACAATGGTACATATTTAAGTGTTCGAATAATCGATGTTGTTCGAATAATCGAGTTTTCGCTGTACGATCTTCGGTAGGACGGGCCCCTGTAGAACGTTTCTCCGCATTGAGAGTATATTAAACCCTCACTATACAGATACAAATCGAAAGAAGTTTAAACCTTATCTTGCTGGAAAAATAATGTCGACTTCAACTCAGATATATAGTTTATAGTTGACCCATTGTTGTTTTACTTCGTTCAATGTAAAGTACAAGAAAGTACTGGCAAATAGCTTGGCTCCTGATGAGAGGCTGTGTTACTCGGCGTGTTTTCTGGATCAAACACATTTGCAAATGTTGTGCATAGCATGATAAGGGTTAATTGAAGGCTTTTATTACAGATGGATATTTTTGTTACTGGACGAAAAAACATCCATTGCAAAAGGATTATGTTCTTTATTATGTAGCCTCATATCTTTAACAACGAAACTCCCTTTCTTTATTAAACGAGTCCTTTAAAGAAATTATACAGACTGACCTTGATCACTTCCAGGCATGTGCTGATACATGAAACGCTGTATGAGTCAAATAATGCAGATGAAAGTAATACGGAACGCTCCGATTCTTCCTACATTAATCTTTAAAACAAAGCCAGACGCAGCATTCTTTGAGCTGTTATTGTAGAAAGCTTTCACCTATATAGACAATTTTAGCTGCTGAAATCAGGTAATCAGGTAAAGTTTCAATAGATCGTAATGCCAAATGCATCGTATATCCATATTTACGACACTCACTATTATTCGGATAATCAAGTTTATTGCACATTCTAATTCGGATAATCAAATTTATTGCACATTCTAGTGTGCATCAATTCAGGCACGCACTTTTTACGACAACTATTGTCGTAATTTCGAAGATACCAATATCGCAGATTAACCAATTTGCAAACAGTTGACCCAGATCAGTCGGCCCTTATAGACTCAATCTGATCAGGGTCTGTCCTTGTTGTACATGTATCTGAAATTATATAGATCTTATGTACATTCTGACAGTTCGACTTTGTCAGAAACTGTAGACTCACATCCGTGTATTTTAATCAGGAATCGTATCATCCTGGTCTACTCATTTTGCAAAGGCACGAAAAGACGCTTCTATCAGGTAAACTATTAGTGCTGAAAGAAAGTAAATCAGATAATTTCCTCAATGTTTCCTTGCATTTTTCTGCGAATTGTATGATAAACCTGGAATTAAACACGACGTGTTAAGTGGCAGTTTAACCCATTCCCTCATACTGACGCCTTTTGACGACTCTGTAAAAGTCACTTTCTGAAACCATTGTGATATCACAATGGTTTTAAACTACAACATTCTAAAATTTTCCATTTCTCTAGTTAATGCTCCTTTTCGGTAGATTTATTTAAAGAGGATTGTATCTAAAAATAGCTTATGTGGTAATGGGTTAACTGTGCTGTTACAAGATGTGCAAACATTAAAACCAGCTAACGACCTTGACATTGACAGTTTTAACCCATAAAATCACGAATATGTATCTAAGAAATAATGACATCAGTATATACTATCGGAGGTTTTATCATCATTATTGTATATGCACAAAGGGCTTTGATAGAATCAGTTGTATTACATTCCATAAGCAAACGGAGCTTAGTTGCAGATCCGATGGCTCATACAGGGGTCGTCTGATCTGAGTCTACTCAGTTTTCAAGGCATGCACAATGAGTGTGTATTAGGTAAGGGGTTTCTGCGCTTCACAATGTCACTATCATTGGCTTACTTTAGGCAGAAAGCCTGTTATTAACACTACAATATGGTAGATTAGCAGTGGTAAACGATAGAGTCCGTACGGTGTCAAACGGTACTAATAGCGAGAGCATTTACATGACAAATAGTGGAGAACCTGATCAGAGGATTCCCCATATGAACCATTTGATCTTGATCTACACTGTTTTCGAATACATGTATACTCGTATACTTGTTTCCTGAAGTGACAAGTGTGGTTACCTCCTCATGCACTAGTTCTGTATCAATAGTTATGTTCTATCATGTGCCAGAGAGCATTAACCCTATACTCCATATATATGCCTTTTCATGACTTTTTGCGCAGTTGAAAACAGAGGTGACCCTGATCAGATGGCATAGAAGCCATGGATATGCTGCGTTTGCTTTTGACATAATATATATCTGATTTTACAATTTCTGTCATAATAAACATAAGTTTGCTCATATGCCATTATAAACAAATCAGTAAAGCAATATTCATGATGCCAGTATTTCTTGTCTCAATATTCATGGAGTAAAGGGTTAACCATTATTTTGCTGGTGTTCAAACTGTGATGTTGTTATTTTGTTATTTATATTTGATTGGTTAAGAAATGAATTAAGAAACTATTAAATATCACCATATGCAGGTGCAAAGTTTTATTTCCCGCTAATGTACATTCAAGCGATAAGTGTCATAGGCGATATTGAATGATTTCCACGTGCACATTTTTTTCCACGAAGTACTCGGCGTAACTTTAACACCGAACGAACTTTAGTATGTATGTATCACAGGTGATAAAAACACAGCGCATTAAAAAAAATATCTGTTTTGTCCATGGCACGCCTTTTTGAAAATGAGCGTCGTCGCGCAATTGGCATGCTGATGGCTGGTATGCCAGCGAGCGCCGTATCAAGGGTATTGTGTCGACAATTACGAGACTTCGTCAACGATGGCAAGCTACTGGTGAGGTTCGTGATCATCAACGATCATGTCTTAGCACTTCACCTGATAGAATCTGACTCAATGTGTACACGTCTGACTAAAACCGAGCCAAATGGACGTGATCATGAAATAAGTTAACGTCTTGATTTGCATGTTCTTCACGTAGATCCCTTTTGTCAATACACAACCACACAAGGCGGGTCATTTTTTTATTTTTCATTTATCAGCTTAGACTATAAGTAGACAGCTTTAAAGTTAGACTTCTAGTTAGTACGTCAGACATTCTATTCTATACTATATTTGATATACTGATGAAATCGTCATTCGCTTGTTGGGGAAAATTGGGACTAAATTAGACCAAGCTCGATATTCCTTAGTGACTATTGGCAGAGTGCCAATCAGCTTGGATCCTGACGAGACGCCGAATTACTAGTTGTCTCATACATCCAATCTTTTACATTGCAACTCAAGTCGCGCTTAGCTGGTAGAGGGCTGATATACTAAAATAAATAGTTTACGATCAGATTGATTGACATATAACATGGCAGGGACAGTCGTTTATTTTGTAAACATGAATTAGTCGGTAATCAATTCAAAAGTAAAGTGCCTAGTTATAGTCTACTTTCAGTTCGAAGGACCGCTCAGCCGACTGTACATTTACTCCCTGGTCATTGAGTTATTCGCCTACAATATTGAGCACTGCTAACATACAAGTTGACTTCCTTTAAAAAGCAAGCCAATGAGAGGCCAGCAGCTGTTATAATATGAATAGGAGAATCTTTTAAAAGTGAATGTTAAATGCAGGTTGGCATAAAACGGTAAACATTTATAGAAAGAATGGTCGTGTGTTAGGTACATGTAGTTGAAAGTGTAAATCAGAACAAAAGTAATTGTAGATTTGTGCTGTGTAGATATACCTGTACTGGATTAAGCTTGCACTAGTATGTAAAGAGTAACGTGTGGTTGGGTGATATGGAAACACATTTTTTGATGGGAATAAGGAAATTGAAGCAGACCCCGAGGGCCAAGATGGTCCTTAATCGCTCACCTGATCACCATAGATTTAAGATTATAGCTGGGTAGCCCCGGGACAGGGTCAATATTGACCAATGTTGGTAATGGATCATGAGCAGTGGTTCTGGAGAACAAGATTTCATGAAGATTCAGCTAAAAATGTGACCTCTAGGGTGTTCACAAAGTTCTCCTACTATATGACCTAGTGACCTAGTTTTTACTCCACATGACCCACTTTCAAACTCGTCCGAAATTTTATCAATACAATCATTCTAAATTTATTGAATATTGGACAAAAATTGTGACCACTAGAGTGTTCAGAATGTTTTTCTACTATTTGACCTTGTGACCTAGATTTTGACCCCACATGACCCACTTTCAAACTCGTCCGAGATTTTATTAAGACAATCATTCTGACGAAGTTTGATAAATATTTGGCTAAAAATGTGACCTCTACTGTTCACAAGATTTTCCTACTACCAGTATTTAACCTAGTTTTTAACCTGACGTGAGCCACTTTCGAATTTGTCCAAGATTTTATCAACAGTATCATTCTGATAGTTTCATGAAGATTCGCCTATAAAGCCGGCCTCTAGAGTGCTAGCAAGGTTTTCATACTATTTGACCTAGTGACCTAGTTTTTTACCCCACATGACCGACTTTCAAACTCTTCTGAGATTTTATCAAGACAATCATTCTAAGTTGCATGAAGATTATAGGTACCCATTCCAGGGCTTAAACCTTAAGTTATTATGGGAGATTAGGAGTTTTAAAGTCATACCCGGTGTTTCTCATATACAACGAATATAACTTTCATATCCGATTGAGATAAATTCGATTATAACTACTTATTAAGCACTGTAAATTAAGTTAACAATCAGTCATCATACGAAACTGTATAACTATTCAGAATACAGAATATGCTTTTGAGGCTCAAGATCATCCATATATCTCCGGGACGTTTCACTGCGGTCCGTGCTCCTGTGTGCCGAGTATTTTGAGTTTTTTAGCTTTCTTTAGTTGAAGCATGAGGAGAATTTTCAATGAAGAGTCATACTGTGATTAAGTAGCCATTCCCCAACCTAAACCTTAATGTATTACGAGATATTAGGAGTTTTAAAGTCATATCCGGTGTTTCTCTCACATAACAAATATGACTTTTATATGATAAGGATGCTACTAGTAGCTTTAAATCGAAAGCTAGATTTATATCTGAATTAAATTGGATTAAAAAATTGCAAACACCTTTTCCTTTAGGATTAAATGATAATATTTACCAGACTGGTAATATTTCAAAAGAACCTGATATAGATATTTTTCAATTTTTTCTATAAGAAAACGCAAATCTCGATCACATGGCATTCGCAAAAATGGTAATATTAAACGAAAATCTCGTTTGAAAAATGACTATTCTTGATCTACATACTTTACGTCAAACTTCTGGTAAACATGCCATGCTTTCTAGACTTTCCTCCTTATCTATATCTTCATTAAAAGAAATTGACGAGCAAGCCGATAAAATTATTTTTAGATCAGATCCTCTCATAGGAAAGGCTAGTTTGATACAAAGCTTTACTCTACATGTTCTCAGACCGCACATTGACAAATTATCTGAACACCAAAGATTCTTCTTGAAAATTCCTTTTATTAATAAAGGTATTTATTTTATTGACCTCCAAAGTATTTTTAGAGACAAAAATGTAATTGACACTATTCCTAAATACTTTAAAAATACAGAACCACCTATCATCTGCTACAAATATAACAAACACATCAGAAATACAATTTTCAACTATAATAAAATTGTGGCCGACCTTGATATTAATGATAATATTCCTGATAATTGAGATTGCGCCACCTCAAAATTTTGCTATTCTCCGGCTGGTCATGTGATTACTGGTAATTTTGAAATAATTAAAGATAAACGTCTACGATCTCTTTTGAATAAAGGTCCCACATATAGAATACCATCCTTGATAGATTTTAACTCTTGTCGAGTTCAGTTTGCGGAGGCTTTACAAAATTTTAGTATTAAGTGGTGTCGAAGAGAACATGTTGAGTCTATTGCTCTTTCTAGTTGGAAAAAACTAACTTTTGATATAATTGACAAACGCATTTCCTTTTATAGCTCTAATAAACACCTTCTTCCACCTAAACCTAGAATTTCTTTTAGACATCTTAAAAAGGGTTTACAGGATTTCCATTCAAAATACGTTTTTGTTCCTGCTGATAAGGCATCGAATAATGTAATTATTATTTGACGATTACATTATATCGATGTCTTGAAGCAGGAAATTATTAATACCAAGTCATACATTTCAGTTACTATTGACGAAAAGACCATCGTTTCAGACCATGTCAAAAAGTGTGAACAACTTGGAACCGATATTAAAATTACACAACATAAACTTCCTACATTGGTTACCAAAACTACATAAAAACCATTTCAAGCGCGTTTCATTGCAAATTTTAGTTCATGTACACCTACTAAATTGTCTATACTTTTGACTTCTTGTTTAACGAAGGTAATGGAACATGTAAAATTCTATTGTGATAAGACTTATGAAAATTCTGGAATAAATATCTTCTGGTCTATTAAGAACTCTTCAGAAGTCTTAAACAAACTTAAGAACAAAAGGTATCTTGCATCCACTGTAAGCACGTACGATTTTTCTACTCTGTACACAACTCTTCCTCATATTTTAATTAAGGTTAAGCTTACTAACTTAATCCAGAAAGTATTTTCCCGGGAAAAACATCATTCCTGGCATGTAATGCTGAAAAAGCTTTCTTTACTGACGAGCAAATGAAATATTACACTAATTGGACGTGCTCAGAAGTTTGCGAATCAGTAACCTTTCTTTTGGATAACATATTTGTACGTTATGGGAATGCTATATACCGTCAGGTAATTGGTATTCCTATGGGTACGAATTGTGCACCACTTGTCGCAGATTTGTTTTTGTACTGCTATGAGAGAGATTTCATGTTGCGTTTGAATCCTCAATCACAAGAAGATGTTATAAAAGCCTTCAATGAAACTTGTCGATATTTGGATGATATTTTTAACTTAGATAACCCTTTCTTTGATGCTCTGATTCCTACAATTTATCCTAAAGAACTCAAATTGAATAAAGCTAACCCGTCCGACAACTATGCAGTGTTTCTTGATCTAGACCTTAAAATTGATAATGGAATGATTTCTTCTAAAATATATGACAAAAGAGATGATTTTTATTTTAATATTGTAAATTCTCCTCATCTTGACGGGGATGTTCCCCGCGCTCAATCTTACGGGGTTTATATATCTCAACTTATTCGTTTTGCTAGAGCTTGTTCATCTAGTAACGATTTTAACAGTCGAAATCTCATTTTAACTGAAAAACTGCTTAAGCAAGGATATAGATACCATAAACTAAGAAAAACTTTCTCTAAATTTTACTATCGAAATCTCTCGCTTATTGGCAAGTACCAATGTAATCTCAAGGCGCTTCTGCGACACGGTATTTCACATCCTGAATTTTATGGTGATGTGATTTACAAACTTCGTAAAATTATTGGACATACCCATTTTCTCACTTTGTTCATCAAATATGTTAAAATATTCATTAAAAAGGGATATGATCTTGTAGTACTACAACATACTGCATGTTTGGTTGTCAACCCTTTTACAGTTGGCAATCACGCTGGCCTCTTTGCATGTACGCCGACAAAAAAGGTTTAGTACTCTATGAAGGCGACCTCTTAAATCCAGAAACGGAAGGAGAACGTCGGATATCTGTACTATTTCGTTTTTGTCGTACCCTTTATTACTTTTCTACAGTTACTCTGTTTGCAGCTCAATCATTGAGTACACTAGCGATAGGTGGATACAGTTTGTTCACTTAAATGTGTTCGTTATACATGCACTTTACCACTGTATTTGCCATCGCGGTTGTTGTAAATTAGTCGGAGAGGGGATACGTTTATTTCCACTGTTTGTCTTTTAGGGTGGGGATGGAATAAGTGTGAGGTTGGGCGCCCATAAACCGGTTTAATCCTCCAGTGATTTTTGTCACTGACCGTTCCAAGGCGGTACTTCCATCTTCCCCCTATTGTATGTTTGTTTTGTCTTTGTGCGTCTCTTGATGTTTTTATAGTTATGTACAATTGCTGTTTCCTTGTGTTGCTGTTCGGGCGACTGTTTGTTCTGTATGTGGTGTTTCCTGCAGGACTCATTTTTGTACTTTTAATATCAGGTACATGCCTAATATTATGAATTTTTTATGCTTTATTTAGTTGAAACGTGAGCAAAATTTCAGTGAAGAGTCATACTGTGATTAGGCATCCATTCCATAACTTTAACTTTAAGTTTTATGAGATATTAGGAGTTTTAAAGTCATATCCGGAGTTTCTCCCTCACAACGAATATGACTCATATCAGGTGGAGATAAATTCGATTATAACTACTTATTTCGCACTGTGTTTTAAATTTTAAATATTGCAAATAATAAATCTAGACAATATTAGTCGATCAGCACTAATAAAAAGATTATGCTTTTGTGGCCGATTTTAGGCTGCGAATTTCATATCCGCGGAAATGAGAATCATATCGGTCATATCCGGTGTTTTAGTCATACCGGATCATGACAGTGTTTATCTATGTAGCTCAAGATAGTTAGTAGACCAGATTGACCTACTTTCATTTTAAGTAAACGATTGCTTTGTGTAAAGACTATCAACGCTACCAGAACAATAAGTGTGCATTGAAATGCTTACGAAAAAGCAATCGTGGTGTCAAGAAGCCCTTGATGCAACTTACCCCTACATCAAAGCACCATCTGTAAAATCAAGGGCTGTGTGGGATCCTTTTTTACAAAATAAATCGATCTGAGTTTGCAAAAATAAGTTACCTTGCTTGTGTTTAGAATAAAGAAAGGAATATCATTAACATATATATAAGAAACATAAAAAAGGTTTTATTTGTATAAATGTGGTAATTCAGGCTGATTTAAAATCAAGTTAATTCGTTTATGACAGGCTTCCTATATATGCAATCAACTTGAGTTAACGCATGCGTATTGCAGAGGTTATATGAGAAGTCAGACTGTATGCATCACATTTTCGTGCTGATTTATCACGCTGGACTGAGAAAATGTATTCCCGACTGCAATGACTCCTGCTCTCTGTTGGAGAGGCCTTGAGGGGGTCTCCAATTATTAGTCCAGTTGTCCTGTGATCTCACCTCAAACAAATTGCAACAGAAATGATTTTGTCAATTAATGTTAATATAGTGCATAATTAAAAACATATGTAAACTCTAAAAAATTCTACCGAGGGGAACTTACCAAAAAAAGTTGTTTTAAATGTAGCATTTATCACCAGAATATTATGGTTCAGCCCACCATACTATGATATAAGCATCTAGATGATCATGAATCAAGCGTCTACATGTTACTGATTAACTTCAGCTGCATATTGGATTTTGTAATGGAAACGGGGTAGCCAAAAGGATATAGAGGTAAGCAATTTATTTTTTCTCATTGGATCTGTTTCTCATTGACCCCGCCCCAGGGGTAGGCAGTTTTCAATAGAAACAAATAGTGAAATCTTTGAAAATCTTCTTCTCTGAAACTGGAAGTCTCTCAGCTTTCATATTTGGCACAGAGCATCATGTTCAGGTCCTCTACAAAAGTTATATAAATTATGGCCCTGGGGTCAGAATTGGCCCCGCCCCAGGGGTGGGCAGTTTTCAATAGAAACAAATAGTGAAATCTTTGAAAATCTTCTCCTCTGAAACCAGAAGGTTCTCAGCTTTCATATTTGGCACATAGCATCATGTTCAGGTCCTCTACAAAAGTTACATAAATTATGGCCCTGGGGTCAAAATTGGCCCCGTCCCAGGGGTGGGCAGTTTTCAATAGAAACAAATAGTGAAATCTTTGAAAATCTTCTTCTCTGAAACTGGAAGGCTCTCAGCTTTCATATTTGACACATAGCATCATGTTCAGGTCCTCTACAAATTTTATATAAATTATGGCCCCAGGGTCAAAATTGGCCCCGCCCCAGGGGTGGGCAGTTTTCAATAGAAACAAATACATGTAGTGAAAACTTTGAAAACCTTCTCCTCTGAAACTTGAAGGTTTTCAGCTTTCATATTTGGCACATAGCATCATGTTCAAGTCCTCTACAAATTTTATATAAATTATGGCCCCAGGGTCAAAATTGGCCCCGCCCCAGGGGTGGGCAGTTTTCAACAGAAACAAATTGTGAAATCTTTGAATATCTTCTTCTCTAAAACTGGAAGGTTCTCAGCTTTCATATTTTGCACATAACATCATTTTCAGGTCTTCTACAAAAGTTATATAAATTATGGCCCTGGGGTGAAAATTGGCCCGCCCCAGGGGTAGCCAGTTTTCAATAGAAACATATAGTGAAAACTTTGAAAATCTTCTCGTCTGAAACTGGAAGGTTCTCAGCTTTCATATTTGGCACATAGCATCATGTTCAGGTCCTCTACAAAAGTTATATAAATTGAGCCTCTTGGGTCAAAATTAGCCCCGCCCAGGGCAGGCTAGTTTTCTATAGAAACATATAGTGAAAACTTTGAAAATCTTCTCCTCTGATTGTCTGGTGAGCGCTTCAGGGCCATTATGGCCCTCTTGTTTAGTGTGTTTAGCATATGGTATTGCCATATTAGCATGATGTAAACTAAAACAATAACGCGCTGTACATGTTTTAATGAGCAATGTCATGGGTTTCCGTGGGTGCAGAAAAATATAAACAAGAGTTGTTTTACACTGTAAGCATAATGAAATATTATTTTGAGACTATTTGTATGTATTCCTTCTGAAAATGACCCATTTCAAAGTGAAAAAAAGATTTGGAAATATTAGGTGGAATTCTGCTCATTTTAAACTATGGAAGGCCATTGAAGCCATAATTTACCACATCATACTGAGCATGGCAACAAACATCATTTCGCGCATATCTCTTTAAAACATAGACTAGAGTCACTAAACTTCACAGAACAGCATTAAATTGTTGTGCACTCAATATTTATTAGTGCTTTTCCCTGATAAATTTTGAGTTATTGTCCCTGGTTACTAAAACGTATAGAGGATTTGTGTTGCACGCTTTAAAAAAACACCTTGGGATAGAGTCACAAAACTTCACAGGAATGTTGATTAGCATAAGTTGACCTGTACCTGGGAGTCTAAAGTCTCTGCGGCTGATAACTTCAGTTATTTTCCTCTATCATATAAGATATTCATTATGCACATATCTCTAAAACATGTGCCAGAGTCACCAAACCTCGCAGGAATGTAAATCAGCATGAGCTGCTTTACACGTTTGTTTCTGAATTCTCTCCCCAATTAATTGGGAGGGTTTTTTTTCAGATGGCTTAAACTTGAAAGACACTAGAGGAGGGCTGAACCGGAGATAGTGTTTATCTGTGTCAAAATAAGTAATTTTGCAGTCATTAAATATTAATTTTCCGTCATTATCTTTCTCTTAATTATTTCAGATGAATGGTGCCTTTGCAGGTGCATACATTCAAGAAAGCACAACAAGCTGTCATACTATCAACCAAACCAGTAGTAAAACTGCCTGACCATGAGTCAAGCCAAATTGATCCACAGCCGGTGTTTCAGCGATTAATTACAGAAGTCGCAAGACAAGACGAGGACATTTCAGAAATGTTTGCATACGAGTTGAGCAGTGTTCCCTCCACCTTGTTTGATGCCAAGACATCAACAAAAATCAACTCTGGAAGAAGCTATATGGTCTTTAGGGGACTGTAGAGGAGAATATTTCACTGAACAAGGCGTTCAGTGTGGGTATGGAGGATCGCTTATTCATCGAATACCATGGGTTCAACGTTCTACTTTTGGAGAGATATGTGCTGCATATTCAGGTTACCTATCAAATAAGTATAAAGATCCCATAGTAGTATTTGATGGATACATGTCTGGACCTTCAATCAAGGATGTCGCACACATCAGACGATCACACGGTGTTACAAGTGCCAGTGTTGATTTTAAAGACACTACACCTTTTCAAGGAAAGAAGGAAACGTTTCTATCAAATCCAGAAAACAAGCAACGATTCATCAACGATGGTTGTACCGTGTTGCATGCAAATGATGACGCAGATGTCAAAACGGTAATTGAATGTGCGGAGAAATGCAACACAGTTCTCATAGGAGCAGACATCGATCTTCTTGTATTGCTGTGCTAAGTACTATGCAAGTAACGATGGCTGTGGTGTCCTTGTCAAAAAAGCAAATAGGGAACCATTTGAATCTGTGGGAAATCAAGAAAAGCTGTTCTTGGAGAAAATGTAAACAAACTATTGCCGTTTATCCATGCATTCACTGGATGTGACTCAACTTCCAAAATTCAAGGAATCTGTAAAGGCACAGCACTAAAAAGCTCATGGCAGGCAACTAACTGCAAACATTTGTGAAGGTCTTTCACAATAAGAGTGCCTTGGGTGACATGCAAAAAAGCTGGTGAAAGGCATTGAATGTGTTCTTTGGTGAACATGAAGCAGAGGAATTAGACCACATGATATTCAGAAAGTTTGCTAGAAAAGTAACCATATGTGCAACATGCGCGTGCATGTTCACTCCCTTCCAACAGACATCTGCATATGTAAAGACACGTGTCACTCTATGAGAGTGTGTTATCAGGTACAGTGCTGGACTTCTGAAGACAATACCTTGCTTTCGACCAAACGGGGTTGGAAAGTGAAGAGCAACAAGCTATTTCCGCTAAATACTGACCTGCCGCCAGCGCCAATAAATATTCTCAAAATCATCAAATGTAACTGACAAAGTAGCTGTGATTCCCAAACGTGCTATTGCCGAAAACATTGACAAGAATGTTCAGTAGGATGTGGCGAGTGTAAGGGAAATCAGTGCACAAACAGTCCTAGGCCCATTGAATAATAACTATTTTGCTGTCAAATTGAAATGTATTTGGGACTACTTTCACATTCAATGTAATAGATTTACAAACCATTCGAAAGGAGAGAACATGAAACATGATCATAATGGATATGAATGAGCCATTTGAACCTTTGTGACTCTAGCTCAGATGGAACTACACCATTTTCAGTGGCGTATTTAAGCGTTTTTGACAGTAAATGATTTGGCAGGACAATCAATGAACATTTAGTAAAATAACATTAACATGTGATTCAAGTATGCATCTGCAGCCACTTATGCATTTCAAAATATTTCAAATGCAGTTTTAAGGAGTTTTTCAGAAGCAGGTGAGGATTTAGCCCTTTCTTGATCAGTTGCAAACGGCGTAGATGCGTTTGAATGCCGAGTTACTCAGTCCATCACTCGGATCCAAGCAGTTTGCCAATCTGCCATTGGTCTACACTGTTGGTCTACACTACTTTTAAAGGGTGTATATACTCGGCTCAAGAACCGGAATGGCAAAGATCAAAGCTTAACTTAAGTTAAGAGACTCCTAATGCAGTCGCAAAATTTCGTCAAACCTCGTTGTATTGACAATCCGAAGGACTTACAAACAGTACTTACCCATTTCCACAAACGTCTGCAGCATTAGCGGAAATTGGCGAGAGACGTTCATAAGACCATCGGGCGATGTTGGATTTGACGATATTTACTGTTTATCAACATACATAGCATTTGTACTACATTTATTTATGTGACAAGTTGAAGAACTATATACTATGGCTCACATAAGTATTTCAATGGAAATTATGAGTGGATGGGGTAACTCGCACCTATAATATCTCTAAAAATACTATGATACAACGAGACAATGTGTAAAACAAGCTGTCTTCTTCAAAATATCATATGTGTACAATGTCCAGTATCAGTAAACATTGAACTTAAGCATTTGCTACCTAATTATAAATTATAAATGCTGTGTACAAATTAGCGAATTCCACTGCTTTTCATGGGGAGCCATGGGCATATGAAAAAAAAATCCCCCAACTAGATTTTTCTAGAGTTTTTCTTGGGAACCAACAACACATCAAGCTTTCATAAAACACTAAAATAATTTCTGTTGCAATTTGTTTGAGGTTGAGCCCCCTTTTCAGATAGGGCAATTGGACTATATGGCGGAATCATGCAGCCGCATCACCGGCTAGTGACCCTCACAGGTACCCATTTTAATCCCTGGGTGGAGAGGAGGTGCGGATCGGAGACACAGAAAAGCGTCTCTGAAATTTCCGGGAGGGACCGGGACCCCGGACCTCCGGATTGGTAGTCGACCTGTTTTAAGATGTCATTCATTTATTGACCATATGAGTCTTAAAAACAATTGGTTGCTTAAAAGCAGGGCAAGCGTAATGCAGAATCTCCTTTTTGCATTAAGTTTGACTTCTTTTTGGTGGCCTCTTAATACAGGTTCTACTGCAATGAACTGTTTTATTACACCCTCCCTATAGCGGTTCATTCCATTATTTCGCGCGTTCAGAATTACCTCTCTCTCTGTATTTATAAGTATATATAATGGCTAAATAACATCATTTATTAGTACAAATGCAGTGCAATATCTCTCATACTATATGCAATTGTCCGATTTTCAGTTAAACATTTTACAATCAGCCTAGAGACCGCATTCAACATGTTAATGAGTTACAACTGACGTTAAGTTTCATTTAACTTTTACCTTGATGTACCAAAACTGGCAGTCATTTGCAAACAGGGTGGATCAGATGAGTCGCTGAATAACTCAACGTTTCATCAAGCTCCAGCCCGTTTGACGCTTTATCACTGATGCCTACAACACCTGAATGAACCGGAAGTAAATAAACATTGCAGCAGTCCAGGATGTGAGCAGATCTATATATATACAAATGTATTTAAATCATGATAAGGGATCATTCGTATTCCAATTACTTCCTGGAAAATCAAAAGCGTAAAAGTCCCGTAAGACAAAATGTAATCAGCATTGTACTTCAGCCCGTATAAGATACAGTAACATTTCAACATTTGACCTGGTGAATATTCATTTAAAAAATATTGACGTCATGACTATAATTATATTCGCTAAATTTCTAGCTTGCATGTGAACATGGGAAAGTTTTGGTATCTGTTGAATCATATCTATTAAATGTCACAAGCAAACAGAGCCGATCCTGATCCGGTGGCGTCTATAGAAGCAGGGTGACCAGAGTCTACTCTGTTTGCAAAGGCATAAAAAGTGTTTGTATTGTGTACAGAGTTAGCGCGGCCTCCCTTTAGATATTCTTGACATCGTTTAGCACTTTCGCTCCCAAATGTTGTCGTCCGCAAAGTGTGTCGTCTGCTACAATTTTCAGTTTTCAGTTTTTTTTAAATTTAGTTTCATAAAATAATAACAATAACAAACAGTTCAGATCCTAATGAGACACCGAGTTACCCGGCGTCTCATCTGGATCCAAACTGTTTGCATAGGTAATCACAGATGCGAAAGATGGCAGCGAAAGAGTTAAACAGTATGAGGTAGCTTTGGGAAGATGAAAGCATTTAAGATAGTTCTGTGTCTTTTATTCTACTTTTAACTCTTGCAGGGTGGTATGACCCATCATTGTTCATTGGTAGAGTCAATTTGGATTTTTCATGTAAGGAGGTCTTCCAGCTGACTTCTGTGGGTCTGTGGTTCTTCAAATATGTTCTTCTGTGAACGAAACAATGCAATTTGGGGTCTTCCTCTACCTGTTCTCATTAGCTGGACGTCTGGTCCCGCTGTAACAGAAATACTGTTAAAGCGACGTTAAAGTCATATACAAACAAACACACACGACTATACTGTATGAAATGGTAACATTTGCTAGAGGATTGTGAATGACAAACCGTGTAGAGCGCTTATCTTTATCTACACTGTTTGCAAATGATATCCAACTCGTGTCCTGCACTCAAAGGGTTCAGGAACCGATATTCCTTCCGAGACAAATATACACCTATTATAATCATTTACTTGTTTGAGATACAAATGTATATGTGCATGTAACTGCTATCTTTATGCGGTATGTTGGGCACATGCTCCTTTTCCTAAATAAAGTATACCTATCTCTCTATCTATCATCCTGAACTGTTCTATGTTTTCCTCACTTTTGATTCGTTCAAGCTTTTGAGAAACTATGCATCAAGTTTGAGATCAACTAGGGGATTGAGATCAACCTGATGAGACTCGGCATTTCACCTGGATCCGTGTCAGATGGATGTCAGATCGTGTTCGTCCGTGTCAGATGGATGTCAGATCGTGTTCGTCCGTGTCAGATGGATGTCAGATCGTGTTCGAAAGATAAGGGTTAAACACTCTGATGTTCATTTACTAAGTGGCCCGTATGAAGAGGTTTTATTGACAGCATTTTCTAAATTGAAAACATAAAACCGCTTCTTCACCAAAGAGCTCACATAATTACGTTTTCTTCATTCTACTTTCGAACGAATAACTGAATAACCCTTATAGTGTTGAGTGCGAACGCACGGTCAATTTCAAACAGCTTGGATTCAGATGAGACGCTGAGTAACTCGGTGTATCATGGAAGTCCAATTTGTTTGTTCGGTCTATTGTTTCTCAAACACTAAACGAGTTGGTAAGTACGCTCGTAAGCAAGCATATACGATGTCGGAATTTCAGTAATTTTTATTTTTATATCAGAATAAAGGATAATTTTACTCCCGTGAGGGGATGTTTGACGAAGCGTATGGTATCTTATCGTGTTTGTGAAGCACTGGTCTGATACAAGTACTCACAGCTGATTGGCTTTCCCTGTCCTGAGGAAAACATTGATAAGTATGGCATGAACGTCGACAGAGCGTCCTAACTAAACATTGAAAAGGTTTACCGCTCTAAGCCATTCTCTTAGTTTAAACATATTTTATTCCATAAATTTGCTACATTTTGTACATGAGGTAATAGTTTTACAACATTGGAATAGGATTGGATCGAAAGCAAAGCTTGTTAAGATCCTTTCCTTGTGTCATGTCTTTTTACAACAAATCAAATGTAATGTCAGTAGGAAATAAACGTGATCATCATTATCACTGTGGCATATATAGTAGTTGTGTTTTGAAAGAAAGGAAGAAACAAAGGAAAAAAGGAGAGGACATATAGAATATATGAGGGTTTGTGGTCGGTGGTGTGGATCTCACCATTGATGCAGAGTGCTTCGACAACAGAGTAAAAGGGGCTCTCAGCTGAAGCGTTTGCTATCCTTTATAAATGTGTGGATTGCTTTAAAAATAGTTTCGTTTGCTGCTAGTGAGAGAGTTGGACTTCCATAGAGAAGCCATTCTCTTAAGCCTTTAACTCATGGATACACCTTTTCGAGGCTTTGCTAACAGCGAAGACCGAGATCAGAGGGTGCTGTAGGAGCCGTTTGTTCAGGGTCTGCTTTGTTTGCTAATGTTGTAATATACAGTAAAACCCCGCTAATGCGACCACTTAATAAACAGCCACTGGCGTTGTTTAAAGCAGGTGGTTGCTTAATGCAGGACGAAAGTTATGCAGAAAGCTCCTTTAGGAGCTTTCTGCATAACTTTCGTACTGCTTTAGGCTACCACCTGCCTCTGCCATCCAGAATTATGCCCATTTTTGGTGGTCGCATTAGAGGGGTTTTACTGTAGATATATTATGCCATGATCAAATATCCTCTTTCCATAATTATACTATTATATGAAACAATCAGCTAATAGATATTCATGAACTCACTATATTTACATGCATATTTAATTATTTATAAGGTAAAACGTTACACTTGTGAGTTTCAAATCAGATTCTCTCATGTTTCCTCAATTCATGTCGGAAGTAAAACACCATTCAAGGTTTGGAAACTTAACTCTTTCACAGTCAAATGGCAAATCTGCGACCACGTTCGCAGAAAGTTTGGACCCAAATGAGACACAGAGATACTAGCCGTCTTATCAGGGCCCACACTGTTTGTTACTGCTATTATTTTGTTTTGAAATAAATTTGAAGAACATAAACTCGTTCAGTTTCATGAAGATGGTCTGTGGTATCATAAGCAACGTGTTTGAATCCAGATGGGAGGCCGAGTAACTGGGACTGTTTGACACTGTGGGGTGTGTGTTTAATGAAGGAATTGAACAAGCGCATACTCTATATAACAAAACAGACAAAAATGTGTCTAGCAGACAACAATACTGACTATGAAAAGGCTAAACAATAAAAAGTGCAACAGACGACAATATTTGACAGTTAAAGAGTTATTTTTGTCCAATCTGGAACAAAACTGCTTCGAGAAACTACCAAGCCCCAGAGTCAATTATGTCGGAAAATGTATGCATTTACAATGTTTAATGATATTCCCCAGACTTACATCGGTTTTACACAGGTCAGACACGAAGTCGTAACTAAGTAATTTAATACTTTTAGCTACTTGTCAAATATGCTTCGAAATGCACTTTCATCAATCAAAGCCTACTGAGACTCAATTCACTAGGAGTCTTTTCCGTCTTCGTGCTACTTTGAAAATTATCAAATACGACATAAATTAAGTTAAGAATACAATTTAAAACTATTATCAGTCACGTGATTACGCTATGAACTTCAATTTGAAACTCGTTATCTGATTGGATATACATTTAAGAAGAAATCAAATTCCCATTAATGTTTTTAAAATATCATAACGATAACGCAACACAACATCAGGATTCGTGAGTTCAATCGTTTCTGTATATGCAGTGCTCAATTTCATAATTAATAAGCATATTTGAACAGTTCTCATAACGACATCGTATCCGACTTGAAACAAATTCAGTGTAAGTTTGATATACAAATCATTAAAACTTCGAATTTCACGAAATGTACTTGTAATTATACATTTCCTGAAAGAACTAGAACTATCAATAAATGTGATGAATACCAACTACCCATATAAAAGGACCAAATGACACAAATAATAAAATTTCAGGTGGAGCTAATTCTGTATTGGCTGCCAATAAACACAGACAAATTGCGTCTTCAACATGTACTATTAGTGGTTATTATGTATGGCAAGTATCAATTTAATAACTTTCAAATTGAATGAGGAGTTTGCTACACCACAACTCCCCATGTTTCATGCAAAAATCACAATACATACTCATAGTTCAGGGGGAGATAATAATGCAATGTCCAGCGCTAAACACGTGATGATTGCGTTTTGTATATTTACATGTACCATTCATGGTTATTATGCGTACCAAATGTAACTGAATAACGTTCAGATTGAAGAAGTTTGCGACGCTAACTACCAATGTTTCATGTAAAGCTGACAAAAAACCAAAGTTCGGGGCTGGGGGATAATTCTGCAAAGGCCATAAGTAAACACATGAAAAGTGCGTCTTGCACATCTACCATTCATGGGTATTATGCATACCAAATATAAATAACACGCGCCTATAAATATAGCATATATTGTCACCGTTCACTGCACATCATTGTCAATACCACTATAGGCTACACACGAGGAAGCATACAATGGATCGAACCGACGAACATATTCAATAAAATACTATGAATTGTGTCTATATTAATGACATGTATTGGCACCGTTCAGCACTATTTTAAAGCTCCTGTAGGAACTTTCTGCACGACGTTCACCTGCCTACAAGACAGCAATTATTCGTTACTAGAACTTTGGTGTATCCAGTTTTTATTGTAGTTGAAAGCTGTACCTGCAGCAGCGGAGTTTATTTTACTGTTCGGCACACACT
Source organism: Azorinus chamasolen (assembly GCA_963576725.1). NCBI lineage: Eukaryota > Metazoa > Mollusca > Bivalvia > Cardiida > Solecurtidae > Azorinus > Azorinus chamasolen. Next base: position 41,321,603 of record OY755251.1, read on the forward strand.
GCTGCTAGTGACATTAACATTAAAAACCGGGAGTGTCTTTAAGCCCCGTTCCCACTGTCACGGTGCTGGTCCCGGTACCCCACGGTACTTCCCGGCGAAGAAATAGCCGGCGTCCGGGATGATACGGGGCCTTATTTCTTAAACATAAATGTACATTCCCATATTCCCGACGTTGCCCCGGTGTTCCCCCGATTTAGAAGCAGGATCTTCCAGTTTGACCCCGGACTATCCCGGTTAGGTTCCGGTTTGGCACGGTGTATTTACGGTGTAAGGCCGGCGTTTTCCCTGTTGAACACGATACAATCCGATGTGACCTCGGTCGTCGCCGGTAGTGCAGCGGTGGCCGCCGGTATCACCCCGTCATATCCCGGGTGTACGCCGGTGACAAGCCGGCGTTATCCGGGTATAAACGGGGGTTGACCGGCAGACAAACCGGCTCATACCTTGCCATTCCCTAACTCCACCGGTACAAAACGGGACTATACCGTCGTACACCGGAGCTATACCAGCGCAATGCCGGGTGTTCACCAAAGGTATATAGTGAATGAGGTGCTCGCCAACATCCCGGATTACTAGGGACTATCACGGTAAAGCCAGGGTAGAGACCCGGACCTGCACCGGAATATACCGGCGTTGTCCCGGAATTGCCAGGATTGAGCCGGTTTTGGATATCTTTCCCGGTGACTCACGGTGACCCCCGGTTGTTTTAAACATTTTAAAACATCCGGGGCTGTCTGCCGGATTAAGCCGGATCAAAACGGTTCATCAGGGATCTTCCCGGATGTGAACGGTGCAGCCAGGGATGTACTCCCGGTTTGACACGGTTTCCCCCGGACCACACATCCGGGACGTACCGGGGGGGGGGGGCAATCCGGGACAGTGGGAACGGGGCTTTACATACGGCGGACAGCAATTACGGTAATTTGTGCCGTAAATGTCAGAGTATATTGGTTCCGTCTCAATGATATGTGTCTGACAAGTTTCTTGATTTATGCGAATAGTAAGGGACCCCGAATAAATGCCTCCGAAAAGTGAAATGGCAATCCGCATTTCCGACGTGTTTGTCAACTATGGCTTGCCACTTTCTGTAATGACCGAATAATCTTTTCTCGTGTCATTCCACTATAAGCATTTACCATACTTCTCAGTGATTTTCACCGGCTAAGTTTGAATTAAGAAGTACAGTTCAAAATAATCTATATTTAACCCTTTACCTCATGGATATTAGTGTAAGAAATAAATTAATGCTATGTTGGATTATCAATTACATCAATTACTATAATGGCATATGGAAAACATAACTGTTTAGCCGTTGCAAAAACTGTAGAATCAAACCTATATTTGTCTATAAGGGACAGAGTAGACCCTGCTCAAACAGCTTCTAAAATTATCTATATATGCAGGGTCTACCCAATTTGCAAAAACGTTAAAAGGCATACATATAACGTGAATATAAGCGTATTGTCTTAAAGCGTTTGGACTTATCTTATATTATCCCATGTTGTTGTTTCCAAGCGCAGTGAAACCTTCTTGCAATGGTCATTCAAAATTCAGATGTCCAGACAAGATACGTGAATAAAAATATTTTCAAGAACAATTTCCAACAAAACCCTATCTTGTGAACACTTTTTAGAAGAGTGGTCACAACAAGGGAGTTGTGGAGAAAATGACGAATTTAGTACAGTAAAACCCTGCTAATGCGACCACCGAAAAGAGGTATAATTCTGTGTGCTAGATGCAGGTGGTAGCTTAATTCAGGACAAAAGTAATGCAGAAAGCTCCTATAGCAACCACCTGCTTATAAAGACACTCATGTTCATTCATTAAGTGGTCGCATTAGAGTGGTTCTACTGTATTTGAGTATGCACCTAATCTGTTGCTCTGAAAATGAGATAAATAATGCGTCCGGTAGGCAGGCGATAGCTGAATACAAAATCAACTGTGAGCTTTTTTCTCAGGCATTACTGTCGAAATGTGTTGAGCAGCCGTTTGTTTTACGACAGGTATGTGTCTCATTGCATGGTCGCTATAAGGAAGTTCTGTTGTGTATTTCACACAAGAAACGGTTTCACTCAAATTAATTTCCTATTTCTCTAGTGTTTCCCCGAAGACAGTTTTAAATTGATCATTGTTTTCCTCAATTAAATGTTAATTAGGACATACGGAAATCCTTTATCTTAACGTTCATTTCACTTCCAAAGAAAGACCCCCGGGACATGTGATATACATGTATCCTGCAATTTATCAGAGTTTGTGGGACTATGATACTGATATTGCCAAACAGTGATTACCCATAACAAAGCGTTCCCCTGATCTGGATCTTCATTGTTTGCCTGTGCACTGGGCATTACTTCGTTAAATTTGATTTGTATTAAACCGGCACATGTGGTTGGTCTGCTTAGGGGATGTAGAGATACAGAGGAGAAACAAAAACATACTTAACGACAAATAAACAAAACAATTAAAACAATATATCATATATAGTATGACGTATACTTAACATTGCAACTAAGGAGTGCAGAAACAAACAAAGGTGTCTTAATCCTTTACTCCGTGAATATTCAGGCCAGAAATACTGATAACATGCATACTAAATCACTTAGAATATATCTTAACTTTATCAAAGTAGTTTAGTGTAGGCACTTTAAAAATATTTTAGTCTGACAGAAACTGAAGAATCAGATAACTGTTGTATAAAAAAATAAACAGAGCTCCTATAAGAGCCGTCTGATCTGGGTCTACTTTGTTTGCAAATGCGTACATTACGTATATGCGGAGTAAAAGGTTAATTAAGCTACCACTTATATGAACGGTATAAACACAAACGTCTTGACCCCTTACTCGGTTGTGACTAAACCAGGTCTGCTCTAACGTAGATCTAATGCAATGCTTTTCAATGACGATTGTGAGAAGCTTTTGACCGAGTGTCAAACAACTGGGACATTGTCGAGACACCGAGTCACTCCAACGTTTGTTCTAACCAGAGGTAGTAACGATGCAGTAAAACAACCCGGACCTTGTCGAGACACCGAGTCACTCCAACGTGTGTTCTAACCAGAGGTAGTAACGATGCAGTAAAACAACCCGGACATTGTCGAGACACCGAGTCACTCCAACGTGTGTTCTAACCAGAGGTAGTAACGATGCAGTAAAACAACCCGGACCTTGTCGAGACACCGAGTCACTCCAACGTGTGTTCTAACCAGAGGTAGTAACGATGCAGTAAAACAACCCGGACCTTGTCGAGACACCGAGTCACTCCAACGTGTGTTCTAACCAGAGGTAATAACGATGCAGTATATCCTAATTTTAGCAGACCTTATTTTTACACAGTGATCAAACTTATGAAACATTTCTAGAGCAACAGATGAATGTGCGTACTCAAATACTAAAAGCGCCATCTTTCACTCAGCTCTATGTTGTGACCGCTCATTGTAATCGTCTCTTGGAGATGATTCTAATGAGTGGTCACAATATAGAGTTAGGTGGAGAAATAAAGGAGTTATTCTTGAAAATGTTTTAATTTGAGCATCTTATCTGGACTTTGAAGTAAGGTTTTCGATCCTGATACGCTAGGTAGTATGCATTACTGTTTAGATATTTACTAGGTAGTATGCATTACTGTTTAGATATTTACTAGGTAGTATGCATTAAAACGCTGATTGCTGAATACTGCAGAGCCTGATTAGAGGGCAAAACGCAAATTGATGAAACATTTCTACAAGGTCTGATACAGCTGTGCTGGGTAGTAGGCATTTCTACAAGGTTTGATACAGCTGTGCTGGGTAGTAGGTATAAGTCATGACACATTTCTACAAGGTTTGATACAGCTGTGCGGGTAGTAGGTATACGTCATGACACATTTCTACAAGGTTTGATACAGCTGTGCTGGTAGTAGGTATAAGTCATGACACATTTCTACAAGGTTTGATACAGCTGTGCTGGTAGTAGGTATAAGTCATGACACATTTCTACAAGGTTTGATACAGCTGTGCTGGTAGTAGGTATAAGTCATGACACATTTCTACAAGGTTTGATACAGCTGTGCGGGTAGTAGGTATAAGTCATGACACATTTCTACAAGGTTTGATACAGCTGTGCTGGTAGTAGGTATAAGTCATGACACATTTCTACAAGGTTTGATACAGCTGTGCTGGGTAGTAGGTATAAGTCATGACACATTTCTACAAGGTTTGATACAGCTGTGTTGGTAGTAGGTATAAGTCATGACACATTTCTACAAGGTTTGATACAGCTGTGCTGGGTAGTAGGTATAAGTCATGACACATTTCTACAAGGTTTGATACAGCTGTGCTGGGTAGTAGGTATAAGTCATGACACATTTCTACAAGGTTTGATACAGCTGTGCGGGTAGTAGGTATAAGTCATGACACATTTCTACAAGGTTTGATACAGCTGTGCGGGTAGTAGGTATACGTCATGACACATTTCTACAAGGTTTGATACAGCTGTGCGGGTAGTAGGTATAAGTCATGACACATTTCTACAAGGTTTGATACAGCTGTGTTGGTAGTAGGTATAAGTCATGACACATTTCTACAAGGTTTGATACAGCTGTGCTGGTAGTAGGTATAAGTCATGACACATTTCTACAAGGTTTGATACAGCTGTGCTGGGTAGTAGGTATAAGTCATGACACATTTCTACAAGGTTTGATACAGCTGTGCGGGTAGTAGGTATAAGTCATGACACATTTCTACAAGGTTTGATACAGCTGTGCTGGGTAGTAGGTATAAGTCATGACACATTTCTACAAGGTTTGATACAGCTGTGTTGGTAGTAGGTATAAGTCATGACACATTTCTACAAGGTTTGATACAGCTGTGCTGGTAGTAGGTATAAGTCATGACACATTTCTACAAGGTTTGATACAGCTGTGCTGGGTAGTAGGTATAAGTCATGACACATTTCTACAAGGTTTGATACAGCTGTGCTGGGTAGTAGGTATAAGTCATGACACATTTCTACAAGGTTTGATACAGCTGTGCTAAGGAACGGAAATCCAGAAAACCGCTATAATGGCGGACTGTATTTTGCATGAACTTGAGCCCGTTATACTTGGGGACAGTACAGAAGTCAAAGTGTCCGTGCAGTCACCATTATCTGTTGTCGGTATAGTCAAACAACTAGGTCTGACGAGTCACGGGTTCGCCGAGTCCATTTTTAAGGGAGATCAGCATTTCGGATATCCACGTACCATTTATAAAAGAAAATGTTCAGTTATAGGTATAAAGAATAAGCGCATTAGTTATCGGAAATATAGCGTAGTGGATAAGTCGTAGGACCATAAAGAAGTATATGATCGGCGAACATTTTATTAGGCGCAGGTTCGAGTCTCGCATCAACCTAAAATATTTTTTGCTAAAAATATTAAGGAAAGTCCCCTTAAGAGCATTAGTTTTGTTGTGCATTAAGAAGCCACTTGTACAAGACATTTGCTAAAACTTATATTAATATTCATATTTTATCATCGATTTATTATTGAAAATATGGCTAATATAGGACTCGAACTCAAACAAAGGCACCATTCCCTAACATAGACGAACATGTGCATAAATGGCCAATACAATTATACAATATGACATAAAATAATACTCTACTATTCATTCAAAATTAAAAAAAAGTTTAAGGTCGACACGGGATTCGAACCCACGCTCAATAAAAAACTACTCCCGCAATGTCTTCTGCATACCTAGACTTTACCCACTGCGCTAAACTGCTGACAACAATTCCGCCTCCAATTTTATCTTATATACTAAACTCGTCTGTTAAAAAAATGGTCCGAGAACATGCGGAATGCTGATCTCCCTAAAAAATGGACTCGGCTGACCTTTGACACGTCAGACCTAGTTGTTTGACTATAATAACAGCTACAGTGCGGCAAGTTTACAACCGGCTCAGCTCAATTCTCTTAGGTCAGATCTGTTATTGTCTGGGTCTACACTGCAGTGTGATGCAGTAATTGATACTTCTAGTTTAGAGGAGGTTAACCAGTTAGTTAATCTGTCCCGTCGTTTGCCGTCTGACCTCTTTGTAAATCAGGTCTTGGCAGACTACTGCACAGATGAGGTTGAGCTCGATAGAGTTATAATGCTTCTCTTTGAATCGTTGAAGGCCAGTGACGATTTTCCTTTTGGCATTGAATGCACTCTTAAGCGTAGGGTTCGAACGCGTAATGGAGAAAGATTGTGTGTAAAATTGGCAAAGGATATTCATGTGCTACTCTCCGTTATTGACGGATCAGATTATTCAGAGGTCAAAGATCTGGTAAATAACTGTAATTCAAGGGGTCGCTCAAAGTCAATGAGCTCCCAGGCTGTAACTCAGGATAACGCACGTGCTGTGTGCAATTGTGACTGTCAGTTAAAACTGTTGTCCGATAAAATTTGTAACGTTGAAGCGGATTTACTTTTAACGAAGCAAAGGCAAGTTGCACTCGAAGTAAGCAGGTCGGAGGCACTGAAACTTTCCAAGCGTAGTCTATGTGAGACCTCCAGTGATGTAAAGACCCTTTGCTCGTGATGTGTCGTCCAAGATAGACCATGCGAACCGGTTTTTAGGCTCCATGTCAGCCAATTGTTTGAATGAACTCCCGCGTAAGGTGCTTGAGACTAGGTCGCAGTTAAAGTCTATCTCTGATACACTTATCAAGTTGCAGAATGTCACAGTGAAACTTTGTGAGTTTGTTAAATTCAGTCCGTGCGATAGTGATACACCAACTGGTGCAACCGTAGTTGACAATGGGGTATCGGTCGTTTCTCCGCTTCGTCGACGCAGCAGTGGAAATACGCGTCATGTGACGTCTACGGTTGGTGCACCCGCTGATAAGGCGAACGTTGTAGACCCGCCAACCTTATCTCGGGCGGATGGCGAACCTTCCAGTAATACAGTGATCCCGGTACTTGTAACTAATCGGTGTTCTGCTACCGCTGGCATTAATGCTAATTCAACGGGACCGTCTCATCCTCGTCCGGGTTATACGTATAAGGATGCGCTTCAGAGCGGACGCGATAAGCGCGATAAACAGAACGTGTCGTTCTCGGAAATATATCGAGAAAGGGGTAGACCCTCTAGGAGCAGTGAATGTGACGAAAGTAGCCCAGATAGCCGCGAGATGCAGGACACATATACACCGTCTCATGTGCACAGCGGCAATAGTGAGTTTAGTATTGCAGCTCATGTTAAGAAGCGGAAGAGGACCAAACGTTTTTATGTTGGCGGTTTTCTACCATCTATTTCTGAAAATGACAGTAAGCTTTATGTCTCTGAGCGTGGTCCATCGGTGTCAAAGGTCACAATTTTCAGAAGCAGACGGTATAATACAGCCACTATTCGTGTGAATGTATATGACAATGATGACTGTTATCTTTTAGAAGAACAAGATTTCTGGCCACGTGGTGTTACATGTCGGCCATGGGTAACACATAGTCAGTATAAACGGGACAGGCAATACAGTACTGAAGACAGGTATATTTACCGCTATGATCGGACACAGCACGTGCGCGATGGACAGTATCGTGACTATGGAGACCAAGACCATTATTATGACTCTAACAGGTACTCGGCATTGGCGACTGACATTGATTAGGTTCTGGTATAAAGTGAGTAACTGCATAGTGATATATACGTGTTATTCGGATACACTGAAGTACTCTTTACTTACAGTATTTGATTTTATTATAGTAAACTGTAGTTTGCTGTTAATAGTCATTCCGTTACATAGGTATATGCCGTACCTTTATCGTTGTTCAAGTAACATTGCCAGACATTGTATCTTTACAGCATTGAACATTCTTATTTATTTTTACTTGTCAGTGCATGTTATAAATGTAAAATTGTGTATGGGGTTATGCTATATTTGTTGCAGCTTCTCTGGTCGTACGGTTCTCGGATCGTTAAATGTATTTTTAGCACATGTTTTTGTATGCGAGTTCCGTGCATATATTGTTGCAAGTATTGTTATCATTCGGACATGGAACTTAATCTTATGACGTGGAACTGTACTGGCATTATGTCAAGCTGTTCGTATCTTTGTCAGGCATTGGGTGAATTTGAGGTTGACGTGTGTGGCATATCGGAGCATTGGTTGTATGAACATGACCACCACTTTTTGAATAGTATAGATAATATGTACTTGAGTCATGCTGTCTCTGATTTTGATCTGGTGTTACCCAGTAGGAGGCGGGTAGGGAAGGGCGGGATGTGCATATTGTGGAAACGTTCGCTAGACAATATGGTCACCCCGCTCGTCCTTGATGATGACAGAATTGTAGGTATACAGGTTCAGCTAAGTTCTGATGAGATTGTATTTATATTTCAAGTATATATTCCATGCACTAACTACAGGGTTCAGCTTTTTAAGGAATACATAGATAAATTAGAAAACTTGTTTTTAACTTATAGACATAAAGGTTTAGTTGTAATTATGGGTGACATGAATGTTGAACCTGATCAGCATACCCAGCGCAGCTGTTATTTTACTGATATGTTGAATAGGAATAACTTATTTTCATTAAGTTCCCTCGATATGTTTCAGGGCGATAGATTCACGAACTGTAACTATAGTAATGATACTAAATCGCTGCTAGATCATATAGTGATGTCATCTGAAAAATATTATCTGGTACAGAAATGTTTCATTCCAGATGATAACGCATTAAATGTGTCCAGCCATCGTCCGGTTTTGTGCTCGTTAACAGTAACTAACCCGTGTAGTACCGATTGTAATAATACGCCTTTAACTAATATAAACTGGTCAAAGGTAACACCAGAGCAGTTTGCTCAATATAGAATATTTGTTGAGAATAATGTAGATCCTCGGGTTTTAAACGAGAATATCACGAGTTCTCAACAGGTGGATGATTTGTATGAATATATTGTTTCTTTGATTAATGAAGCGAATAGCGTATGTTTTCCCAAATCGAAATTTAAACGCTATTTGAAGCCTTATTGGGACGATGAGTTGAAAGTTGCATGCAAAATATCGAAGGATAAGCGTCGTGAATGGGTATCGGCACATAAACCTCGTGGTAATGACCATAATACCTATGTTGAATACAAAACTGCGAAGCGTGATTTTAGGCGGATTCACCGTAGGAAAGTAAACTGTTATCTAGATAAATTGAATGAGGAAATTGATAGGTGTGCAGAGATAGATACGTCTTTATTTTGGAAGCATGTAACTCGTCGACGTAAAAGGTCGAAGACTGCTCTAGGTAACGAATTGATATTTGATCATATTGTTTATAGGGATCCAAAGGCGATTAATGTAAAATGGGCAGATTATTTTCAAAATTTGTATACACCGCTTGCAAATGAAAGCTTACATGGACACAGCAGGGAGCAGATTACACGTGAGATAAATTCTATCACTGAGCAGTTTTCTTGCCATGTAAATGATAGTAATCGAACGTATGTCCCAGTGAGTGAGGTAGAAACCGCTTGTAAAAAGGCTAAAGCAAATAAAGCGTGTGGCCCAGACAGGTGCTTTTATGAGAATTTGAAACACGGTGGTAGTGTCTTACAAATGTTGTGCTCGAAACTTTTTAGCTATATGTTACAGTTTTCGCATTGCCCTATAGCAATGAAAAGGGGGGAGATAATAGTTCTTCACAAAGGAGGTAATAAGTCACATAATGATCCAAACAATTACAGGGCAATTACTTTATCATCTGTTCTTCTGAAACTTTTTGAATCGATTGTATTAAGCCGTATGCAGAATAGTTATAAGATACACGACCTGCAAGGAGGGTTTCGGAAAGATATAGGGTGCATGATGACGTCATTTATGCTCAGAGAATGTAATAATTATATTAATGAAAATGGTGGTAAGCTTTACTCTTGCTTTCTTGATGTAAGTAAGGCATTCGATTGTGTATGGCACGAAGCACTAATGGTGAAATTGTTTCATACAAACATCGAAATGTATATATTTAAGGCTATATATAACCTTTATCAAAATATGTATAGTCGTGTTAAAAGCAACGGGTATGTCTCAGACTGGTTTCATGTATTACAGGGCACCAGGCAAGGTGGCGTAATCAGTCCTCATTTGTACTTAATTTACGTAAATGACCTGCTTGAACGGTTAACTTGCTGTCAGTATGGTCTTACATTATATGGACTTAACGTCACATGTCCGACTTCAGCTGACGACATGGTTTTGCTTTCACTGTCGAGATATGGTTTGCAGAAACTGATGGATATCTGTGTAGCGTACAGTAGAGAGTATATATATCTTTATAATGCCAAGAAGTCAGCTGTTATTGTGACATATGAGCACTCAACTAAGCCAGCTGTTAGGGATAAAAGTTGGGTACTAGGAAATGATAGTGTTATAGAAACTGATTGTTATAATCATCTCGGTGTTTTATTTCACAAGGATACAGATTTGTCGAAAACTGTACAAGAGTGTTCTGCGAAACTTCGGAAAACATTTTTATCTATAATTAATTGTGGTATTTATATGAACGGTATTAATCCGTTGTCTGCAAAAAATTTGTATGATACAATAGTCCTCCCTAAGGCCCTTTATGGGTGCGAAGTATGGTCAAATATGACTCCTGGTGAAATAAATACACTGGAAATAGCTCATAGATTCTGTATTAGAGTTATCCAGAACGTTGCCAGATATTCAAGAACAGATGTTGTTTTACTTTCTCTAGGTGTATATCCCATTGAGGTCGAAATCGACAGGAGAAAACTGACATTTCTTGGTCAACTATGCAGATTAGACAATGCCAGTTTAGTCAAGAAATTATTTGTTTACAGAATTTGTAACTATGTTAGCGATTGCAGCAGAGTTAGAGGATTCGTTCCAGATACTATATAGAATTTGCAGAAAATATAATCTGCTTTCAGTTATTGACGACTTTGTAAACAATGGCATTTTTCCTACGAAACATACATGGAAACGCATGGTATACAATAATATAGAATCTGCATATATGTCTGAAATGCAAGTACGCCTGTTATCAGATAATACACTAAAAGAAGTTGGTACTATTCTGTCTTTAACACATGTTAATCCGATTTGTTATTGGGTAATTAGTAAATGTGATAGAAGCATGCTTAAATTTTCCCAAGCTGCAGTCAAGTTTATCAACCTGTTGTTTTCGAGATCCTATATTACTCGCTGTAGTAAGTGCAACAGTGTAACTGACAGTATTGCCTTGCATATTGCGTTACATTGCCGTGCAACGTCAACATCAAGAAACTGTCTTTGGGAGAATATCTGTAGAAAATACGGATTGGGATTATATAGGAAACTAATAGTTTTTCCAGAAAAAAAGCAGATGGTATGTCTCCTATCAGGTCTAAGAGATCTAATAGATGCAGATCAACATATGTCATGTTTAAAACTGATGGGGAAGTTTTGCTTTAAAAATTTCAGGCATGTAAACTAACTAGGACTTCTGTCATAATTATATTAGATAAATAGATAGGTTATTACAGCATATATGTCTGTGGCAAACACATATATTGTAACCGTGTATGTTGCAAACTAACTTTTCCATAATGTCAGTGTTAAAGTGTACCAGTATGGTACATTATCGTACAGATAGGCAGTCCTGAAAGTACATCATGCCATTGTAGTGTACACTTATGTAATGTGCAATTGGGTTGATTTGGGTTCATTGTACATGCTATATATGTGTAACCAGCGACTGAGTGTATGTATATGGCTACATATTGATGCAGACATATTGCATTCGATTGGTGTGTGTAATTCATACGGGATGTAGTTCACTGAAGTTCCTTAATGTATCTCTTGGGTTAAATACATAAGGGGTGCATGTTTGGATCTTTGATAGTATTATACTATAACTTTTGCCGTCAAATATCTCTTTATTTCGTTTCGTAAGAGTTAAGATAATCGGACAAATAGTAACGCTTGGTAATTATATATACGCGTACATGTGTATGTGCGTGTATTTGCGTGTATACACGTACACACATGCGCGCACGCGTGGGTGCATACATATGTATATTTACATATATATGTACAAACTTGTGTGTTTATGGAAGTGTATATATATTTGTGTTTATACATGAATATATATGTATATTAATATGTATATGTCCGTATTCATTCCTGCTAACTGTATGTCTTGTTCTGTATATTCATGTATTGCGTTGCTTCTTGTTTCACGTTGCTGATCTAAATGTATGTCTGTTTGCACAATTGTTTATATTACATGTTGTACTCTCCTATATTGGAGGAAATAAAAGAATATATATCTATCTATCTATTAAAACGCTGATTGCTGAATACTGCAGAGCCTGATTAGAGGGCAAAACGCAAATTGATGAAACATTTCTACAAGGTCTGATACAGCTGTGCTGGGTAGTAGGCATTTCTACAAGGTTTGATACAGCTGTGCTGGGTAGTAGGTATAAGTCATGACACATTTCTACAAGGTTTGATACAGCTGTGCGGGTAGTAGGTATACGTCATGACACATTTCTACAAGGTTTGATACAGCTGTGCGGGTAGTAGGTATAAGTCATGACACATTTCTACAAGGTTTGATACAGCTGTGTTGGTAGTAGGTATAAGTCATGACACATTTCTACAAGGTTTGATACAGCTGTGCTGGTAGTAGGTATAAGTCATGACACATTTCTACAAGGTTTGATACAGCTGTGCTGGGTAGTAGGTATAAGTCATGACACATTTCTACAAGGTTTGATACAGCTGTGCGGGTAGTAGGTATACGTCATGACACATTTCTACAAGGTTTGATACAGCTGTGCTGGTAGTAGGTATAAGTCATGACACATTTCTACAAGGTTTGATACAGCTGTGCTGGGTAGTAGGTATAAGTCATGACACATTTCTACAAGGTTTGATACAGCTGTGCGGGTAGTAGGTATAAGTCATGACACATTTCTACAAGGTTTGATACAGCTGTGCTGGTAGTAGGTATAAGTCATGACACATTTCTACAAGGTTTGATACAGCTGTGCTGGGTAGTAGGTATAAGTCATGACACATTTCTACAAGGTTTGATACAGCTGTGCGGGTAATAGGTATAAGTCATGACACATTTCTACAAGGTTTGATACAGCTGTGTTGGTAGTAGGTATACGTCATGACACATTTCTACAAGGTTTGATACAGCTGTGCTGGTAGTAGGTATAAGTCATGACACATTTCTACAAGGTTTGATACAGCTGTGCGGGTAGTAGGTATAAGTCATGACACATTTCTACAAGGTTTGATACAGCTGTGCTGGTAGTAGGTATAAGTCATGACACATTTCTACAAGGTTTGATACAGCTGTGCTGGGTAGTAGGTATAAGTCATGACACATTTTTACAAGGTTTGATACAGCTGTGTTGGTAGTAGGTATAAGTCATGACACATTTCTACAAGGTTTGATACAGCTGTGCGGGTAGTAGGTATAAGTCATGACACATTTCTACAAGGTTTGATACAGCTGTGTTGGTAGTAGGTATAAGTCATGACACAATTCTACAAGGTTTGATACAGCTGTGCTGGGTAGTAGGTATAAGTCATGACACATTTCTACAAGGTTTGATACAGCTGTGCTGGTAGTAGGTATAAGTCATGACACATTTCTACAAGGTTTGATACAGCTGTGCTGGGTAGTAGGTATAAGTCATGACACATTTCTACAAGGTTTGATACAGCTGTGCTGGGTAGTAGGTATAAGTCATGACACATTTCTACAAGGCTTGTGTGGCGGCCGTAAAAAGTCGCCCCGTACTTCATTCTCAGTGTTGTTATATTTTCTGGTCCTTTGGGATCATAAGTTTTCATGTTATTATTATTGAAAATTGAATACTGCTTAAGCCGGTGCTAGGGGGCGTGAGTAGTGTTGCACTTTTAATTACTACTCATGAACAGACTCAATAAAACCGAGTCTGCAATTTTCTCGTTTTGCATTTCTACTTTTGCTTTCAATGGATCACCCATTTTCAGAATATTGATACAGCTGTGCTGGGTAGTAGGTATAAGTCATGACACATTTCTACAAGGTTTGATACAGCTGTGCTGGTAGTAGGTATACGTCATGACACATTTCTACAAGGTTTGATACAGCTGTGCTGGTAGTAGGTATAAGTCATGACACATTTCTACAAGGTTTGATACAGCTGTGCTGGGTAGTAGGTATAAGTCCCCCGTATAACCATTTACTCCATTAACATTTGAATATCAATTAGCTGATTATTTATAACATCATAATGCGCAAGGGAATTTTACACTGGCAGTAACTACCGCAATATATCTATACTATTGCGTAATTAAATAGAGCGGACCCTGATCTTACAGGAGTTGTTAGATCCGGATCTTCTCTGTTTGCAAATGTGCCACAAGGCGTCTCTGTGGAGTAAAGGGTTAAACATACCATCCAATTCTATAAAGACATAATTGATAATGTCGTTTTTAGATGAACAATAGGCCGATACTTTGTTAACACGCTGATTGTTGAATATTGAAAATGGAACGGACAACCAGTGTTTAAATGTACTGTACATTACATTTGCCAAGGGGTTTGGAATGACAAACGGTACTTACCCTGGTTAGAAGGCTCATAAAATCCCTCTCGTCTGGATTTGAAGTGCTTGCAGATTCCAGTTCTCTCGTTTCCCGATTCGCAATGCTAAGTATTAGAAAATAATCTACGTCAAATACAAATGTTCATCAAATGTAACGAAAAATGACTTCTACATATAATCTATTTTACCGCTTGTTGAAGTGGTAAGATTAATTGAGAACTAAATGAAGCCAACAAATTTACTGGTTAGTTAGATATACCCAATAGAGTGAGACTATGGAATTTTACGACGCAAATATATCCTCCAAAGGACACTTATTCGATATTTTGGGATAGCCTCCACAGTACGTTAGTACCCAAGAGAGTTTCTTACAACATATATCGCTTGTTATCCTGTCTGTCGACCATGGATATCTCAAATAACAAATACTTACATTTAAACAGTCTGTAGAACTCTTCTATAACGGGTTTCCGTGGAAACTATTCTTTGACCTTTTACTCCACAGAGATGCCTTTTGGCATCCTTTGAAACAAAAAAGATCCAGACATGACCGCTCTTCTAGCAACCGTCCTATTAGGATATGTTCTGTTGCCTAATGTCATACATATAATATAGATTTGATTCCACAGTTTCTGCCAATCTTGTGTCTATGCACCATTGTAAGTCCCATCTAATTAAACATTCATGATGTCATTTTTTATATGAACATTCGTTGAGCAAAGATTTAATCATGGGATGTGTTCAAAAACACATTCTAACGCCAATGATACAAACTACAGTTATTTGATTCTACAGTTTTTACCATGGTCATTTGTGTCCGTCATGGTGCCATTGATATTTATACACCAGAGAAAGTGTTGCAAATAGTTTTAACATGAAGGATTGGAACGGAACTGAGGGGCAACACTCATAGATTAGTCATGTTCGTATCACCATTTAACCGTGGGCAAGGTAAGCCAGGCTGGTTTAATTGTAAAATTAGTGTTTCTCCATTTGTTTTCGAAGCAATATTCATAGTGATGTATCAATCAGTCTTGGTGCTTGTGAGACACTGGGTTACCTGTGACCTCACGTGAAACCGGACTGCTTAAAATCCATCCCTAGCGTGCTATGGGTTAATGGCATATTATTGTTGCAAAATCATTCAAAGAACTATATTCACAAAACTCATAAGCATGCTAAAGTTATCATCACGACTTTGAATTTGATTATAAAATGTAAGACTTTATAATTACATACAGTAAACCCCCTCTAAACCGGAATTCTAGTACAGGAGAAAGTAGATACTTTTAGGCAGGTGGCTGCTTAATGCAGGATGAAAGTCATGCAGAAAGCTCCTAGAGGAGCTTTCTGCATGACTTTCATCCTGCATTAAGCTGCCATCAGTCTCCAATACCGATATTTGTACTACACCTAACGTCCGGTTTAAACGGGTTTTACTGTACATATCAATATTTGACATGACCAAAAATGCAAAGGCGGGAGAATCTAGGGCGAAATTAGTTAATTTCCTATATAGTCAGCAACGAGTTCCACCAAATACCTACTGCTCAAGATTTAAATGGTCTATAAACAATTAAGGAGTCTAATATTAATATGGATATTTCTATATACCGCAAATGTTATAGTAGAATACATGTACATTGTGACACTAGAAATGTTTCAGCATGTTTAGGTGGAATGTAATTTATTAAGCAACTTTTCAAAATTCTTTAAAAGTATAACAACCTGGTTTACCGATATAATCCATTCAGTATAAAACGCTTTAAATTAGTGTAGCAATTTTGAATGACAACTAATGCAGGCCCTGGTCAGAAGTCTCCTCTCACAGTCTGGGTTTACACTATTTGATAATGCCAGTGCATTTACACACGTTTCGAGCATCAAAATGTTACGATAAAATCTTCCGAATGAAATATTAATGCTCGAAACATGCCGATGTGAGTGTAAAAACTGAAACCATTATTCTCCCGGACGCGACTTGATCAGTACAGTAAAGTCCTTATAACCCGGATGTTAAATTTGGTATAAATATCGGAATATTGGAGACAGGTGGCAGCTTAATGCAGGGTGAAAGTCATGAAGAAATCTCCTCTAGGAACTTGCATTAACTCTTTCGCTGCCAAATTTTGTCGCCTGCAAACTTTGTCGTCTGCTGCAAATTCTTTTTTATTTTTTTCCTTTTTTGTTTCAAAAACCTTTGTCACAGAAACAAACCGTTTGGATACTGATGAGATCCAACCTTTTTGCATATGTAATAACAGTTGCGACCTTGGAAGCGAAATAATTAATATGTAGCCTCCTGCCTAAACTATGTACTGTTTGATCTACTAGAAGTCCGGTTTAGAGGGGTTGTACTGTAGTTGCAAACAGCCTGAATCCTGAATCCAGATGAAAGGCAGTGTAAGCTTCATCCGTTTTAAGCTATTTGCAATTAGGTTGAACATGTATAAAAATTGAAACATACTTGAATCAACAGAACGTTAAACATGCAGCAGAGAGGAGTGTGGGGTGGCATTATTTAACGTATAAACATGCAGCAGAGGGGAGTGTGAGGTGGCATTATTTAACGTATAAACATGCAGCAGAGAGGAGTGTGAGGTGGCATTACATATTTAATGTATAAACATGCAGCAGCTAGGAGTTAGGAGTGGCATTATTTTGTCAGCATTATAACTTAAAACCAAGCATAATTGTTATGATAATCGACAGTGGAGTCACAAATGCCTCTGCCTGATCCCTCTACAGACGCACCATCTAGTTTGGGCAGTTCCGGGCTATGTGTCCCTGATTACTGCACCTGAAACAGGTTGGAACCTCATTCCGAGGACAATCCTTTATCATATGACCCCGTTGTCCACAGCCATAACAGGTAGGTTGAAAAGTACTTCCGCCAGTCGGTCTGACAGGCTTATAAGTTCCACGGGGATTCCCTCTATAACCACCTCGTCCATTCCCTCTATAGTCCTGTCCTCTGCCATAACCCCTGTGTTCAAACCCTCCTCTCCTATATGTATGTTTCTGTGCGTCAACTTCTTTCTCTTTCTCAAGCTTCTCTATTCTATTATTCAACTGCTGTATAAGCTCCTTCAGCTCTGCTGTTTCACTATTTCTAGGCTTATCTATGTTAACGGCTGCTTTACAGCTTTTCTTCTCCTCTGAGTGAGAGTCTTCTTTCATCTCAGCCTCCAATCTCCTAATCTCAATCTTAAACGCATCATAATCTCTCACTGTCTCGCATTTGTAGGTGGATAGATGTCTAAGCTCTCTGCTAAGACCTTGGTGCAACACTTGTTTAAGAATGTCGTCATTGTGACGTTCTAAAGCTCCAAGTGTGATTGCTTGAGCGAATATTTCTTCCAACTGAGATGCAAATGCAGTAACAGACTGTCCTGCCTGCTGCTTGCATGAGTAAAACTTTCGCAATATACTCTCTTTATTCTCTATTGTACGGAGGCTTGGAGCAGGAGTAACCATTGGAGAGGTTCTTTCAAAGTTAGAGAGTACTTATGGTACAATAGAGAATAAAGAGAGTATATTGCGAAAGTTTTACTCATGCAAGCAGCAGGCAGGACAGTCTGTTACTGCATTTGCATCTCAGTTGGAAGAAATATTCGCTCAAGCAATCACACTTGGAGCTTTAGAACGTCACAATGACGACATTCTTAAACAAGTGTTGCACCAAGGTCTTAGCAGAGAGCTTAGACATCTATCCACCTACAAATGCGAGACAGTGAGAGATTATGATGCGTTTAAGATTGAGATTAGGAGATTGGAGGCTGAGATGAAAGAAGACTCTCACTCAGAGGAGAAGAAAAGCTGTAAAGCAGCCGTTAACATAGATAAGCCTAGAAATAGTGAAACAGCAGAGCTGAAGGAGCTTATACAGCAGTTGAATAATAGAATAGAGAAGCTTGAGAAAGAGAAAGAAGTTGACGCACAGAAACATACATATAGGAGAGGAGGGTTTGAACACAGGGGTTATGGCAGAGGACAGGACTATAGAGGGAATGGACGAGGTGGTTATAGAGGGAATCCCCGTGGAACTTATAAGCCTGTCAGACCGACTGGCGGAAGTACTTTTCAACCTACCTGTTATGGCTGTGGACAACGGGGTCATATGATAAAGGATTGTCCTCGGAATTAGGTTCCAACCTGTTTCAGGTGCAGTAATCAGGGACACATAGCCCGGAACTGCCCAAACTAGATGGTGCGTCTGTAGAGGGATCAGGCAGAGGCACTACATCAACAGATCCCAAATTGGTAGGCGATGTGAATGAGTGTAAAATCCAGGTTGAAGGCATTATCACACAAGCTTTGTTGGACACTGGGAGTTGTGTGAGTGTTGTGGCACAGTCATTCTATGAGGAAAACTTATCTCATATTCCACTTCAACAGTTGACTGAAATGCTCCATATTGAATGTGCTGATGGACAAGTTCTTCCATACTCAGGTTACATAGAGGCAAAGTTGATAATAGAAGTTGGTTTACCAGACCCCACAGAGCAGTATTGTTTGTTTTTGGTGGCCCCGGATACGAAATTTTCCACTAGGACCCCTGTCATTCTTGGAACGAATGTTATTTCAACATTTATGGAGGAATGTAAAGAGAACATAGGTGAACAATTTCTTCAGAAAGCCAAATTGCACACGCCATGGTACTTGAGCTTCCGTACTATTGTCCTCAGGAACAAGACTTTGAAGAAGAACAAGGACAGAATAGCAATTGTAAGGAGTGCCATGCCTCACAAGGTTACACTGAAACCTAATGATACCATAAATATCAGTGCTTTCACGGATAAAGTGGTAGATTATCCTCATACGGCTGCTATTTTTCAACAGACCAAAGATGCTACTATACCAAGCTATATTGATGTGACACCTGGAGTTGTGAATTTTGATTGCAGCAAACGGGACGAAATCTGTGTTACATTGTCCAATCTATCTACCAATGTTGTAACCATTGCACCAAGAGCAATCTTATGTGAACTTCAGCCCGTGGTGATAACAAATAGCATTCAGACAACTCAACATACAGAAACAGAACTTGACAGAAAGAGAGAGCAGATTATTGAAAGTCTTAAGGTTGATGAAGGTCATATTTTGAACAAAGAGCAGATATGCCAGTTGAAAGATTTACTGCGTCAATTCAAAGATTTATTGTCTACTGGAGATACTGACATAGGTGAATGTAGCAAGATCAAACATCGCATAGATCTCATGGACGAAACGCCATTTAAGCAGCGTCATCGCAGAGTACCCCCTGGTATGGTGGACGAAGTGCGCCAACACTTAGAACAACTTTTGTCATGTGGAGTAATTAGACCTTCAAAGTCGCCATGGTGTTCCCCAGTAGTGCTTTGTAGAAAGAAATCAGGAGCCCTTAGGATGTGTGTTGACTATAGATTCTTAAATCAGAGAACAGTGAAAGACTCTTATGCATTGCCGAGAATCGAGGAAGTGTTTGATTGTCTTCATGGTGCCAAATATTTCACAACACTTGACATGAAGTCTGGCTACCATCAGATTGAAATAGAAGAGGAACACAAAGAAAGATCATGTTTCACTGTTGGTCCTTTAGGTCTATATGAGTTTAACAAAATGCCATTTGGAATGACCAATTCTCCAGCTCTGTTTCAAAGAGTTATGGAACAGTGTCTTGCTGGTCTTACCATGAAGATATGCGTCATCTACATCGACGATTTGATCATTTTTAGTGATTCCTTTGAGCAGCACTTGGAGAGACTTGAGATAGTACTACAGAGACTTAGAGAGTTCAATCTGAAATTGGCCCCTGAGAAGTGTCATTTTTTCCAGCAGGAAGTCAACTTTCTTGGCCACATTGTCAGCGGTGAAGGTATTCAAACCGATCCATCCAAAACAGAGAAGGTGAAAAATTGGCCAATACCTACCAATGCAGAAGAACTGAGATCCTTTCTAGCTTTCGTTGGCTACTACAGACGATTCATAAAAGACTTCAGCAAGATTGTACGCCCTTTGTCAGATCTATTACCTCCAACAACTTCGAAAAAAGGACCAAAGAAGATACTTAAAGATTGGAAATGGACAAGTGAAGAACAAGATATTTTTGACAATCTGAAAGAAATACTTACAACGCCACCTATCCTAGCATATCCAGATTTTAAGACATCATTTGAACTCCATATCGACGCTTCAACAAAAGGCCTTGGAGCCATTCTATACCAACAACAAGAGGGTTTGAAAAGAGTCATCTCTTATGCAAGCAGATCATTAACGAAGTCTGAAAAGAACTATTCAGCTTACAAACTGGAATTTTTGGCGTTGAAATGGGCAGTGACTGAAAAGTTTTCTGAGTATCTTGTCAGTAATCATTTCATCGTGTTGACAGATAACAACCCTTTAACTTACGTTTTAACCTCTGCAAAGTTAGACGCCACAGGACAAAGGTGGGCATCAGCTCTTGGCCAATATAACTTTGATCTCATCTATAGATCTGGATTGAGGAATGTTGATGCTGATAAATTAAGCAGGTACCCACAGGAACAAATAGTCAATCGAGGAGAGGACTCAGTGAAAATAGACGATGCTTCTGTGAAAGCCATATGCAGTACAATTACAGCTGTTCCCTTTATAGAAACTCTTCCTGTAATGAGTACTAACATCATCGAGATGACAGAGGATCTTGGCAAACCTTTAGCTCAGATAGAAATGAGAGAAATCAGAGGTGCACAGAGGAGAGATTCAACAATAGAAAAATGGAGAAGGGCTGTCATTGACCATAAAATTCCAACGAAGAACTTGACAAAGGAAGATCAGATAATGAAAAGATATTTTACCCACTTCAAAATGGTTCGCGGAATTCTATTTAGAACAGTCATGGAAAACGATCAAGAAATCAACCAATTAGTTCTTCCAGCAGTTTACAGGAATACAGTACTGACGGGTTTACACAATGATGTCGGCCATCCAGGTAGAGACAGAACTATGCGGCTGATACGAGAAAGATTCTTTTGGCCTGGAATGAGTAAAGATGTTGAGAAGTGGGTGACAAGCTGCAGTCGGTGTATTCGAAGGAAAACCTACCCCGAACGAGCTCCATTAGTTTCGGTTCATACAACATATCCACTGGAGTTAGTTTGCTTTGATTTCCTTTCCCTTGAATCTTGCAAAGGAGGATTTGGCAATATCTTAGTGATAACCGACCACTATACCAAGTATGCTTTGGCTATTCCGACTAGGAATCAAACTGCAAAGACCACAGCAGAAGCTTTTTATAACAACTTTATCGTCAACTACGGAATTCCAACCAGGTTACATTCGGATCAAGGACCAAATTTCGAATCAGAATTGATTTCAGAATTATGTAAATTAACCAACATGAAGAAAACTCACACCACTCCATATCACCCCCAAGGCAATTCAGGACCAGAACGCTTCAACAGAACATTGCTGAACATGTTAGGAACACTGGAGACTTCTCAGAAAACAGACTGGAAGAAGTACGTCAGTTCACTGTGCTTTGCATATAACTGTACGCCTCACGAATCAACAAAGATTTCTCCATACGAGCTAATGTTCGGCCGAAAACCAAAACTACCTGTAGATGCCATGTTTGAAGAAGCAACTGAATTAGTCAAACCAACAAACAAAACAGCAGAAGAATATATTCAAGATCTAAGAAAGAGAATGGATGTAACCAGAAAGATAGTTGATGACCATGTTGCCATTGCCAAAAACAGAAGCAAGAAATTGTATGACAAGAAAGCAAGAGCTGCTGAATTAGAAGTTGGAGATAAGGTACTGGTAAAGATCCTCGCACACCAAGGAAAACATAAGATAGCCGACAGATTTGAAGACCAACTGTATGTCGTTGTAGACAAGCCAAGAAAAGAAATACCCGTTTTCAGAGTAAAAGGAGAAGATACCGGTCAGATCAAGACCCTACACAGGAATCATCTTTGTCCTACATTATTGGATCCAGCAGGTGATCATACAGATATAGATACAGTGCAGAAGAGTCAGGAGAAAGTTGGCGAAGAGACAATGGAGAAAAAGACGGATAGAGTGCATGAGAGTGAATATGGTGACGTCACAGAAGATGAAGATACAGATGATGAGTCAGGATGTAGCTTTGTACTATGTACAAACAGACATGGGGACGCCCATGATCCAGTCAGTATGAGACCAGATGACATGCATGATCCTATAAGATCAAACCATACTCAGGATCCGGTCAGAGCAGATGATGTTACCCATGATAACATTAGAACAGGAATTGCTACACAAGAGCCTACAATACTGAATGGTGGCGATATCAGCACAGAACCAGAAGTTAATGCTGCTGATCCAGTCACAGCAGAAGTGGATGAACTAAACGTTGATCCTAGTGGACCGGAAGAAAGTGTAGAAACTGAAGATGAACACAGAGTAGAAACTGCTCAAGAGGATGGTGATGGACATAGATATGAGGTTGAGGAGAGTTTATCTGGTGGCACTCAGCATGATGGAAATTGTCCGAGAGATAATGCTTTGGATGAGACAGAGATAGATAGACTCGGATGCGCTGAAGGAACAGTAGATATGCCAAAAACTCACGATGCACCTAAGAGTAAAAACAATGCAGAAGCTATACCAATACCAGCACCAAGAAGGTCAAGTAGAACTACAAGAATGCCTGAGAAATATAAAGATTTCCATATGTACAGCATGATACAAAGGTCACAGGATCCAAGATTACAAGCTCTTGACAGTTTGATGAGTTCAGGTGCACTACAGACCATGGACATGGAAATGACGAAGAAAGTATTGGACGCTGTGATGAAATAATTCATTTTTGATTGTCCATGTTCATTGTTTTATTATTGTAATATATTTATTTGCCAGAGAAATGTGTTTTGTTGTTTTAACATTTAAACATGTTTGCCCTTATTTTGCTTGGAAGCAGTATTATTGTTTCGCAGGGGAGGAAAGCAATGATAATTTTGATAAACATGTCAGTAGTTTTGCAAATGGTTGAATTGGGTATTAACGTGAAGTGGTTATTGACATAAAGCTTGTAAGTAACGCAATTTTTGCAAAGAATTGTGAATGGTAAAGATAGCTTTGAGGATTTGTTATAGGTGTTAGTTGTTTTATTGTAAAAGCGACTTCAGATGATATTCTTTTCGATTGAACGTATTTTCGTAATGAAAATCTGTTATCTACAACTTTATATAGCGTTAATGACGAGACGTCATTTTCAAGGCAGGGAAGTGTGTAGCAGAGTGTAAATTATCGTACATTTATTTAATGTAGGTTAGACAACTCATGTTGATACCAATTCAATGCTGTGGATTATCTTCTCTTACTTTTTACTTTTCTACCTTTCCTTACTTTATCTTGTTCTATTTTTAAACTTGACTGACCACTGGATAGACTGACCTTTGACACGAGTTTTAGAGAATTTGAGCGGGAATATTATCAGCTGACCAGTGTTAGTTGTAGTTTGGCAGAGAAAGAAGAAGGTTCTTTTGTGTGTGCCTATATATGGTATTAATATAAGGTTAGTATAAATGGAGTTCTGGAATTGCATTTATTGTATATTTAGAATTATCTATTATGTTTATTATGCTAATACATAACGCATGTTGCATGATAACTTATGACTGTTATTTATTTGTTTCAGCTCACCCTTTTTAGAACAGAGCACAAAACCCAGAGATAGCCGTAGTAATAAAGCTGATATTAAGCAGAGACATTCTAAGCGTATTGTTTTAATACCCACGACAACCTACCCAGGTTAATAGATCTAAGCAATGCCAGATGCCAAATGCTAGGGTGAAAGTAAGAGAAAGTAAGAGAATAACCTAGCTTAAGCAAATTTTGGAATATATGGATCTAGATCGTTAGGTTATAAAACGGATACAATTTAACAAAGCTGTCTATTAGAATAATACTTTTCGAGGCTTATGGCTATGGCAATACTTAATCAATTAAAGGTATCTCCCAAACTAACACATGTATAACAGGCAAAATAATGTCAATGGTACAGTATCTGAAAAAGGAAAATGCAGTCTGCTATAAATATGCGTATATCAAACAATTCTACTTACAGATCAGTTGAAAGTCCTATTATAGAAGTTCATAGAAACACTTAACACTAAAATGAAACACGGGTTAATACCAGTCCTAAATTAGAAATATTCACTGTCCTTGTCCTATATGTCCACTCTGTTGATCCAGATCCGACTGTTCTGTTCGCGCGCGCGTTAGGCCTATTCACAAGATAACACTAGCTAGTACAGTTTATTTCTCCTCCTCCTTCTGTCTATTCTCCTCCTCTATTCTCTGTCTATTCTACTTCTTCTGCCTATTCTCCTCCTCTATTCTCTGTCTATTCTACTCCTTCTGTCTATTCTATTCCTCCTTCTGTCTATCCTCGACTACTTCACTCTCTCTCCTCCACAACGTCGCTGTCCCAGCACTCTCCTCCCTTCTCGAACCTGACCGAACTAGATCCTCCAAAACCACGTTGGGCGCCAAATGTAACCTGGGTAGGTTGTCGTGGGTATTAAAACAATACGCTTAGAATGTCTCTGCTTAATATCAGCTTTATTACTACGGCTATCTCTGGGTTTTGTGCTCTGTTCTAAAAAGGGTGAGCTGAAACAAATAAATAACAGTCATAAGTTATCATGCAACCTGCGTTATGTATTAGCATAATAAACATAATAGATAATTCTAAATATACAATAAATGCAATTCCAGAACTCCATTTATACTAACCTTATATTAATACCATATATAGGCACACACAAAAGAACCTTCTTCTTTCTCTGCCAAACTACAACTAACACTGGTCAGCTGATAATATTCCCGCTCAAATTCTCTAAAACTCGTGTCAAAGGTCAGTCTATCCAGTGGTCAGTCAAGTTTAAAAATAGAACAAGATAAAGTAAGGAAAGGTAGAAAAGTAAAAAGTAAGAGAAGATAATCCACAGCATTGAATTGGTATCAACATGAGTTGTCTAACCTACATTAAATAAATGTACGATAATTTACACTCTGCTACAATTAGTTTTGTTGTGCATTAAGAAGCCACTTGTACAAGACATTTGCTAAAACTTATATTAATATTCATATTTTATCATCGATTTATTATTGAAAATATGGCTAATATAGGACTCGAACTCAAACAAAGGCACCATTCCCTAACATAGACGAACATGTGCATAAATGGCCAATACAATTATACAATATGACATAAAATAATACTCTACTATTCATTCAAAATTAAAAAAAAGTTTAAGGTCGACACGGGATTCGAACCCACGCTCAATAAAAAACTACTCCCGCAATGTCTTCTGCATACCTAGACTTTACCCACTGCGCTAAACTGCTGACAACAATTCCGCCTCCAATTTTATCTTATATACTAAACTCGTCTGTTAAAAAAATGGTCCGAGAACATGCGGAATGCTGATCTCCCTAAAAAATGGACTCGGCTGACCTTTGACACGTCAGACCTAGTTGTTTGACTATAATAACAGCTACAGTGCGGCAAGTTTACAACCGGCTCAGCTCAATTCTCTTAGGTCAGATCTGTTATTGTCTGGGTCTACACTGCAGTGTGATGCAGTAATTGATACTTCTAGTTTAGAGGAGGTTAACCAGTTAGTTAATCTGTCCCGTCGTTTGCCGTCTGACCTCTTTGTAAATCAGGTCTTGGCAGACTACTGCACAGATGAGGTTGAGCTCGATAGAGTTATAATGCTTCTCTTTGAATCGTTGAAGGCCAGTGACGATTTTCCTTTTGGCATTGAATGCACTCTTAAGCGTAGGGTTCGAACGCGTAATGGAGAAAGATTGTGTGTAAAATTGGCAAAGGATATTCATGTGCTACTCTCCGTTATTGACGGATCAGATTATTCAGAGGTCAAAGATCTGGTAAATAACTGTAATTCAAGGGGTCGCTCAAAGTCAATGAGCTCCCAGGCTGTAACTCAGGATAACGCACGTGCTGTGTGCAATTGTGACTGTCAGTTAAAACTGTTGTCCGATAAAATTTGTAACGTTGAAGCGGATTTACTTTTAACGAAGCAAAGGCAAGTTGCACTCGAAGTAAGCAGGTCGGAGGCACTGAAACTTTCCAAGCGTAGTCTATGTGAGACCTCCAGTGATGTAAAGACCCTTTGCTCGTGATGTGTCGTCCAAGATAGACCATGCGAACCGGTTTTTAGGCTCCATGTCAGCCAATTGTTTGAATGAACTCCCGCGTAAGGTGCTTGAGACTAGGTCGCAGTTAAAGTCTATCTCTGATACACTTATCAAGTTGCAGAATGTCACAGTGAAACTTTGTGAGTTTGTTAAATTCAGTCCGTGCGATAGTGATACACCAACTGGTGCAACCGTAGTTGACAATGGGGTATCGGTCGTTTCTCCGCTTCGTCGACGCAGCAGTGGAAATACGCGTCATGTGACGTCTACGGTTGGTGCACCCGCTGATAAGGCGAACGTTGTAGACCCGCCAACCTTATCTCGGGCGGATGGCGAACCTTCCAGTAATACAGTGATCCCGGTACTTGTAACTAATCGGTGTTCTGCTACCGCTGGCATTAATGCTAATTCAACGGGACCGTCTCATCCTCGTCCGGGTTATACGTATAAGGATGCGCTTCAGAGCGGACGCGATAAGCGCGATAAACAGAACGTGTCGTTCTCGGAAATATATCGAGAAAGGGGTAGACCCTCTAGGAGCAGTGAATGTGACGAAAGTAGCCCAGATAGCCGCGAGATGCAGGACACATATACACCGTCTCATGTGCACAGCGGCAATAGTGAGTTTAGTATTGCAGCTCATGTTAAGAAGCGGAAGAGGACCAAACGTTTTTATGTTGGCGGTTTTCTACCATCTATTTCTGAAAATGACAGTAAGCTTTATGTCTCTGAGCGTGGTCCATCGGTGTCAAAGGTCACAATTTTCAGAAGCAGACGGTATAATACAGCCACTATTCGTGTGAATGTATATGACAATGATGACTGTTATCTTTTAGAAGAACAAGATTTCTGGCCACGTGGTGTTACATGTCGGCCATGGGTAACACATAGTCAGTATAAACGGGACAGGCAATACAGTACTGAAGACAGGTATATTTACCGCTATGATCGGACACAGCACGTGCGCGATGGACAGTATCGTGACTATGGAGACCAAGACCATTATTATGACTCTAACAGGTACTCGGCATTGGCGACTGACATTGATTAGGTTCTGGTATAAAGTGAGTAACTGCATAGTGATATATACGTGTTATTCGGATACACTGAAGTACTCTTTACTTACAGTATTTGATTTTATTATAGTAAACTGTAGTTTGCTGTTAATAGTCATTCCGTTACATAGGTATATGCCGTACCTTTATCGTTGTTCAAGTAACATTGCCAGACATTGTATCTTTACAGCATTGAACATTCTTATTTATTTTTACTTGTCAGTGCATGTTATAAATGTAAAATTGTGTATGGGGTTATGCTATATTTGTTGCAGCTTCTCTGGTCGTACGGTTCTCGGATCGTTAAATGTATTTTTAGCACATGTTTTTGTATGCGAGTTCCGTGCATATATTGTTGCAAGTATTGTTATCATTCGGACATGGAACTTAATCTTATGACGTGGAACTGTACTGGCATTATGTCAAGCTGTTCGTATCTTTGTCAGGCATTGGGTGAATTTGAGGTTGACGTGTGTGGCATATCGGAGCATTGGTTGTATGAACATGACCACCACTTTTTGAATAGTATAGATAATATGTACTTGAGTCATGCTGTCTCTGATTTTGATCTGGTGTTACCCAGTAGGAGGCGGGTAGGGAAGGGCGGGATGTGCATATTGTGGAAACGTTCGCTAGACAATATGGTCACCCCGCTCGTCCTTGATGATGACAGAATTGTAGGTATACAGGTTCAGCTAAGTTCTGATGAGATTGTATTTATATTTCAAGTATATATTCCATGCACTAACTACAGGGTTCAGCTTTTTAAGGAATACATAGATAAATTAGAAAACTTGTTTTTAACTTATAGACATAAAGGTTTAGTTGTAATTATGGGTGACATGAATGTTGAACCTGATCAGCATACCCAGCGCAGCTGTTATTTTACTGATATGTTGAATAGGAATAACTTATTTTCATTAAGTTCCCTCGATATGTTTCAGGGCGATAGATTCACGAACTGTAACTATAGTAATGATACTAAATCGCTGCTAGATCATATAGTGATGTCATCTGAAAAATATTATCTGGTACAGAAATGTTTCATTCCAGATGATAACGCATTAAATGTGTCCAGCCATCGTCCGGTTTTGTGCTCGTTAACAGTAACTAACCCGTGTAGTACCGATTGTAATAATACGCCTTTAACTAATATAAACTGGTCAAAGGTAACACCAGAGCAGTTTGCTCAATATAGAATATTTGTTGAGAATAATGTAGATCCTCGGGTTTTAAACGAGAATATCACGAGTTCTCAACAGGTGGATGATTTGTATGAATATATTGTTTCTTTGATTAATGAAGCGAATAGCGTATGTTTTCCCAAATCGAAATTTAAACGCTATTTGAAGCCTTATTGGGACGATGAGTTGAAAGTTGCATGCAAAATATCGAAGGATAAGCGTCGTGAATGGGTATCGGCACATAAACCTCGTGGTAATGACCATAATACCTATGTTGAATACAAAACTGCGAAGCGTGATTTTAGGCGGATTCACCGTAGGAAAGTAAACTGTTATCTAGATAAATTGAATGAGGAAATTGATAGGTGTGCAGAGATAGATACGTCTTTATTTTGGAAGCATGTAACTCGTCGACGTAAAAGGTCGAAGACTGCTCTAGGTAACGAATTGATATTTGATCATATTGTTTATAGGGATCCAAAGGCGATTAATGTAAAATGGGCAGATTATTTTCAAAATTTGTATACACCGCTTGCAAATGAAAGCTTACATGGACACAGCAGGGAGCAGATTACACGTGAGATAAATTCTATCACTGAGCAGTTTTCTTGCCATGTAAATGATAGTAATCGAACGTATGTCCCAGTGAGTGAGGTAGAAACCGCTTGTAAAAAGGCTAAAGCAAATAAAGCGTGTGGCCCAGACAGGTGCTTTTATGAGAATTTGAAACACGGTGGTAGTGTCTTACAAATGTTGTGCTCGAAACTTTTTAGCTATATGTTACAGTTTTCGCATTGCCCTATAGCAATGAAAAGGGGGGAGATAATAGTTCTTCACAAAGGAGGTAATAAGTCACATAATGATCCAAACAATTACAGGGCAATTACTTTATCATCTGTTCTTCTGAAACTTTTTGAATCGATTGTATTAAGCCGTATGCAGAATAGTTATAAGATACACGACCTGCAAGGAGGGTTTCGGAAAGATATAGGGTGCATGATGACGTCATTTATGCTCAGAGAATGTAATAATTATATTAATGAAAATGGTGGTAAGCTTTACTCTTGCTTTCTTGATGTAAGTAAGGCATTCGATTGTGTATGGCACGAAGCACTAATGGTGAAATTGTTTCATACAAACATCGAAATGTATATATTTAAGGCTATATATAACCTTTATCAAAATATGTATAGTCGTGTTAAAAGCAACGGGTATGTCTCAGACTGGTTTCATGTATTACAGGGCACCAGGCAAGGTGGCGTAATCAGTCCTCATTTGTACTTAATTTACGTAAATGACCTGCTTGAACGGTTAACTTGCTGTCAGTATGGTCTTACATTATATGGACTTAACGTCACATGTCCGACTTCAGCTGACGACATGGTTTTGCTTTCACTGTCGAGATATGGTTTGCAGAAACTGATGGATATCTGTGTAGCGTACAGTAGAGAGTATATATATCTTTATAATGCCAAGAAGTCAGCTGTTATTGTGACATATGAGCACTCAACTAAGCCAGCTGTTAGGGATAAAAGTTGGGTACTAGGAAATGATAGTGTTATAGAAACTGATTGTTATAATCATCTCGGTGTTTTATTTCACAAGGATACAGATTTGTCGAAAACTGTACAAGAGTGTTCTGCGAAACTTCGGAAAACATTTTTATCTATAATTAATTGTGGTATTTATATGAACGGTATTAATCCGTTGTCTGCAAAAAATTTGTATGATACAATAGTCCTCCCTAAGGCCCTTTATGGGTGCGAAGTATGGTCAAATATGACTCCTGGTGAAATAAATACACTGGAAATAGCTCATAGATTCTGTATTAGAGTTATCCAGAACGTTGCCAGATATTCAAGAACAGATGTTGTTTTACTTTCTCTAGGTGTATATCCCATTGAGGTCGAAATCGACAGGAGAAAACTGACATTTCTTGGTCAACTATGCAGATTAGACAATGCCAGTTTAGTCAAGAAATTATTTGTTTACAGAATTTGTAACTATGTTAGCGATTGCAGCAGAGTTAGAGGATTCGTTCCAGATACTATATAGAATTTGCAGAAAATATAATCTGCTTTCAGTTATTGACGACTTTGTAAACAATGGCATTTTTCCTACGAAACATACATGGAAACGCATGGTATACAATAATATAGAATCTGCATATATGTCTGAAATGCAAGTACGCCTGTTATCAGATAATACACTAAAAGAAGTTGGTACTATTCTGTCTTTAACACATGTTAATCCGATTTGTTATTGGGTAATTAGTAAATGTGATAGAAGCATGCTTAAATTTTCCCAAGCTGCAGTCAAGTTTATCAACCTGTTGTTTTCGAGATCCTATATTACTCGCTGTAGTAAGTGCAACAGTGTAACTGACAGTATTGCCTTGCATATTGCGTTACATTGCCGTGCAACGTCAACATCAAGAAACTGTCTTTGGGAGAATATCTGTAGAAAATACGGATTGGGATTATATAGGAAACTAATAGTTTTTCCAGAAAAAAAGCAGATGGTATGTCTCCTATCAGGTCTAAGAGATCTAATAGATGCAGATCAACATATGTCATGTTTAAAACTGATGGGGAAGTTTTGCTTTAAAAATTTCAGGCATGTAAACTAACTAGGACTTCTGTCATAATTATATTAGATAAATAGATAGGTTATTACAGCATATATGTCTGTGGCAAACACATATATTGTAACCGTGTATGTTGCAAACTAACTTTTCCATAATGTCAGTGTTAAAGTGTACCAGTATGGTACATTATCGTACAGATAGGCAGTCCTGAAAGTACATCATGCCATTGTAGTGTACACTTATGTAATGTGCAATTGGGTTGATTTGGGTTCATTGTACATGCTATATATGTGTAACCAGCGACTGAGTGTATGTATATGGCTACATATTGATGCAGACATATTGCATTCGATTGGTGTGTGTAATTCATACGGGATGTAGTTCACTGAAGTTCCTTAATGTATCTCTTGGGTTAAATACATAAGGGGTGCATGTTTGGATCTTTGATAGTATTATACTATAACTTTTGCCGTCAAATATCTCTTTATTTCGTTTCGTAAGAGTTAAGATAATCGGACAAATAGTAACGCTTGGTAATTATATATACGCGTACATGTGTATGTGCGTGTATTTGCGTGTATACACGTACACACATGCGCGCACGCGTGGGTGCATACATATGTATATTTACATATATATGTACAAACTTGTGTGTTTATGGAAGTGTATATATATTTGTGTTTATACATGAATATATATGTATATTAATATGTATATGTCCGTATTCATTCCTGCTAACTGTATGTCTTGTTCTGTATATTCATGTATTGCGTTGCTTCTTGTTTCACGTTGCTGATCTAAATGTATGTCTGTTTGCACAATTGTTTATATTACATGTTGTACTCTCCTATATTGGAGGAAATAAAAGAATATATATCTATCTATCTATTAAAACGCTGATTGCTGAATACTGCAGAGCCTGATTAGAGGGCAAAACGCAAATTGATGAAACATTTCTACAAGGTCTGATACAGCTGTGCTGGGTAGTAGGCATTTCTACAAGGTTTGATACAGCTGTGCTGGGTAGTAGGTATAAGTCATGACACATTTCTACAAGGTTTGATACAGCTGTGCGGGTAGTAGGTATACGTCATGACACATTTCTACAAGGTTTGATACAGCTGTGCGGGTAGTAGGTATAAGTCATGACACATTTCTACAAGGTTTGATACAGCTGTGCTGGGTAGTAGGTATAAGTCATGACACATTTCTACAAGGTTTGATACAGCTGTGTTGGTAGTAGGTATAAGTCATGACACATTTCTACAAGGTTTGATACAGCTGTGCTGGTAGTAGGTATAAGTCATGACACATTTCTACAAGGTTTGATACAGCTGTGCTGGGTAGTAGGTATAAGTCATGACACATTTCTACAAGGTTTGATACAGCTGTGCGTGTAGTAGGTATAAGTCATGACACATTTCTACAAGGTTTGATACAGCTGTGTTGGTAGTAGGTATACGTCATGACACATTTCTACAAGGTTTGATACAGCTGTGCTGGTAGTAGGTATAAGTCATGACACATTTCTACAAGGTTTGATACAGCTGTGCGGGTAGTAGGTATAAGTCATGACACATTTCTACAAGGTTTGATACAGCTGTGCTGGTAGTAGGTATAAGTCATGACACATTTCTACAAGGTTTGATACAGCTGTGCTGGGTAGTAGGTATAAGTCATGACACATTTTTACAAGGTTTGATACAGCTGTGTTGGTAGTAGGTATAAGTCATGACACATTTCTACAAGGTTTGATACAGCTGTGCTGGGTAGTAGGTATAAGTCATGACATATTTCTACAAGGTTTGATACAGCTGTGCTGGGTAGTAGGTATAAGTCATGACACATTTCTACAAGGCTTGTGTGGCGGCCGTAAAAAGTCGCCCCGTACTTCATTCTCAGTGTTGTTATATTTTCTGGTCCTTTGGGATCATAAGTTTTCATGTTATTATTATTGAAAATTGAATACTGCTTAAGCCGGTGCTAGGGGGCGTGAGTAGTGTTGCACTTTTAATTACTACTCATGAACAGACTCAATAAAACCGAGTCTGCAATTTTCTCGTTTTGCATTTCTACTTTTGCTTTCAATGGATCACCCATTTTCAGAATATTGATACAGCTGTGCTGGGTAGTAGGTATAAGTCATGACACATTTCTACAAGGTTTGATACAGCTGTGCTGGTAGTAGGTATACGTCATGACACATTTCTACAAGGTTTGATACAGCTGTGCTGGTAGTAGGTATAAGTCATGACACATTTCTACAAGGTTTGATACAGCTGTGCTGGGTAGTAGGTATAAGTCCCCCGTATAACCATTTACTCCATTAACATTTGAATATCAATTAGCTGATTATTTATAACATCATAATGCGCAAGGGAATTTTACACTGGCAGTAACTACCGCAATATATCTATACTATTGCGTAATTAAATAGAGCGGACCCTGATCTTACAGGAGTTGTTAGATCCGGATCTTCTCTGTTTGCAAATGTGCCACAAGGCGTCTCTGTGGAGTAAAGGGTTAAACATACCATCCAATTCTATAAAGACATAATTGATAATGTCGTTTTTAGATGAACAATAGGCCGATACTTTGTTAACACGCTGATTGTTGAATATTGAAAATGGAACGGACAACCAGTGTTTAAATGTACTGTACATTACATTTGCCAAGGGGTTTGGAATGACAAACGGTACTTACCCTGGTTAGAAGGCTCATAAAATCCCTCTCGTCTGGATTTGAAGTGCTTGCAGATTCCAGTTCTCTCGTTTCCCGATTCGCAATGCTAAGTATTAGAAAATAATCTACGTCAAATACAAATGTTCATCAAATGTAACGAAAAATGACTTCTACATATAATCTATTTTACCGCTTGTTGAAGTGGTAAGATTAATTGAGAACTAAATGAAGCCAACAAATTTACTGGTTAGTTAGATATACCCAATAGAGTGAGACTATGGAATTTTACGACGCAAATATATCCTCCAAAGGACACTTATTCGATATTTTGGGATAGCCTCCACAGTACGTTAGTACCCAAGAGAGTTTCTTACAACATATATCGCTTGTTATCCTGTCTGTCGACCATGGATATCTCAAATAACAAATACTTACATTTAAACAGTCTGTAGAACTCTTCTATAACGGGTTTCCGTGGAAACTATTCTTTGACCTTTTACTCCACAGAGATGCCTTTTGGCATCCTTTGAAACAAAAAAGATCCAGACATGACCGCTCTTCTAGCAACCGTCCTATTAGGATATGTTCTGTTGCCTAATGTCATACATATAATATAGATTTGATTCCACAGTTTCTGCCAATCTTGTGTCTATGCACCATTGTAAGTCCCATCTAATTAAACATTCATGATGTCATTTTTTATATGAACATTCGTTGAGCAAAGATTTAATCATGGGATGTGTTCAAAAACACATTCTAACGCCAATGATACAAACTACAGTTATTTGATTCTACAGTTTTTACCATGGTCATTTGTGTCCGTCATGGTGCCATTGATATTTATACACCAGAGAAAGTGTTGCAAATAGTTTTAACATGAAGGATTGGAACGGAACTGAGGGGCAACACTCATAGATTAGTCATGTTCGTATCACCATTTAACCGTGGGCAAGGTAAGCCAGGCTGGTTTAATTGTAAAATTAGTGTTTCTCCATTTGTTTTCGAAGCAATATTCATAGTGATGTATCAATCAGTCTTGGTGCTTGTGAGACACTGGGTTACCTGTGACCTCACGTGAAACCGGACTGCTTAAAATCCATCCCTAGCGTGCTATGGGTTAATGGCATATTATTGTTGCAAAATCATTCAAAGAACTATATTCACAAAACTCATAAGCATGCTAAAGTTATCATCACGACTTTGAATTTGATTATAAAATGTAAGACTTTATAATTACATACAGTAAACCCCCTCTAAACCGGAATTCTAGTACAGGAGAAAGTAGATACTTTTAGGCAGGTGGCTGCTTAATGCAGGATGAAAGTCATGCAGAAAGCTCCTAGAGGAGCTTTCTGCATGACTTTCATCCTGCATTAAGCTGCCATCAGTCTCCAATACCGATATTTGTACTACACCTAACGTCCGGTTTAAACGGGTTTTACTGTACATATCAATATTTGACATGACCAAAAATGCAAAGGCGGGAGAATCTAGGGCGAAATTAGTTAATTTCCTATATAGTCAGCAACGAGTTCCACCAAATACCTACTGCTCAAGATTTAAATGGTCTATAAACAATTAAGGAGTCTAATATTAATATGGATATTTCTATATACCGCAAATGTTATAGTAGAATACATGTACATTGTGACACTAGAAATGTTTCAGCATGTTTAGGTGGAATGTAATTTATTAAGCAACTTTTCAAAATTCTTTAAAAGTATAACAACCTGGTTTACCGATATAATCCATTCAGTATAAAACGCTTTAAATTAGTGTAGCAATTTTGAATGACAACTAATGCAGGCCCTGGTCAGAAGTCTCCTCTCACAGTCTGGGTTTACACTATTTGATAATGCCAGTGCATTTACACACGTTTCGAGCATCAAAATGTTACGATAAAATCTTCCGAATGAAATATTAATGCTCGAAACATGCCGATGTGAGTGTAAAAACTGAAACCATTATTCTCCCGGACGCGACTTGATCAGTACAGTAAAGTCCTTATAACCCGGATGTTAAATTTGGTATAAATATCGGAATATTGGAGACAGGTGGCAGCTTAATGCAGGGTGAAAGTCATGAAGAAATCTCCTCTAGGAACTTGCATTAACTCTTTCGCTGCCAAATTTTGTCGCCTGCAAACTTTGTCGTCTGCTGCAAATTCTTTTTTATTTTTTTCCTTTTTTGTTTCAAAAACCTTTGTCACAGAAACAAACCGTTTGGATACTGATGAGATCCAACCTTTTTGCATATGTAATAACAGTTGCGACCTTGGAAGCGAAATAATTAATATGTAGCCTCCTGCCTAAACTATGTACTGTTTGATCTACTAGAAGTCCGGTTTAGAGGGGTTGTACTGTAGTTGCAAACAGCCTGAATCCTGAATCCAGATGAAAGGCAGTGTAAGCTTCATCCGTTTTAAGCTATTTGCAATTAGGTTGAACATGTATAAAAATTGAAACATACTTGAATCAACAGAACGTTAAACATGCAGCAGAGAGGAGTGTGGGGTGGCATTATTTAACGTATAAACATGCAGCAGAGGGGAGTGTGAGGTGGCATTATTTAACGTATAAACATGCAGCAGAGAGGAGTGTGAGGTGGCATTACATATTTAATGTATAAACATGCAGCAGCTAGGAGTTAGGAGTGGCATTATTTTGTCAGCATTATAACTTAAAACCAAGCATAATTGTTATGATAATCGACAGTGGAGTCACAAATTAGCACGTGACATTTTCTCAATTTCACACGATTCTGTTCGTACGAAATATGGGAAATGGTGAAGAATATGTCATTCTTTGTCCAAAGATTTACAATAATAAATTGTGGACCTTGCACCCGAAGGTTGTTGTCAAAAGTTTTACACATAATTGTTAGATTTTCAAAGCATCATTTTCATAGAAAGTTTATAAGATATCGATTTGTTTGTTTGTTTGATTTTGTTGTTTTCTTTTTTGTTTGTGTTTTTGTTTTAACTCTGTGGAATATTCATATAAGAAATAATAAATCAGGAATATTTATTAGCAGAACTTTTATAAGGTAACCTTTTCTTGAAAGGGAATGGTTTGCTTATACAAAAACTGTACAATATGAGAGAACGGGTTTCAAGAATCACCTT
This sequence comes from Azorinus chamasolen, assembly GCA_963576725.1. Taxonomy (NCBI): domain Eukaryota; kingdom Metazoa; phylum Mollusca; class Bivalvia; order Cardiida; family Solecurtidae; genus Azorinus; species Azorinus chamasolen. The sequence continues at coordinate 41,358,959 of OY755251.1, forward strand.
TGTTGAATGATTAATAAACCATATGCTAAAATGCCGCAAATGGTTTGTTTTCAACACACCCAACATACCAACACCACTATTTACTATGCTTTTAAGGTAGGATTCTTAAGATGTGGTCTGCCCATTAACACACTACAGATTAGATTTTCCGAAAGAGACATGGCCTAAACGGAATCTACAGAAATTGTCATTAATCAAAAGTGTCCGGTGTATATCGCGCATTGACCTTTCCAATGTTCTCGGCTTTACAAATCACGGATTAAATCACATTGGGGTTCTTCTGTTTGTCCGTACTCAGGGGAAATCACATATCTCCACATAAATAATGCCCAAATATCTAACATTAACCCTTATCAAACTATCCATAACCTGACACACATTAGCAAACAGCTTGGACCAAGACGAGACGCCGAGTAACTCGTCGTCTCAACAGGATCTAAGTTGTTTGACACTTGGTCAAAGTCTCCGAAACGCTTGGTTGAACCGAAATGTAACGGCGTGGTAAGGGTCAATTAACACTGAGTGAACTATTTACCAAGATTGGTCTTTGTACATTCACCGTGGCCGAAACATTGTACCGTAATGGAGCAACAGATAAAAGTACATGCATTTGTTTGGTCAAGTCCAGCGACATGACAGCCTCTCCAAAGTGATTCTACAAGACTAGGAACGACAACGATGCGACCAACACATACAAAAACATTGAATGATTTGTGACCGTGGTATGAAGTAAAGGCTGACACATTGAAACAGATCTGCACAGAAAGGCTACAGTTAGAGTGACTTGAGAAAATATTTATTCTACCGAATCCTTTCATTTCATTTTACAATCAGAGTGCTACAAATGTAGTATGCAGGCAATATTGTAAGGGTTTACTTTTGTCCGTGTTCTTTGACAAACGTTCGTTACAAACTCGTTGAGTAAAACTAGTATGTAATTCACAAAGACTGGACGTACTAAATGAAGTCAGTCATTAACACGTCATCTCATTGTTACACCTTTGCAAATAGAGTAGGCACAACTCAGATGGGATTTTATAAATCTTAATCTACAGTTTCCGTCAAAGTAAAACAACCGTGTGTTAATATACCAATATAAAACAGCCAATTAATTATCACGACGCCATTATTATAAAACAGCCAATTAATTATCATGACGTCTTTATTTCTTATATGAGCAGTTACATGGTAATTGTTAAACATGGGTAATTGAAATATGAATGTAAATAAATTGTCATGAAAGTCCCTTCATGTTTCATATAACCTATTGATACTATATTGCATGTCCGTGCTAGGGGTTGGCTTTAGATATGTATTAACCATTTCCTCCATAAATACGCTTTTGTATGTCTTTGCAAAAAGAGTAGACCCAGATCAGACGGCTCCTATATGAGCCGTCTGATCAGGGTCTGCTCTGTTCCTATGTTCATGTGCCATTATAAAAAAATCAAACTATTCATGTTGCCATTATGTCTTACATGAATATTCAAGGAGTAAAAGGTTAACAGGGCCTTGAAAGTGAATGCATTTTTCGATGCACTTCCAAATAATGTCAATTTGTTATCGGATATTTCCCTCCAGTTAATTTATTAGAACAGTTCCAGACTCCGGATTAAAACCATAATTCCTTATTGCATTCTCCTTGCACTTCAGGGAGGAATGTAATTTATCAAACAATCGGTGTTACCCAGTAACCCTTTTAACATTCACACACAATTTGTTTCACGTAACGACAAATAATTAGACGAAGCATTACCGATATTAAGAGAGGTGAAGTGTTGGTCTCAAGTCTACAAGTGTGCCCAATACTATGTGTGCAATAACCTCTTGTAAAACCACTGAGGAGGAGGGACATTTGCTTATTTACTTATTGAATATACAAGCGATACTGTGCCTCCTTTATAAATATTTAATATTATCATTATAGTAAAACCATCATATAAAGAAATATACTGATATTGTAATGTCATACAGTAGGGAATCTGTTCTGTAACATAATCATACAGACAGACCCTGATCCGACAGTTACTACATAATATCTTGATATGTGGTTATTCTTGCTGGAACGACACATAAAAAGCGGAAATGTGGAGTAAATGACTGGCGGACCTATAGTGACCGATAGTAATCCAATCTGACCATGTCTTTCTTCCTATACGCAACTTAATCTATAACTATACAATATTAAGGTAACACAACACAATCTTTTAAGGCAAAATGGTCGGCGTAACTCAGGCAGTCAGGCTGGGGAAAACCATGAATATTAGTAAACATGTATTTCATTTTGTAGGAAGAAATTAACTGACATGCGGCAATTTGCCCCATAATAAGTACAGATTTTGCCAGTATGCTGGCATGAAACGTTAGGGTCTTTGAATGTGTGCTATTAATAGTTTTCTGGCAGTCCCACGTGACTCATCGTAAATTGAATGTTCCAAACAGATAACAATAGATAAGAGAGTTTTTCACTCAATTCGTATCGTTCTGCTAATAGCACACTGACTGTCATTTTGCATAGGGCTTTGATACAGTTGAAATGCCGAATAATTTCCAACTTGATTTCACGCCAATGACACCGCATATCCGAAACAATTTACCGAGTGTCAAGCAGGGGATTGACTAGCGATACGCACTTATGCACGTGCGTAAATTCAATCTGAAAGGTGGAAATACTATTATGGCGAAAATGAAACAAATATCGAAATCTAAATGTGGCAGAATTCGATAAACGTTCTGTCTTGTCATGTAAGTTTAAACCAATTCCCTCATGTTTATGCTTTTGGATGCCTCTGTAAAAGTCGCCTTTTGAAATCATTGTAATAAATAGAACAGTTGTTCCTATCGCAATGGTTTCAAAACTACAAAATTCTTAATTTCCCCTGGAAAGCACCCGGGCCCTATAGGCACGGTGCGTGCATCATATTTGGATTCATCTTCGCTCGTGTCAAGTACATGTAGCATAGATCATGTTGTCAAGTACATGTAGCATAGATCCTGTTGTCAAGTACATGTAGCATAGATCCTGTTGAATCGAGTTATTCTGTGTCTCGTCTGTATCCAAACTCTATATAAATCACACTCAGTTTGCGATTAGAAGCACGATTCGTCTAAAGGGAAGTAAGCGGAGTTTGAGCAGGCATACTCCTTCAGCATAATAAGGTTTGCAATGAGCAGCGCAACTATTGACCCTTATTGACCCTTACCACTTAATGGCTGTACAACGTTGGACCTGCTGCACGTTCGGCTACTTCAGATTCGATCAAGTTTTTGAGAAATTTGAACGAGTGCTGGATCCTGATGGTAAAACGCGAATGAAGTCGCAATAATGGTTAACTGGATAATGGGTAACGTAGTTAGATGCTAGTTAGATAAGTGAGCCTGTTAGAGATCTGGTGTCTCTTCAAAATCTACATTGTTTCGTCAACATCCGATGATGAAATATTATATTTGCCAATAGTGTTGGCCCTGTTAACCATTTTCTTCATATAAAAACCTTTTCACGCATTCGCAAACAGAGTATGCCAAGATCAGACGGCTCCTATAGGAGCTATCTGATGAGGGTATGCTCTGTTTGCTTATCGAATTTCATAGTTATGTTTGTTTACTTTCTGAAATGGCTATAAAGTTCCATCTTCCGTATTCATTGTTACTATTTTATCTATTAATATTTAGTAGGTATTGAAATTTGGAATAAACATAGAACAGGGAAAGGATTAATATGCTTAATCTTTTTTGTGAATAAATGAATCTATTTGTGGTGCAGTATTGAATGTGAAGGTCAGGTCGCGAACTAGCCTTTCTTTTTGAATATGTTGCTCCTTTACCATCCTCAAATTAACCATCGCTTGTCGTAATTCTATCCACTCTCTCGTGGGAAATCATATATTTCCGAAGAAAGTAATGTCCGTGTTTCGTTCATTAGGGAGATTAACAAAGCGTGCCATAGTGATATTCGCAAAATGTATTGGACCAGTGCCATTGTCCGTCTGTGACATATAGGACAAAGGGCCTCTTGCGCCAGAGTGTATCGTTTTGTTTTGTCTAAATGATGCAGTACAGCCTCGCTAATATGTTCTTTGAGATGAACTTTGGGTCGTATCAGATCACTCAAAGACTGAGCAAAATTAGCAATGTGTGCAATACAAGTACATGTGTAGGTAATGCAGGAAACACCACATACAAAATGCACAGTCGCCTGATTAGCACCATGACAAAAAAGAACCATAAATTGTGCACGCCTATCAAAAACAAAAAAAGACATAACGCACAAATTTTAGGGGGAATATGGAAGTACCGCTTTGGAATGGTTAGTGCCAAGTGTTACTGGGGATTTAAACCGGTTATGGGGCGCCCAACCTCACACTTATTCCATCCCCTCCCTAAAAGACAAACTGTGTAAATAAACGTATCCCCTCTCCGACTAATCTACAACAACCGCGATGGCAAATACAGTGGTAAATTGCATGTAAAACGAAAATATATTTACGTAAAACAAACTGGATCCACCTATCGCTAGTGTACTCTAAATTTGAGTTGCAAACAGAGTAATGGTAGAAAAATAATAAAGGGTACGACAAAAACGAGATGTGCTCCTTCCGTGTCCGGATTTTAGAGTGCGTCTCCATTGGGTACTAAGACTTTCCTATCGTTGTACAAGAAAAGTGAGTGCCAACTGCAAAAGATTTGACAACCAGACATGCAAACGAATTGTTTACTCCACTGACAGTATGTTATTCTGTTTCGTTAGTTAACAAAAAAAACCTTATATACATGTATCTAAATAGTCCGTTTAAGCCATACGACTGCACGACTGCACGACTTAACCATTACTCCACAGAGACGACTGTACGACTGCACGACTTAACCATTACTCCACAGAGACGACTGCACGACTTAACCATTACTCCACAGAGACGACTGCGCGACTTAACCATTACTCCACAGAGACGACTGCACGACTTAACCATTACTCCACAGAGACGACTTTTGACACTTTGGATACGATTAAGTTAGATAAATAAATTTCAGAGATCCAGATAAGATGCGTAAATAAAACATTTTCAAGAATAACGTCTTCATTTCTCCACCGAACACTATATTGTGACCACTCTTTAGAATCGTCTCCAAGAGACTATTCTAAAGAGTGGTCACAACACAGGGTTAGGTGGAGAAATACTAATTTTATAACTTGAGTACGCACGCTTATCTGTTGCTCTGTAAACCAATGTTCATAACGGGTGGTGTCTGCCTTGCATATTTGTATTCATTGGGTAAAGGGTTAAACAGGAGACGAATCTTCTAAAACAGGCTCCGCTTAAATGAATATGTTTACCAAATTTAACCCTTTCCCGCTCCTATAGGAGCCGTCAGGTCTGGATCTACTCTGTTTGCAAATGCACAGAAACGCTTACTGATGGAGTAAAGGGTTAATATGGGTCTTGCAGCCCAAACACACACAACAAGTATAAACTCAATAATTTCTGAATATTGCATTTTTTGCATTTTTCTTTTTTCTTCTTTTTCTCAAGCTTCAAATCCCGTTAAGAAAGGGGACATCGCAACTAGAAATAAAATATTTTTTCAAATCACGTTAAAAGTTTTTGGCAGCGTAACGTAATTTGAAAAATATTTCAAAGTCCGTGGACCCTGTGCCTGTCGTATATTGTGTTTATTTAATTCAAATTGAAAAAAAGGTAATATAAAATAAATAAGTAGCAGCATATAGATTGAATACAATACTAACAGAAACTACGTCATATGTATTATTATTTATACATTATACTTTATATTAGCAATAATGAACTAAAACCAACTTATAGTTCAGACACTTCTATGTCACGATGCACATGCGATTTGCACTAGCACGAGAAACTAGATATAGACTGCCTAGCTGTAGATGAATCGGTTTTAGATACGGAATTTAAGCTATTTCCTTCTTTTGTAGTTTCTGGTTTTTAGCACACCTGTGTGTATTCAGTTGAGAGTTTGTTATCACTGTCCGATGTCCGTCCGTCCCCCGTCCATTCGTCTGTCAGTACGTCCGTGCTTTATACGGAATATTCCTACCAAATACCCTTTCAATTGGACTATTAATTTTGGAGATCGTTTTAAACATTTTCAATATAGACACGTATGGAAATTTAGTCCTGTCCCTGGTGGCCAAGTTTTCTTGCATATTAATTCCGAAGGGAGGTGATCCCCTGAGAGCAAAACTTGCAACACAAAAAGAGAAAATTGCAGACTTGGTTTTATTGAGTCTGTTCATGAACAGTAATTGAAAGTGCAACACTGCTCACGCCCCCTAGCACCGGCTTAAGCGGTATTCAATTTTCAGAACAAGAAGTACTGAAATTCATAATCTCAAAGGATCAGAAGGTATAACAACACTGAGAACTTAATTTTAGTAATTATGAAAGTTGGCCACCAGAGGACTATTTCTACCAAATGCTATTCAGATTCGACCATCGATTTTGGAGAAGGAGATATTTTCCTCTATACGCAATTTAGCCCCAACCCTGGTGACCTGGATTTTTTTCAGGTATCGGCATGGTTTTAGCAGTGTTGATTAAAGGTTGCCAAGCGACTATTCAGACCAATTTCATTCAAACTGGAACACCAGTTTTGGAGAGGAAGGTTGTTAAAGGTTTTCTATATAGTTAAATAAGAAAATATAGCCCAGTCCCCTCACGGTCATATGCTTTGAGATATCAACATGAGTTAAGCAATTTAGGCAGAAGGTCAGTAGAAGACTATTCCTTTCAAATGTCGTTAGTTCTGGCCACTGGTTTTAGAACAAAATATACCTAAATATTTATTTTGGTTTCCATGACAACAAAGGTTCAACACATTAATGTAGCAGTGTTGTCAGACCATGATACTGATATTATTTATGTACAGTTTGGTTACATTTCAATTTGTATTAAATGAACAGAATATGCGATAGACACAGGGTCCACGGAATTTGAAATAGTTTTCAAATTTCGTTAAGTTGCCGAAATTATTTAACGTGATTTGAAAACATATTTTATTTCTCGTTATGATGTCCCCTTTCTTAACCCTTTCCCTGTTCTGTGTTTAGGCCAAATTTCAATACCTACTGAATATTCATTAACACAATAGCTTTAAAGAAAAATGGAAGGTGGAACACTGTAGACTACTTAGAAAGCAAGGAAACAGATCTATCAAATTCTATTTGCAAACAGAGCAGACCCCGATCAGACGGCTCCGTCTGATCTGGGTCTACTATGTAGGGGGAAAAATGTGAATACACGTTTGTATGAGGGAAAGGGTTAACGGGATTTGAATTTGTTTTTCATTTCTCGTATTTTTTTCATTTTACGTGTCTACAAACCATGCCCTTGTCCAACAATATTTACCGACAAAAACAACAATCCTTCATTTAAATGCTTTCTGCGTTCCAATGTTGAATAATCAATAACCATCGAACTAGACGTTTGTGATTTGATTAACTACTCCATACAGGCGCCTGGTCGCACATGTGCAAACAGAGCAGACATCATCTTAGGCCTGATTTACTAAATATCGTGAAATTAACAATTCCTCCATCAAAATTTATGTAAGAAATAATAAATTCATGAATATAAATTAGATTAATTTGTTATAATGGCACATGGACACAGGGTCATTTACCATGGCAGAAACTGTATAATCAGATCTGTATTATATAATAAGCAAACAGATCAGGCCCTGCTCAGCCGGCTGCTATAGGAGCCGTCTGGTCTGGGTCTACTCTGTTTGCAAATATATAAAAAGTGTATTTGTGGAGTAAAGTGTTACGACTGAAGTTACTGTGTTGTATGTAAGAACCAACGATAGGCAAGGCAATTCTAAACTGTTACACAACAAAAGGTACGATACGTGCGGCTATCTTAGTAGGGGCGAAGGTCGTAAAGTGAGATTTAAGACGATATTGGTCGTATGACCTTTAGTAAGACAGACAACTAAACTGCTAACAAAGGAAACCACGCAATTGCCATTGGGATTAACTCATTTCCTCCTAGACTATTTTAGACCCAACCTCGTTGAATTAATCTACTGAAAAGGAGCATTAACTATAGAATAGGAGAATTTTAGAATTTGTGTAGTTTTGAACCTATTGTGATAAATAGAGCACTTCCTCCTCTGGAGCAAATGCTCTATTTATCATAATTGTTTCAAAAATGACTTTTACAGAGGCGCCAACAGGCGTCAGTTGGACAGAACGTGTTAATACGTGAGTCATAAGACTACAAACCACGACAAAATATCGCCTTTAAGCAACTCTTTATTTGATCACAAATGAATTCATACGTGATTAATCTTGTAGATTGAAATTCTAGCATGGATATGATTAGCATGCAGACACGCCACGCCAATGTGTCTAACATCATAATTAGTGTCCGTAAATGCAAACAAAATAAACATTTTTCTGGCCAGAAAAATTAATTTGTGACAGCAATAGACTACATACTAGATAAGGGTTAGACCCGCACATTATATAATAATTATGTATGGATTGCAAACTGGACAAGGATCAAGCTCGCCGCTCTCTCCCTGCAGAGAGACATTATATAACAATTATGTAACACTGTCTACCAGACCTATCATGTTTTGATCGCATGATTAGAACTGGGAACCATCCCTTCGGACTGGTAACCAGCACTTATCATGCGCCCTAGTTTAACTGACCAATAGCAGTGGGTCTACTCCGCCAAATATAGAAGTATGACGCGTGGTCTACAGTCTAGACCAATCAGAATTGGGCTCGCCCTTTTCGAGACTTCGACGCGTCCTTTCTTTATCTATGTATAGGTTAGAGCTTATAAACTGCTGTCTTCGAAAATAAGACGGCCGATAACGCGAGCAAAGCGAAGCGTTTTAGACCGTCTTATTTTCGAAGACTGCAGTTTATAAGCTCTAACCGATTTAGTGATTGCCCTACTTTTCAACAGTCCAAGTTTATAAGCCCCGCCCACTGAGCAATGGCAAACTTATATATAGTCACGTGATTATGGTCCATCTAAACCCACATCCGTTTATGCAAAATACTCAGAAAACCCACCAATCAAACAAGCGTCGTCTTTGTTAATTTGCTCACGTGTTTATGTTTTGAAAATCCTACACAGTGAAACTGGTTTCGCGCCTTTTTCTTGTAAACATTGCCTTATTTGGCTTTGTCACGTAATCAAATATTCCCCATCTGTGTGTAAAACATGTTTTACATAATTTTTCTGGAGTCGTAATAATAATGGCTGACAGCCATGTGTCTTTTGACCTGCTATCTGGCACCGAGCTAGCAGACTGATAACCCTTTACCTTATAGTAAGTGACGTCTGTGGACCACTTTGCAAGCCGAGAAGACCCAGATCAGAAGCTCATATGCTGTCTGATCAGGGTCTACTCGGTTTACACATATTTAAATCTTCACTGCTACCGAAACCCCATATAATACAGCTTATTAATATTAAACAATTCATTATGGGCAGATTTATTATTGAAATAAGAATAAACAGGTGAAGGCTTAAATTTAAAATATTACAGGTTTGATTGTTTATGTTTTGTTGAACGGATTACGGTTTCAAATACAGGTTTTTTTTCTTATTTCCCGATTTATTTGCTTATTTACATTAGTCCTTTTTCAACAATCCTGCTTCAATAGGTGGGATGTTTCTCGATTTATTTTGATTTTAGTCCACGGTAGCCCAATTACATGTACTAGATCTATAATTCTGCCTCTCAGTTGTTTTCATACAGCGCCTTCCTCTCCACGGTCTACACACGTGAACACTTGCACTTGTGTGTACACTCGTTCGCGTGTCGATAACGTCATAACATAGCAACTCGTTTTGTCTAGTAGTGGGCGGAGTTTTGTTGCACATGCGCACTGTAAGGTTTGTCTTCCAAAGTTAGAGTCGATTTTATAAAATTTATGAGGATTTGAGTCTGAAAAATGTCAAGAATACGGCTCGTTGATTGGATGGAAAAGTAGGGCAATCACTAACATCAGTGTTTGGCGGATTTTATAGTGAACAGGTCAGTTTCAATTGTCTCTTTTGTTTTCCTTTTCTTTACTGTATTTCTCTGCTTTGCTTCTTTGCCACCTACTCTTGTGTATTATTGTCTGTTTGAATCTGATCTACTATCAGTTTGGATCTGATCTACTATAAAAGTACAAAAATGAGTCATGCAGGAAACACCACATACAGAACAAACACTCGCCCGAACAGCAACACAAGGAAACAGCAAATGTACATAACTAGAAAAAACAACAAGAGACGCACAAAGATAAAACAAACATACAATAGGAGGAAGATGGAAGTACCGCCTTGGAACGGTCAGTGACAAAAGTCACTGGGGGGGGGTTAAACCGGTTTATGGGCGCCCAACCTCACTCTTATTCCATCCCAACCCTAAAAGACAAACAGTGTAAATAAACGTATCCCCTCTCCGACTAATCTACAACAACCGCGACGGCGAATACAATGGTAAAGTGCATGTATAACGAAAAAACATTTAATTGAACATACTGTATCCACCTATCGCTAGTGTACTCAATGATTGAGCTGCAAACAGAGTAACTGTAGAAAAGTAATAAAGGGTACGACAAATATGAAATAGTACAGATATCCGATGTTCTCCTTCCATTTCTGGATTTAAGAGGTCGCCTTCATAGAGTACTAAACCTTTCTTGTCGGCGTACATGCAAAGAGGCCAGCGTGATTGCCAACTGTAAAAGGGTTCACAACCAAACATGCAGTATGTTGTAGTACTACAGGATCATATCCCTTTTTAATGAATTGTTTAACACATTTGATGAACAAAGTGAGACAATGGGTATGTCCAATAATTTTACGAAGTTTGTAAATCTTGTGTAATTCGGGTCAGTACTCTACCGTGTAAACACCTTGTGTGTAAGTTCCTCTGTTTGCAAAAATGGCGTCGGCTTCCCCGAACCCTGCAAATATTCTAATTATAGGCCACTCTTTTACACGACGTTTACGCGACTGGTGTGCCTTTGAAAATAAGCTTAATCTATCGTTGTCACCAGGTGAATTCACAATTTTCATGCATGGGATCGGTGGAGCTGTCGCCATGCCATATCAACATAAATCGCTGTGGCAGGAAGTTGACCTAGTTCCCAATTTAGATGTTGAGTACGTCATATTAGATATTGGCAGCAATGACCTGTGTCGCCCTGGTTCGGACCCACAGGTTATAGCAGAGACCGTCTATAGGCTGGCAAGAAAGTGCATTGACCACGGCGCCAAAGGTGTAATATGCTTTGAAATTCTCCCAAGGCTGGGAAAACACATGTTCAATGAGAAATGCCGCCTTGCAAACAGTGCCCTTGCGGATCTATGTTCTGTAGGCGTTGAAACATACTTCTGGACGCATCATAGGAATAATTTTAATAAGCGTTTCCGCAGTGAATTCGTTAATACCTGTGACGGCGTACACATAGGGGACGGTCGTGGCATGCATCACTACTTCAGGTCGGTGCGTGGCGCCGCCATCAAATGTAAAAATCTCCTATAATTTCATCTGTTTACATATTGCCATTAGCACATACCAATAATAGATGGTAATTGATTAAACTTTTGGAGCATTATAATTCATTCTGACGTGTGTTTAGACAATTTTAAAGGCCCTGTATGTTGGGTCTACCTGTTTGTTTAATGTGTACATCTATCTAAATCAAATTTTGTCAGTTTCAGTTTATATATCTTTGCTGGCTGGAGACGGTGTGTCCCTCCATAATAGGGAGTCGGTGTGTCCCTCCCAGAATCAAGCCAGATATTGATTTTTACCACTTGGAGACGGTGTGTCCCTCCAATTCTTGTGGGGTCGGTGTGTCCCTCCAAAACCAAACGGAGTCGGTGTGTCCCTCCAAAATTTCAGGGAGTCGGTGTGTCCCTCCCTCTTGAACCGGTGTGTCCATCCAGATCTAGGCGGAGCCGGTGTGTCCCTTCATTGTGCCTAGCTGGCTTCCAGTTTCAAACTACCAATCACGTAAATATTTTTCATTTATTGTACATCCTGCTTAAAATTTCTGCTGCAGGGACAGTCTGTTCTATATATACATTGCCAATGAGTCAAGCATTGTTTGAGAATATATTGGCTCCAGCTGTTCAGCACATATGTACATTGCTATGCATATACAAATTTTAACCCAGTGTTAATTTACATGCCGTCTGTCTATCAAAAACATGTTTAGCCAAGGTGACCCTTCAGTGCTGAAATTATTGATATATAATGACGTCATAGCTGTGTTTTTGACGTCAGGGTCGGATTTGCTAACGTCATTGTAACCACACTAATTTTGTAAAAAATCTGGTTACTTCAAGAGGCATCTGCTTTTGATTTACACTGAGATCACTGGTTTTCTGACATATGTTAACGGGTTAAGTTAACGGTGTATTATGTGTATACTTAATTGTCTGTTTAGTACATACATGTAAAGGTGTATCCATGTCTGTCGTTTATCTGTAATAGTACATGCCTTCATATTGAGAACATGTGGGTCCACCACGTTGGACAATTTTTAATTAATTACGTCACATGGGACCCTTTGCCAATTCTTTACAGACAATTATGGTAATTTTTCAGGATTATTCTTTCCATCTAGATAAAATTGTTTGAACTGTGTCTGGTGGTTGGCTGATTTTATGATTTCAGTATGTCAAAATCAAAGAACAAGGAGGGCTCCCTTATGGACCAGCTGTTGAAGGATCTCAATCATAATCCGGTCATGGCAGACCGTCTTAGGACACAGCTGTCTGCATCTGACCCGGTACCGCCCGTCACGCCTTCAACCGCCAACCCTCCTTCAGCCACAGCAAATCTACGCACATCTGCCAGAAAAAGGTCCAGACAACACACCTCCCCTACCCCTCCAGTTCACCGCCGACGCCATCGACATAAGTCTCCATCTCCATTATCAGATTCTGACGAACATTCCCCAGCCATCTCAGAAAGCGAGAGTGATAGCGATACCTCAGTGGAAGAGCACACAGGTAATACTGACCTCTCATTCTTCCACCAGTCAGAGCTAGAAGTATCTCAAAAACTAAAAAATAAACTCTGGGCAAGAGAATTTATCGACCTATCTAAATTGTATTTTGGCTCTAAATCTGACAAAATTACGACAACTGTACAGTCAAGGTCAAACACCGTTACATCTGTACAGAAAGCCCCAGTTAAACAGATCTCCTCAATCATGACCTGGTCTCGCGCCTTCCAACTCTTTGCTTCAATCTATTGCCAAAGATACCCGGATGAATCACCGGCTTTATTCCAATACTTGTCACTGATACAGTCCATGGCCCTCAAAATGCCCAATTGGATGTCCTATGACACAAAGAGTAGGTCCCTTCGTGCATCCAATGACCTGCCATGGCACAAGTTACATACTGAAACCTACCCTTTCAGTCTCTCTTTATTCCCCCTCCACAACCACGACCAGCTCATCCCGCCCTACCCGCCCCCCTTTCAGATCTCACCACAAAAATCGCTCACCTAATTTCCAGTCCAATCAGCCCTTTCGAGAGGGATACTGCTGGGAGTTTCAACGCTCAGCAAGGTGCTCCAAATTTGTTTGTCCCCACCTCCACCAATGTTCATTTTGTGACAAAGACCATGCAGCAACCAGCTGCCACTCCTCCAAACAACACCCTAGACACAACAGACCCAACACCAACTCTACCACACAACACACCGCTAGACCCCCAACCGACACTCGTTCAAGGCCCCAGCAGACAAAATAATACTTTACGCTTTAATTCAAAGCTGACTCTTCCTACACCAGTTATACCGGCAATCCTTGACTTTTACCTTGTTGGTTACAACCACGTTTCAAAAAACAGACTAATTGAAGGCTTCTCTAATGGCTTCAGCCTTGGAGCAATCGGCTCTTTCTCACACCTATCCTCACGTAACCATGCCTCAGTGTCTGCACACAATTCATTTGTGGAATCAAAACTTAAAAAAGAACTTTCGGCTGATCGAGTTAAAGGTTCATACACTACCCCACCCTTCCAAAATTTTATTGTCAGTCCATTGGGCGTGGTGCCAAAACGCGACTGCAACTCTTTTCGTCTCATTCATGACCTTTCATTTCCATCAGAATCTTCCGTAAATGACCATATCCCGCTGGAAAACTATACAGTATCTCTAGAAACATTTGATGATGTTTGCAATTTAGTTCTACAGTGTGGTCAAAACAGCCTGATAGCTAAGGCTGACATAGAGGAGGCCTTTCGGATAATTCCCATCTCTCCTTTAGACTACCACAAATTGGGTTTCTCCTTTCAAAACAAATTCTACTTTGACCGAGTCCTCCCAATGGGGGCTTCTTCTTCAGTACAAATTTTTGAACTTTTCTCCTCTGCCTTACAGTGGATCCTAATACACAAACTCAATATTCGACATGTTTGACATATACTAGACGATTTCAATTTTGTAGGCCCCAATGAGATTAATGTATGCCAGTCTGCTCTCGATAAGTTTCACAAACTCTGTCGGGAAATGGGGGTCCCTATCAAAACTGAAAAAAACTGTCCCCCCCTACCACCTGTACCCAAGTACACAATATTGAACTGGACACTGTCTCCATGGAAGCTAGGCTTCCTCAAGACAAACTCACCCATCTCTGTCACCTTCTAGAGACAACCAAATGTCGCAAGAAAATCAAACTCAAAGATCTGCAATCCTTGTTAGGCCATCTTAACTTCGCTTGCAAGGCAATCAAACCAGGCCGTTGTTTTCTCCGTAGGCTATATGACCTAACCTGTGGGATTTCTAACCCAAACCACTTCATCAAGTTAACAAAATCTGCACGAGCAGATCTGTCCCTTTGGTTTGAGTTTCTTGCATATCATAATGGTATTTCTCTACTGTTACCTTTACAATTTACATCCTCAAACACACTTCAACTTTTCACTGACGCTGCACAGTCCAAAGGCTTCGCTTGCATGTACAAACAGTACTGGTCATATGGGCCATTTTCAACTGAGATAAAACAATTCCATATCAATATCCTTGAATTGTATCCGATCACACTCGCTGTACTTCTGTTTGGCCACTTTTGGTCGAATAAAAGTATCCTTTTCCTCTGTGATAATCTTTCCATAGTTCACTGCCTTAATAAACAAACTTCTAAGGATCCATTCATCATGAAACTTCTGCGCAAAATTGTCCTCACAAGTCTCAGATTCAATTTCTGCTTTGCATCTAAACATATCCCTGGTAAGCATAATGTAATCTGTGATAAACTCTCTCGCTTCCAGATTACAGAGGCGAAAGCTCTGGTCAGTCATCTTCAAGACAAACCGTGCCAGGTTCCCTCCCAATACAGTCCGGAGACCTTACTGTTATAGTGGCTACACTTTTTACAGCCTCCCTAGCAAAACGGACCAGGCAAATGTATGAACGTTATCTGGAAAGATTTACCTTTTTCTGTCTGTCTTTTGTACAGCCACTTTCATATCTCCCTGCTGCAGTAACATTATTCATAGCACACCTACACACATCGGGCTATACCCCATCCACAATAGCAAAGTCACTTGTCGGCAGTAGCACTATTACACAAACTATCATCTGTCCCTGACCCTACTTCAAATTTTCTACCACAAAGAGCTTTATTAGGTTGCAAAAAGTCAGGTACAGTTCAAGACGCAAGACGTCCAATTCTTCTTTCGGATCTGGAAAAAATGATCAACTCAAGTTCTAAACTTTCAAATCTATATGGGTCTGCACTTTTCAGTTGCATATTTTCAGTTGCATTTCATGGATTTTTTCGCATTGGTGAACTATTACCCTCATCATCTACAACCTCGCAACATACCATTCAATTCAGCCATGTTCATTTAACACACCAACTAGCATGTGTACAGTTAAATCATCACAAAACCAAAATCTCACCCCATCCAGACATTATCAAACTGCATTCTCTCTCATCTATCTCATGCCCTGTCCGATGTCTCCGTAAATACCTTAAACCCAGAGGCGCCAGCCCAGGTCTACTGTTCATAACTTCCAGTTTTAAACCAATTACCCACACTATGTTTAATACATATCTAAAACGGGTATTAAAATTTCTTGACATGCCCTGCTCTCTTTACAAAGGCCATTCATTCCGCATTGGGGCCTGCACTCAAGCCAGTTTATCAAAACTGCCAGATTCAACAATCATATCTCTTGGCCGTTGGAAGTCCAATGCTTACAAAAAATACATTCGGCCAAACTTAACCTAGAGTGGTTATTGTGGTATGACTCACTCTAGGTTTCTTTTACTAATACAACAAAATCAGCATTTATTTTGTTGTGTTGGAACATCTTCAGTATTCATTATTAATTTACTTCTCTTAATAATTTCAACCTTCTGAAGAGAGGTCAGTTTACCTGTGCTCAGTGTACATTATTATGCTTGCTCACTCTGAATGTTAATTGCTGCTTGGCTAACATGTAAACTGGGATTGCATGGCTCTAGTAAAATTTTACTAAAGGGTATAGCAATTACATATCTTAAACAATTCTTCATTATAAAACCTTATAAGTAATCGCCTTGCAATCCCAGGATAGCCACTCTATCATACAACATGCTTTACATGACATCCTAATGTAATTTGTACCATCACAGTTTTGCCTTTGCCAAATCTCAATTTCATTTTCTTTCACATTCATTAGTGGACTTTGTGCATCTGTCTTTTGCCATGCCCAATTGTATTTACTACTTTTCAATTGCTGAAGTATTTCCAAATTATGCATTCATGTAAAGTATCAACACTTGGCACTAGCAAAATTATTATTGTACATCTTAATAATTATCACTTGATTATATTTGAATGAAATCCACTGATTGCAGTGCATTTTCTATGTATATTCTGCCTTGTTACTTGATAGATGTGGTACTATCAAAAAATGCAAGCATTGCCTCTAGTCTGCAATTTGGAAATCATGTGACAGATGTGGTACTGTCACATTAGAATTTCTGCTAGTCTTCCAACATAAAGACATTCATGGGTTGTTGTGATAATCAGGATAGGCCACAGTCAATTTGCCAGTTCAACCAACAATTCGTTTTATCCTACCAGTTTTCAGTTGCATATGAACAGGGTTTCCCCAACAAATACATTTACTCTGGCAAATTGACTACGGCATATCTTGCTAAATGTAAATCTTATATAATCTCGTAATTATCTGCCATTATATCTGTTCCCTATATTTTCATGTGCTCTGTTATTTGATAGGTGTGGTACTATCAAATTGAGTATCAACATTAACAACAATGCCTCCCACATTGGGAAAATCTTAAAAGACAAAAGTGACAGATGTGGTACTGTCACAAATACTCTATATAAGTATGTCTAACAATCCATTGATGACAATGCCTTGTATTCATGTTCATGTTATCAATTATATAAACAATAGCTCTAAATAGGCCATGCAACACTGTTCTGCAGGATCTTGCAACATGTTCAAGTTGTTTCATTATAAACAACCTTGACAAGTATTCTTGTCCCCAATAGTCTACAATTTCCTGCAGAATAGGTGTCCGCACTATATCCATGGTTATTGCATTTTAACAGAGATTGTCACTTATAATTTGGTTCTTGTAATCATAGCCTAGTAACTCTGGTTCCCTTCGATTGGCCCATCTGTTTGCCTTATTCTAGGGGCCAATTTTGTTGCTTAATCCTGTTTATAATGTTAAGCAAAATACTTAAAAATAAACTGTCTAGGAAAAAATACTCTCCTAGACATTTACAAATGCACACATGATTTGCTGTTGATTGATAGTGCCCGGCATTAAGCCACAAATGAACTTCAGGGAACCTCGGTCACTAGGCATTGACCTATACGTATAAAATTAATAAGAGGGTTGTCACATGAGTGACAGCATCGCCGAGACAACATGGTGACGTCATGGCGTCGCCATTTTGTCTTGGTATATTTCACACAGTACTATTGCGGGTACAAAATAAACATTTTTCTGGCCAGAAAAATTAATTTGTGACAGCAATAGACTACATACTAGATAAGGGTTAGACCCGCACATTATATAATAATTATGTATGGATTGCAAACTGGACAAGGATCAAGCTCGCCGCTCTCTCCCTGCAGAGAGACATTATATAACAATTATGTAACACTGTCTACCAGACCTCTCATGTTTTGATCGCATGATTAGAACTGGGAACCATCCCTTCGGACTGGTAACCAGCACTTATCATGCGCCCTAGTTTAACTGACCAATAGCAGTGGGTCTACTCCGCCAAATATAGAAGTATGACGCGTGGTCTACAGTCTAGACCAATCAGAATTGGGCTCGCCCTTTTCGAGACTTCGACGCGTCCTTTCTTTATCTATCATCAGTGTTTGGCGGATTTTATAGTGAACAGGTCAGTTTCAATTGTCTCTTTTGTCCGTCCACCTCCCCACCTCCAACCAGGGGAAGCGTGCTTGATCCTATCCATAAGTTTACTTCACTGCAGTTTGCCTTAATGGTTTCCCACCAACCAGTTTAGTCTGTTTTACTTTGTTTCACTGTTTATTATATTGTTGTTTATACTAGCCTTATTCTAAGGGCCAATTTTGTTGCTTAATCCTGTTTATAATGTTAAGCAAAATACTTAAAAATAAACTGTCTAGGAAAAAATACTCTCCTAGACATTTACAAATGCACATATGATTTGCTGTTGATTGATAGTGCCCGGCATTAAGCCACAAATGAACTTCAGGGAAACTCGGTCACTAGGCATTGACCTATACGTATACAATTAATAAGAGGGTTGTCACATGAGTGACAGCATGCCCGAGACAACATGATGACGTCATGGCGTCGCCATTTTGTCTTAGTATATTTCACACAGTACTATTGCGGGTACAAATGAGTGGATATTTGCTTGGAATGTCATTTCCTCCCACTCTCTCGTTGAGGAAACTGATGTTATTGCTTAACTCAAATTTATAATTACGATGAACCGCTGCAAGTTCTACTCACTTCATATTCGATCCTAAAAGAGTTTCCTGCGCTACACCTGTCCTGCATTAAGCTGGCACCTATCTATAAGTAAGGTTCCTATTCCATCTTATTTTGAGTATCTGTTTAACACAAATTTCTCTGTACTGACCTAGTTTTCAACCATTTGATAATCGTACCTGTTCTATTACTCCTATTTTCGTTTCGTTGGAGAGTATACACGGATGCATGGTATTTCATCCCCTGTAGGTAATATTTCGTTCCATTCGTTATAGACATAATTATGTGTATACATGGATATCAATCATATCAACTACATGCACTTTACTTTTCGTTCGTGAAATCATGTATACCTGCGTTACTTCTCCTTCTTTCGTTTCGTTGGAGATTATACTCGGTGTCTGTTGTTATTTGGTTATTGATGCCTACCTGTATGTTTTATATTGTAAATTGTCGTCTGCAAATGGTAAAGGTAAATGTCAGATTGTTGCATTTCAAATTGGAACAAAACATCGAAGACGAGTGTCAGACAGTTTGGATCCAGGGTACCGTTTTACTAACGAACTTACGCTCGTTACGTGACGTCTTATCTGGATCTAAACTGTTTGCAAATACCAGTGAAGTCGCTTTCAGCAGGGAATGGTTTAACTATTCGATGACCTTGTAAATGTATGGTCATTGTAATAATCTATTGTGTACAAATTTGTACATTAATATGTCATGGTGTGATTCTGAACAGTAACTGCGGAAATGCAAGGTTCATATTACACTTATGTTTATTCTTTTTACATTGTTATCTGTATATATGTTACTGATCTCCAAATATGGAGGAAATGAATAAACTATATTTATCATGAAACAAACTGAAATGCCACAATGCATGATGCATTTAACATGAGGCAAACTGAAATGCCACAACGCACATGTGCATCATTTTTGGCGATAATCTTCTTCCATAATACAGGTTTTAACGAGTCATTTTCAATTAGAATTTAAGATGTTAAATAAAACACTTCATGAGTAGGTTTTGTTTGTATTCTCTACCTGTACACATATTCGGTATCTGAGAGTACATAATATTTTGAATACAGATGAATCAAATTAACACCCCACAATTGTTTCTGAAAATAAATGATATAATTATCTACAGAGAGAGAGTTGAAACCGGCAGAGCCTGTTTTAGACGATGTGGCCACTGTGCTGTGGCTTAACTATTATCTAGCGAACACAAATTATATCTGTTTGAACCCCAATCCGTTGCAATGTATATTTCTCCCGTGTGGTTCAAAGATTTGGGAGACCAGTGACCAATTATGAAACAGCTTTGATCCTGATGAGACACCGAGTAACTCAGCGCCTCATCTGAAATTAGAAATTCGTACGACTTCATCTATCAACAAAACGCCGCTCACTTCCTATTTCTTCGCCATAGTCATTCAGTGTGACACTTACATTTCCTGTATATTATACACACGAATAAAGCCTAGCGACAGACGTGTGTTTATGGCAGATACTTTAGTCTAAGTAATTGCTGTCAAAGCATCGCCGATAGTGGCTGCGTCGTAATAGAGACATGGTACTAAAAAGCTCATTCGGGCGTTTTCTGCATCAAGCTACAATCTTATTTAACCATTTACTCAATAAAAACGCATTCCTACGTCTTTTCAAACAGAGTAGACCCATATCTGACGGTCCCTATAGGAGCCGTCTGATCGGGATCTGCTGTGTAATAATTAAGATATGAATCTAAAGCTTCTGCCTTGGCCAAAAAGTCTTACGTTCATGTGCCATTGTAAAACACTAATCTTATTAATATTCATAATGTCATTATCTTCTTCCATAAACAGAGCAACAGATAAATATGCGTACCCAAATACTAAAATCACCACCAAATCCTATGTTCTGGTCACCCTTTAGAAGCGTCTCTTCGAAACGATTCTAAAGAGTGGTCACAACAAAGGGTTTGGTGGAGAAATAAAGTCGATGAAAATGTTAAAATGTATCTTATAAGTATTTATGGAGTGAAAGGATAAAGGCACTGTGTCTATAAATGAAGCGTTTCAGAAGACCAGAAAAATAGAGTAAAGTTGTAGTAGGCTATTGAAAACAACTAAAAATAATCACTTAACCTTGCGTAAGTTGAATGTTAAAGTATCGATGTTATTTGCCCGCGTTTTAGACAATAATATCTTAGCTGAGTATACATTGTAGCCCCACGATGGTGATTAGATTGATTCCCCAAGGTAATCCAATAATGATTCCGTATGAATAATACTTTGTTCTAGAACAACTTTTTTGAGTCATGATATAAATCGTTATTTTTTATTCACAAATATAGGTTATATGGGGAAATATTTATAAAATTACGCCAACAGTTGCAAACTTTTCCCTCATATAAACGCCTTTTCACGCATTGGCACACAAATAAGTCCCAGATCAGACGACTCCTATAGGGGCCGCCTGAACAGGTCTGCTCTGTTTCCTTATATAATATTAGACCTGACTCTTCATTTTCTACCAATACCAAAACATCCATTATATAAATACACGTGACGTCATTATTTCTTACATTAAATAGTTATTAGATATTTCAAAGCTCGTTATTTACGGACAGACTACAAATCTATGCTGCATTAATTTCATTTAATCGCATTGTTTCATTGCCTTGGACATTATTCTGTTGAACTGCAAAGCTCGATTCTATATTTAGTCATATTTAAAGCAGTACTCGCAGAACTCATCGGCACCGGTATCGATCAGTGGCTTTACATATATTGTTTACTCCGGAGAAAACCCGAATAATAACATGTTAATGTTGTTATTTGTGCGACAATTGGCGAAAAAATAACACAATAGTTTTAGTTCGGATCAAAACATCAAATCGCCTATACAGCTACAAACTACAGGTCGTTGCGAAGGGAATTGTTACATCAATATATTATATATGTATTAATATACTATTAGCATATAATTTGATTTCTTTTAGTGACTTGGCATAATTTCGTATCAGTTTCCTTTGACACAATCAAAGCCTGAACGAAACTAACAACACATTCTAGGGGAAGCAACCATCGAATAGACTGAACTAAACTGATAGATGTAAATGCACAATAGGCCATTGATTTGATGAATATCCATTTCACAAATAATGGCCTACTGTATATAAATTACTTGATTTTAATAGCACATGAACACGGGAAATTTAGGTCATGGCACGCTCTGAAGAATCTCTGAAGAATAACATCTATATTATTCCATAAGCAAACAGAAAGGGTCCGGAACAGACTGCTCCTGTAGGAGTCTACAGTAGAATCTGTCTTAAGCGGCCATCAAAAAGAGGTCTAACTAGAGGTTTTTGTCAAAAAAAACGGATGTCTCCCCTCTAATAAAAACAATATGTAAAGGGAAATCACTAAAAATGTTATGGTCTTGATGAATGATACTTCCCCTCATTATGCGTTTTCCACACTACATTTTTCAAGAAGAAAATGATAACAGCTAATAACTCCAAAAATACTGATACCAGATTTATGGCCCTTGTGCATGACACTTACTTTCATCATCCTCTTTCCAAAAATAAAATGTCATTCCAATAGCATCAGTCGAACAGGAGTTATTGATCGGCCAAAAAATGTAACAAAGGGCAATAACTCCAAAAGTATTGAAGCCAGAATTATGGCCCTTGTTCATGACACTTTCTCTCATCATGCTCTTTCCATGTATGAAGTTTCAATACGATGGCAAGAGCCATGTTGGAGTTATTGTCCGGACAAGAAAGAATTAAACAAATGTACAAGGGGCAATAACTCTAAATTTATTGAAGCTCGAGTTAAGGATCTTATGCATGACACTTTATCTTATCATGATCGTTCCATGTATGAAGTTTCACTCCAATGGCATGTGTCACATAGGAGTAATCATCCGGACAAAAAATTGTGATTTTTTTTACAAAGGGCAATAACTCCAATATTAGTGAAGCCAGAGTTATGGACCTTGTGCATGACAATTCCTCTCGTTATGATCTTTCCATATATGAAGTTTCAATCCAATGGCATGAGCCATATAGAAATTATCGTCTGGACAAAAAAGTGTGATTTTTTTTACAAAGGGCAATAACTCCTATATTAGTGAAGCCAGAGTTATGTACCTTGTGCATGACACTTTCTCTCATTATGCTCTTTCCATATATGAAGTTTCAATCAACTGGCATCAGGCATATTGAAGTTATTGTCCGGACAAAAAATTATGATATTTTTTACAAAGGGCAATAACTCCAATATTAGTGAAGCCAGAGTTATGGACCTTGTGCATGACACTTCCTCTCATTATGCTCTTTCCATATATGAAGTTTCAATCAACTGGCATCAGGCATATTGAAGTTATCGTCCGGACAAAAAGTGTGACAGACAGACGGACAGACGGACGGACAGACGGACAGACAGACAACTCTCACGAAAACAATATGTCCCCCCCATATAAATATGGGGGGAGACATAATAATGGGGCTCAGTGACAGGTGGTAACTTAAAGCAGGACACAAGTAATGTAGAAAGTTCCTATAGGAGCTTCCTGCATCACGTTTTCCCTGCATTAAGCAACCGTCTGCTTTTTAACACTCCTATGTTCAATAAATGAATGGCCCGCTTAAGACAAATTCTACTGTAATCCATTTTCAAATACGTCAAAAGGCACTTCTGTCAGATAAATAGTGAACAATCCTTTAGAGTAACAAAAACACCAATTAAACTAATATTCTATATATTTATTTTATTTCAGTCTCATCTGCATACATACAGTAACAACAAACATGTATAGATGAATTATCAGACGATGTATACAGCCATTCTATAAAGAATTATAAGAGACTATACATATCACAAATGAATATTTATTTACTCACACTATATACAGTGACAATAAAACCAATTACAGGTCGCTAATCGTTGCAAAGATGCATAAAAATTGCTTAAAACAGCAAAGTAAAATTTGACCATGAAAACACAGCGCAAAAACGCATACCCAAAAATTGGGATTAGCAACCGGTAACTGGATGGTCATAAAAGACTACATGGGGATTGGGCTAAGAGAATACTTGCATTATTTACATAAAAACGAAGGCCTTCGATTCAAAATCTTAAAGCAGGTTTTGGCACAGATTCTGACCATATGCGGTTCAGTAAACAGAAACTGTAACTTATTCCCATCACCTAATGAAGAGAAAGTACTTGATACTTGTGTTGCCTTTTCAAAAAGACCATCACGAATATCATGGTATAAAGGGCAATGGAGGATAACGTGTAATTCTGACTCCACCTCGTCACAGAAAATACACTTTCTATCTTTTTCCGCCAGATTCTCATACCGACCCGTTTCCAATCTTATAGGTGCAACCCCACATCTAAATTTACAAAAAGCTGCACGGTGCCTAAATGGCAATATCATTTTACAATATGCTTCGACATAGAATTCCGATTTCATTGTACAGTATGTCCGTAATTTATTCCTACCCCTACCAGATGGACCAGTGGGACTATTGATCAAAGTCTTCCAATTGTCGACAAATTGACTCATCATACTGCTTTCAACAGCATTACAAACCAGCTTCTTCGATATACTGACATCAAGACTAGTACAGTTATTCATATCACATTCTATAAGCTTAGATTTGACCACAGAAAACCATTGTTTACCATGCGGTCCACTAACAGCAGACGCCCAAAGTGCAATACGTTTATTAATACGCGTTGAAAGGGTGTTGCAAATACGTGCCCAAAGTTGGACTACATGTTTCCACTGTCTAACAATCGGGGGCTGCCACGCCATCTCCCCGACCAACGCCGCACTGGGTGTATATTTGCCAACACCGAGAAAAAATCTCAATGCCCTGTTATGGACGGCGTTAATGCAGGAAAATGACCGGCATCCCCAAATTGCTGCACCATAGCCAATTACAGGCCAAACTACTGAGTCGTATAATTTTGTAAAAACAGAATATGGTACACCCCCTGCTAATTTACATTTCGCAATAACTAGACCTAAGGCACGACTTGCACTCTGGGCGACTACTTTAGCAGTAACGTTAAAGTCTAAATATTCCGTCAGTACCAAACCTAGGTAAGTGTATCTATCAACCACTTGAACGACATCGTTTCCACACTGAAATACAACATCTGTCTTGATTTTCGATGGATTTCTGAAGTGAACCACTTTACTCTTGTTACAGTTAATAACCATCTGATTCTCTGCACACCAATCATTTACAGCATCCAGTAGATACTGTAAATCCTGGGCTGAATCAGCTAATAAAACGATGTCGTCTGCATACAGCAGGATGCATACTTTATCTTGCCCTACATCAATACCAATATTAAGTGACTTAAGATATACGGCTAGATCATTAATATATAAATTGAACAAAAGTGGGGATACAATACAACCTTGTCTCAGGCCAACTTTAGCATCAAACCAGTCTGTTGTAAAATAATTAACACGGACACACAACGATACAGAACTATACAATGACTTTAAAGCAACAAGCATTTTCCCATCAATTCCAGAATCTCTTAAACGTTTCCATAGCTTATCTCTATTGATAGAGTCATATGCCTTTTTAAAATCAATGAAGGCGCAAAACGTAGATTTCTTCATCTTCTTCCTAGTTTCTATCATGTTAGAAAGAGACAAAATATGATCTGTTGTGCTACGTTTCTTTCTAAAACCATTTTGTTCATCAACAAGTTTGTCATTGGATTCTACCCATTTAGATAACCTAGAATTTAAGACGTTACAATAAATTTTATACATAGCAGAGGCCAAGGCAATGCCTCTATAAGAAAGTGGATCTCTGGGATCAGTCGAAGAGGATTTCGGAATTGGGTTAATGATGCATTTACCCCATGAAGACGGCACAATGCCACGTTCGAAACAAAAGTTGCATCAGACATGAAGAAACAGTGTACAAGAATCATTCTTAAGAACCTTAGCGGGAATGCCGTCACAACCAGTTGCTTTCCCCAGTCTTGCACTTTCAACAGCTTTTCTGACTTCCAAAATACAAATAGGTGCGTTATAAGGTAATCTATTATATAAACTTGGACCAACATTCGAAAGGTAACCATCACCTAGAACTTCAACTTGTCTAAAAGTAAATAAAGATTCAAAATCGGTTTTCCATTTATTCAAGGTATCATCTGTCACGCACGATTTACTACCATCTTCTAAAATTACTTCCATGGGTATTTTACTACCCTTTTTCTGACCTATGTCAATATTGCCTATACGTTTCCAGAAGTCAACACTGTTAGAATTACAATCATTTAACAATTCAGTTTGCAATAAGTACCAATAAAACCGTTTCGCTCTCTGAACTTCACGGTCGAACTCTTTACGTTTAAAAACAAAAACAGATTTAAAACGGATTTTATCATTTCTGGAGTGACATGAAAGCCAATCAGATTCAGCCTGGCACATATCATTCCATGAATGAGTCAGGCGCTCAGACCACCAATGTTTCGCTTTCCTAAGCTTCTTTTTAGATGTAACACTGGGTAAAACTTTCCTATGCGGCAAATCTCTAAGCATTGCACCTTTTAAAACTTGACACCAGCTGTCATACAATGAATCAATGTCACTCTGGGACTGAACATCATTTTCCAGTCTACGAATAACATCATTAACCTTATCAATATCAGAAGACGTGCCAAGAAAATTGGCAGGCATGTCTCAAAAATCAAATTTTATGTAAGATCGGTTAAAAGAGTCAGCATCACTTGATTCAGCATGACAGATAGTATTCTCTAAAGTTATCTTCAATGACAATAAAGAATGGTCCGGTAAACTAACTGGTGCTACCACATGGGTAGCCCTTATATTATTAATAACATCGGTAGTACGAGTAACTTTAAAGTCAGAAAAACATTCTAAGCTATCCTGCATGACAATACAATAGTCTACAACTGCCTTGCCTTTCGTCGATACAGATGTAAAGTCGTTTGCAATACAGTTGCGGCCATTAAGAAAACACATGTTCGTATTAACGAGGAACTCAATAAGTAACTCTCCATACGCATTGGTAACAAAATCAATTACATCTCGCGGGGGAACTTCATCAACACCACAAATAAAATCATCTAAATCCCCGCATCTGCCATTAAAATCGCCACATATGTATATAAGGCCCTTATTCTGATAAGAATAAACATCTGTCAGAAGAGTATCATAAAAGGAATGGACATCAAAAGAACGGGACGAGTTTTCAGGGGGTAAATAACAAACACCTGCAAAAATAGATTTCATTGTAAACATATGGCGTAATTCTATCCATAAAATACCTTCAAAGGAATCGTCAACAACATTGACTTCAAATTCGCCACATATATGATTTCTGACTAAAAATCCTACACCCCCCGAACCATG
The DNA here is from genome assembly GCA_963576725.1 of Azorinus chamasolen. Classification (NCBI taxonomy): domain Eukaryota; kingdom Metazoa; phylum Mollusca; class Bivalvia; order Cardiida; family Solecurtidae; genus Azorinus; species Azorinus chamasolen. The sequence goes on from OY755251.1 coordinate 41,386,353, forward strand.
TTTGGCCCGTCTATGTATAATCTTACGATTGTTTCCAAACCATCTGTACCCTTCAATATCTAAAACAGAGTCATTTAAAAGATGAGTCTCAGCAACACCCAAAACATCAAAATTATTTCTAAAAAGAGATTCAGAACGAAGTAAAAAGTTATCTGATCTGCTATTGCAACTCCACCCTCTAACGTTCCAAAACCCGACGGAAAGCTAATGTCGACCACGGTTATGTCCCCTGGCTCCACCACGCCGACGATGAACGTCCCTACCTATATACGTTGTAGCACGGTCAACACTACCTTGACCTTGCCGCTGGTAGCCATTACCTGACCCAGGGCGTCTATGTTGATCGCGCGCGCCCTGGCGCTCTTGACATTCGCTCTCACGGCTCGGGCTGCCCTGAGAGCCTGACACACTACCGCGATGAATGTCACGTGTATGGTACTAGACCTAGATCTGAAGCTTGCGTGATCACTCGCAGAACTGTTTGTGTCTCTCACACTAACCACGCGGTTACCGACAACACGAAGCCCACTGTTTCTCACCGCACTAATGACAGATCGGAAGTTACTTGCCATCACCCGCTCTGCTCGGGAAAGATCGTGATCTAGGAAAACTTTTCCATAGACGCGATGTTTTCCGAGAAGAGCCTTTTTGGACATCACCTTGCGTTTATCATCATGCGATCTGAATTTCGCAATAACAACCCCCGGTCTGTCTTCACCACGCGAACGCTTTCTGTCAGCACTTAAACATTGGACGTCAGCGACTTTAAGACCGTCCTTTACCAGAGCATTTACTTTGGACGTAACATCCTCGTTGACCGTTTCAGGCAATGGACGTATAACAACGTTGAGTGTTATATCATCAGCCACCGGGGTACGGTCAACACGTGAAGACACACTTTCGAGTCTGTCCTTGATGCCATCTAAATCAGCCGAGACCTCTGCCACGACGTCCTGCTTTAAAGTCGAAATCTTGCCGTCAATGTCTTTACGAAGCCGATTCATCTCGCTGTTGACCCGTTTATCAAGTACTTGGGAAACCTTGGTGGCGATGCGCTGTTCAAGGCTTGATTCAAGATCATCCATACGCTCTCTTAAAGAGCCGAACAACATATGGAGGTCGGATGAGAGTTTACTGATCAGGAGCTCAACTGATCGGGGCTCAACTACGTCAAAGTCATTTTCAGTAGACGCCGGCCTACGAGGGGCCGGTCTCGGACCCTTGTCGAATAACGAGCGACTTGAGCTACCCACTGTTCTAGTCTTCTTAGCAGTAGTGTCAATATCACTTGATGCATTGCGTTTGCGGGACTGCTTAGGTGTCTCTACTCTTTCAGCATGTCGTGATGCCATCACAGACGCCACGAAATCAGCAGCATCTTCAGCAGTGTTCAAGGGGTCCCCGTCGCACAAAATGTGTCAAAGTCGGATGTTTAGAAAGTGGATTTAGATTTTGCTACTGACCGTGCCAAGGCGGTTCTCTCTTTGTCACCCTTACTTTTGTTTGTTTTGTGTCTTTGTGCTTGTGTTTTGTTCATGTTTGTCTCTGGTGCTCGTGTATTTGTTGGTGAATTCTGTGTTCTTCTCGGGTGTTTGCGTGTGTTTGGTTGTGTGTGTGTGCCATGCTGTCTATTGATGTGTTGGTGGTGATTGCGTCTTGTATGTGACTTTCTACTGTATGTGTGTGTGTATGAGTATACATTGCTATGCTTTCTGTAGGTGTTTTGGTGATGGTGGCGTTTTGTGTGTGGCTTTTCCTGCTTGACTTTACTACTTTTTCATTAACATGGAAAGACAAAAACAACTAGGAAATAATACTCTGAGGTGAGAACAAGATGAAGTGTGTATTTTCCTTAGAGAACTAGTAATTGTGCTCTGGAAATACTATCTCAGATAATTGTGTGTGTTTTTAAGGTAAAATTTCATTTCGTTAAGATTTTTATCAGGGTTTTTTGCAGATTCAATTTTGGGTTTAGCTTTGTGCAGCCAATGGCGACTCTGTGATTATCTATAATACAGTTTAGAGTTACTCTGCGTCTCATCAGGCTTCAAATTGTTTCAGGCTGTGATTGTGATTTTCAAAGACAAGAGTAGAAAATTAAAATTTGAATGTGAAAGCAGGTGACACATGCCTGGAAGCGAAGTAGCTCATTGTCTCGGTCAAGCGGTCGTTTGCTAATTTGCATTTCGCTTCACATCATTCACCTTTGCCATAGGCCATGGACTACTTTCTTCATGGCATGGTGCGCTTTTGTTTATTAAATATTACCGCAAAAATTATCTAAATAGGTCCACAAAAATCATAAATCTGTTCTTTGGTTCGTCTCGGTTTTTTTGTACATTTACAGACAAACGAGCAGTTTTGCCATTAATCTTGAGAAAAAGCCAATCCTTGACAGAGGTGGTGAAGAAGTTAAAGCTTGACAGAGGTCGCGAATAATGACTCAAATGAAACCTTAGTAGAAAGTGCCTTATCTTTGCAAACCTGCTTCTGTACTTTATTGTCTAAATGTCCCCCTGTCGAAATGTGTATGCAGTCACCATGTTTATTTGATGATATCAAATGTATTGAAGTCCATATTTTAACAGTATGCCAGTCCTATCACGACGTGCAGCTAATTACAGGTGGAGGAAGTCTTGTATGGAGCAGCTTGCATTGTTTAGTGGAGCAGCTTGCATTGTTTAGTGCAGCAGCTTGCATTGTTTAGTGCACACAACCAATGGGATACATAATCACTTTCCAAAACAAGTACATAAGATAATACATAGGAAAAGGCAAATAAAAAGAAAACAAACAAATAAAAAAAAGAACAAGAGATGCCACAGTCACGTGACAAATGCCCCCCCCCCAAAAAAAAAAATTGTACCCTGTGACCTTGACCTTTGACCCATGGACCAGGGAGTTGACACATCGTCTTTGTGTGGTGAACATTTGTGCCAGGTTCCTTTTAAATCCATTCACAGATAAACAAGTAAGTGTACCCTGTGACCTTGACCTTTGACCCATGGACCAGGGAGTTAAAAGCGACACATCATCTTTGTCTGGTGAACATTTGTGCCAAATCATATTGAAATCCATTGATATATAAAGAAGTTACAGACCGGACATGAAATTTGTGACAAAGTAATTGTACCATGTGACCTTGACCTTTGACCTATGGACCAGGGAGTTGAAAGCGACACATCGTCTTTGTGTGGTGAACATTTGTGCCAAGTTATATTGAAATCCATTGAAAGATAAAGAAGTTACAGGCCGGACACGAAATTTGTTACAAAGTTATTGTACCCTGTGACCTTGACCTTTGACCCATGGACCTGGGAGTTGAACGCGACACATTGTCTTTGTGTGATGAACATTTGTGCCAAGTTATATTGAAATCCATTGATAGATGAAGAAGTTACAGACCGGACACGAAATTTGTGACAAAGTAATTGTACCCTGTGACCTTGACCTTTGACCCATGGACCTGGGAGTTGAACGCGACACATCGTCTTTGTGTGGTGAACATTTGTGGCAAGTTATATTGAAATCCATCGATAGATGAAGAAGTTACAGACCGGACACGAAATTTGTGACAAAGTAATTGTACCCTGTGACCTTGACCTTTGACCCATGGACCAGGGAGTTGAACGCGACACATCGTCTCTGTCTGGTGAACATTTGTGGCAAGTTATTTTGAAATCCATTGATAGATGAAGAAGTTACAGACCGGACACGAATTTGGGACGGAAGGACAGACAGACGGACGGACGGACGGACAGACGGAAGGACGGACAATGCGATCACTATATGCCCACCTTTGGGGGCATAAAAAGGTGAAAAATCTGGTTAATATATTTTATATTGTATAGGGAAAAACAGCACATAGTGATTAGTATTCAAATGTGTATTGCTCACAATTGCTCAGAGATTATTAGATATGTTATTTTAGGTAAATGTTTTAATTCATTGGACAAGATACTAGCAGACGATCAAATTGATCCATTCGCCGGCCAGTGTGCCGGGTGTTAGGCAGTGGCGCAAAGCATGCGCATTGGTGGCATTTCTATATAATCTACCTGAGTGGGGTGTACAGTATCAATGCGCGGACAATCACTGACCGGTGTAATGGATTTTACCTAGGTAAGTCTTTGTATGGTTTAATTACAAATGTCATACTAACGTTTGTTTTCCTGTCTGCGTTTCTTCTTGAATGTAACGAAGTGTTTAAAAGCAAATGCCTGATACACAGATTCTTACAAATTATATAAACGTACTGACTAAAAGTCAATGATTTGGACCCATACCAGTCAGGAAGTACTCGCTGTTAATCCAGATCAACACTGATTGTACAGTATAGTTCATAGACAGGTGAGTATTTAAAAGTCAAGTCTAATCCAAGGTTATTGTAAAGGAAATACAGTTAAAGAAATACATTGCAGATAGAGTGTCAAATGATTTGGATTCAAACCAGCAGCCGAGATACACATCGCGTCTGGTTTGGAGTCAATTCGTTTGAACACTTTAACAGTGCAAGCTGATTTATTATTAAACACAGTCATTTACTAGTGTAGTACAAATTCGATTTATTAAACAAAATTAATGTTCTGGTCAATCAAAATGACCTGGAACCGGATCTCCACCGAGCAAAAAGTCGGTGTCTGATATGGAATCAAGTCATTTTCACTTAAATATAGATAATTTATGTAATACTTCCAGTGAATCTGTCTGTAATTTTTATGCATTGGACTATTAAACAATTACAATATCTTTGTTCAACACAATGTCAGCACTCAGTAGCGTTCAAGACCGTAGAAAATTGCAGTTACCATGATCTCATACGGCTCAATTTCCAGATAGGATTACAGTGACAAATTTTAACAGACAACAAACAAACATAAGACAAGACAAACAATAAAATAACATCTAGGCGAAACTACAACACGCCAATATAATTTATATAATACATACATGTACGCGTATTTACACTATTATGTTAATTTGATCTGAGTAAGCAATGTCGATCCAGATCCGAGGACTCATAAGGGTTTTTCGGCACTTGAGTCTACATTGTTTGCTGTATATTTAGATACCCAAGTTTTGTAAGGATGTTAACATTTTCAACAAACAATGTGGTACAGATCTACATGTGACGTATTCCCTATAACAATGTGGTACATATCTACATGTGACGTATTCCCTATAACAATGTGGTACAGATCTACATGTGACGTATTCCCTATAACAATGTGGTACAGATCTACATGTGACGTATTCCCTATAACAATGTGGTACAGATCTACATGTGACGTACATGTATTCCCTATAACAATGTGGTACAGATCTACATGTGACGTATTCCCTATAACAATGTGGTACAGATCTACATGTGACGTATTCCCTATAACAATGTGGTACAGATCTACATGTGACGTATTCCCTATAACAATGTGGTACAGATCTACATGTGACGTATTCCCTATAACAATGTGGTACAGATCTACATGTGACGTATTCCCTATAACAATGTGGTACAGATCTACATGTGACGTATTCCCTATAACAATGTGGTACAGATCTACATGTGACGTATTCCCTATAACAATGTGGTACAGATCTACATGTGACGTATTCCCTATAACAATGTGGTACAGATCTACATGTGACGTACATGTATTCCCTATAACAATGTGGTACAGATCTACATGTGACGTATTCCCTATAACAATTTGGTACAGATCTACATGTGACGTATTCCCTATAACAATGTGGTACAGATCTACATGTGACGTATTCCCTATAACAATGTGGTACAGATCTACATGTGACGTATTCCCTATAACAATGTGGTACAGATCTACATGTGACGTATTCCCTATAACAATGTAACGTTAAGCGACCTAAATATTGTGTATAGTGCGTTTTGTACATATGTTCTCAAAAGTTCAATGACTGTAATGCCGTATTATATTAGTACATTTCTGTGCATTTCATTGATTCATTCTATTTGTTTTTTCTAAATTGTTTTGTGATTTAGTGACAGAAGTGTAAGTTTTTCTAATTTTGAATGATGATTAGAGTTAACCAACAAATTTTGCCATGATCGGCCTTTGCCTAGTATAGTTGTCTAGATACTTATTCCGTATTTCATCAAATACATGTAGTCTGCATTCAAAAATGTAGTGAAATTCGTCGCCTAGTTGATTACACTGGGGCATTTGCATTCGTTATGTTTTGCCACCGTCCAGTCTCAATGGGTAAAGTGTGGGTTCTGGTTAAAAATCTAAACAAGGTTTTACATTGATATATGGATAGTTTAGTTATGAAATTGCTTTGACCGAAATTTGTTTTTATGTGTTTGTAAATATTCGTATCAGATGTTCTATTTAAATCCGAATACCAGGATTGTATAAAAATGTCTTTCAGCTTCTGTAAGTGTTGTCTTAGTAACCCATTTGGCATTAACAAAACTTTGGCTGTACCATATTCCTTAAAATTCAGTCTCACATGAATATCTTTTTACATTATCTATCCACTGGGATTTAATAATTTGGTTTGAATGCAGTTCTTGTATGATCAGGTACATTTTTTTTATTCGCGAATGTATGTTGAATTAGTTTAGTCCAATACGTGATGACTTTGCTTTTTATATTAATTGAGAAGGGGTTATTCCAAGTTCTCCGTAAACCATATATGATGGTGTTGACTTTTTTAAATTGAAGATATATTTATAAATTTTGAGTTGCACCCTTTCTAGACATTGCAAATTTCCGTACCCCCATATTTCACTTCCATACAGTAGTATTGGTTTTATAGTCTTTTCAAATAATTCAATCTGTAGGTCATATGGTAATGATAGTGATTTGATGTTCTTAAGTAATGAGAACATTACTTTGTTTGCTTGTTCGGCTATATGCGATTTAGCTCTAAAAAACTTCCAGATTTGCTAAAGAACAGTCCTAAATATTTATATTCTGAGGCTAATTCTGAAATTTCATCCCCAATTTTGAACAATCTGTTTGATTTCGAGTACCCTTTTCCAAAGACAAGTATTTTGGTTTTAGTTACATTAATGTTCAACAATACTATTTAAATGTATCCAATGCATTTTGAAGGTCATTTGCATTGTCACTAAATATCATTGTGTCATCTGCATATAGTAAAATAGAAAGTTTGAGGTATATGTCTGCTCCTTCAATCTGTGTGTTTCTTGAGACTCCGTGTACATTTTTTCTAGAAAGTTTGTCTCCAGATCATTTAAAAATATCGAAAATAAAAAGGCGACAAGTTTCCCCTTGCCTAACTCCAACATTACATTCAAAAAGTGGTGTAGAACCTTCTGATTCGACAACTTTTGATTTAATATTATTGTATAAATGTTTTATTACGTCATAACATTTTCCGTTTATATTCTCCTTTATCATTTTTGCCATAGTCCTACTCTCAATACTAAGTCGAATGCTTGCTTAGAATCAATGAAACAACAATAAAATGTTTTCTTTTCCGAGTGTACTAAATCAATTACGTTCTTTAATATAAAGATGTTATCAAGAGTAGAATAAGTTTTACGAAAGCCTGCTTGTGTATCGTGTATGACTCTATTTTTTTCTGCGTATGGGTTTAGTCTATTAATACATGTAAACACTTTCCATAAGCAACTTAAAAGTGATATAGGTCTGTAATTATCTGGCAAATTTGGATTGCCTTTGTTATTTGTTGATTGGATTTATGATACCTATTGCCCAAGTCTCAGGGATTTTACCAGTATTAGATACCAAATTAAATAGTTTCTTGTGAATATTAATCAGAATTGGGATAGAATGTTTAGAATTTTCATTTATAATGTCGTCAATACCTGGTGATTTATTGCTTTTAAGACATTTTATTGCATTTAAAATTTCTTGTTGTGTTATTGGACAATTCATATTTTCATTTGTAGCATCCTGGTTAGTATCTCCATCGTCACTGACTTGTTTTTCATCAGTGTTTCTTTCATTTAATGTTTTGAAGAAATCAAAAAAGTCATTTAGAGAAGCGTTGGTATCTAGGTCTTTGTTTTTTATTGCTTTCCAGTATTGTCTTGGATCTGAGTGTTTTATGTTACGATGTTCGAAGTGAATTGGACTTTTTGCAAGATTGATGTAGTGTATTTTTGTACTGTTTACTCTCATGGTTTAGCAAATCTTTGAAATATTGTGTTTTGTATTTGTTGTAGCTTCGTCTAGCTCTGTGGTAAATATTCCTAATTCTTTGACAAGTGTTATTAAACAAAAGGGTAACCCTTTTTGTGTTTTTTAGAATGTGTTCACTATATTCATAGTGCCAAACGAAGCTTTAGCACTGTCTTGTAATATATATGTAATGTCTGTAGCTTTATTGTCAACATCGGTTTTTGAAATAGTTTCATTAGTATTTAACTGGTCAAGCTTTGATTCAATAGTAGATACTTTAAGCACATCAGTATTATCGTAGAACTGATCCACCTTTTTTCTGTTCCATAATTTAAGTTTCGGAGAAATGTTTTTTATCGGTTTCTCCTCATTACTCTCAACAGACAACTTTGTTTTAACGTGACCTTCAAAGGACAATGGACAGTTGATAAAAGACTGCTAAACTCATCAATATTGAAACTAACAATGTTTTCAAAAACAAATGAAGACGACATAATATAGTCAACAGTGCTGGAGTCAGTTTCGGAGAATGCTTATCACTACCAATTCTCCCGTTCCATAGAAACAAATCATTGTGTTTGCATAGGTCAAATAATTGTGTCCATAGTATGTCACCGTACTATCAATAACTTTTCTAGCTAGTGGTACCTGATATACAAAGAAGTTTCTAAATATGGATCTCTTCGTTTTGCATACCTTGCAAGTGAAATGTATCTGATAGCATTTCATCAGTTATAGTATAATCTCGAAGTTCTCCACATCTTGAATTATAGAATGCAATGTTTAGAATTTGCAAAATTCTTCGATCCAATTGGTGGGATGTATACCATACCACATTTAAGATCTCCATAAACATGAACTTTTATTTCTACCGTAAAGGCTTCTAGATAGAGTGAAAAATGTGATAAGATTTGATTCTGATTTTGTATCGACATTCATGAATGGTTCTATTCTATGTTTTATCAGCAGCGCTAAACCACCTGATTTATAGTTTGTGAATGTCTTTCTATTGTAAATAAAAACTTTAAAGCCAGGAACCACAACTTCATCTGAAGCATCCGTTTTTATACGCCCGTTTGAAAAAACGGGACGTATTATGGAATGGCGCTGTCTGTGTGTCTGTCCGTCTGTCCGTCTGTAACATCTCTAACTCAAGTTCCGCTTGGTGGATCTTTCCCAAATTTAACCACAATGTTTATCTAGACATGCTACAGTAGCCTGCCAAGTCCCGGCTCGTTTATCCCGGTATGTTTTTCCAAGATCAAGGTCACACAATTGGACTTAGAAATTGCGTTTAGCAAAAATGTTAACCAGTCTGTCTGTCTGTAACATCTCTAACTCAAGTTCCGCTTGGTGGATCTTTCCCAAATTTAACCACAATGTTTATCTAGACATGCTACAGTAGCCTGCCAAGTCCCGGCTCGTTTATCCAAGGTCAAGGTCGCTTAATTTGACTTAGAATTTGCGTTTAGCATTTGCGTTAAGCAAAAATGTTAGCCTCAATTTATGTGGAACAAGTCCACTTATTTACATAACACTTTGTGATAAAGCTTTGAAACTTGGAACACTTGTTCACCGTCACAACCTTCACCTGTAGGCAAGAGTAAATAACTCTGTCAAGCATTTTGACCGAATTATGCCCCTTTTTATCTTAAAATTTTTGGTTAAGGCTTTGTTAAAGTCCATTTATTTACATAACCCTTTGAGATAAAGCTTTTTAACTTGGAACACTTGTTCACCATCATAACCTTCACCTGTAGGCAAGAGACAATAACTCTGTCAAGCATTTTGACCGAATTATGCCCCTTTTTAACTTAGAATTTTTGGTTAAGGCTTTGTTAAAGTCCATTTATTTACACAACCCTTTGAGATAAAGCTTTTAAACTTGGAACACTTGTTCACCGTCACAACCTTCACCTGTAGGCAAGAGTAAATAACTCTGTCAAGCATTATGACCGAATTATGCCCCTTTTTAACTTAGAATTTTTGGTTAAGGCTTTGTTAAAGTCCATTTATTTACATAACCCTTTGAGATAAAGCTTTTAAACTTTGAACACTTGTTCACCATCACAATCTTCACCTGTAGACAAGAGTGCATAACTCTGTCAAGCATTTTGACAGAATTATTCCCCTTTTTAACTTAGAATTTTTGGTTACGGTTTTGGTTAAAGTCCACTTATTTACATAACCCTTTCAGATTAAGCTTTTAAACTTGGAACACTTGTTCACCATCACAAGCTTCACCTGTAGGCAAGAGTACATAACTCTGTCTAACATTTTGACATTATTATGACGCTTTTTAGCTTGGAATTTTTGGTTAAGGTTTTGGTTAAAGTCCACTTATTTACATAATCCTTTCAGATAAAGCTTTTAAACTTGAAACATTTGTTCACCATCAGAAGTTTCATCTGTAGGCAAGATTAAATACAATGTAACTCTGTCAAGCATTTAGACACAATTATGGCCCTTTTTAATTTAGAATTTTTGGTTAAGGTTTTTTGTTAAAGTTTGCCTATTTACAACCTTGAAACATGGTCGCAAAATTGGACTTAGAATTTGAGTTTAGCAAATACGTTAAACCCAGTTTATGTTGAACAAAACCTCGACGGGCGTATATTGTGTCCACTGGCACTCTTGTTGTCTCTTGTAGACCCACTATATCGAAAGTATTAATATATGAAATGAATTGAGGACATTTCAATTTGGACATAATCCCACACACGTTTAGCGATAAGATTTTGAAGTCACTGTTCATTTCTAAAGTCTGTCTATCATGATCGGTTGAAAACAATTTCTGGCCTTTGCGCCATAGCCGTTGTCCAAACATTGCTAGTCGGCTAAACCGTTTCCTTTTTCAAATACAGGATTGTTTTGTCCATTACCAGTGTATGTCATACCGGTGTCGTGTCGAGTCGTCATGTCGACTGTTATAGTTGGGGGGGGGGGGCTTCTAACGGCATCATGGATTTTGAGGCGGGGTTTGTACGTACCGAATCTCGTTCTGTTGACGCCAATATGGTGTATCTGTTGGTTGTCTGTTTACAGTGGTTCTAGTGAAAGTTCTTGTACATTATGTGCTGTTGTCCATCTGTCGTATGTAGCGAGTCCTGGTGTTCCAATTCGTGTTTCTGCTGTTGTTGGCGTACTTGTCAGTGTTGTCTTTGTGAACCGTTTTCGGTATTTCACCATTTATGTCATGTCCCCCATTGTCAAGTGTGATATGTACAATTCATATTTTATATAAAGTTTATTTCGGACTAGTCGCAATTTGTTGTTATCTCCACGGGCGGCTTTCGCTGCCTGATACAGTGGCTTGCGTTTTGCTTCCACCTCATTGTTCGGAGACTCCAAATATTGTTCCAGCCAACATGGTTCGTGCCGCCGTTCTGATCAGTTTCCTGTCCTTAAAAAATCTGAATTTAACCACTATCGGTCTTAGTTTCGCATTGTTCCTGTTATAGCGTCCTCACCGGTGCGCTCTTTCTAGCGGTATTTCTTTGTCAATTTTAAGAGTTTGCCTGAAGAACTCGTCAAGTTTATTTTCATGCCTGAATTTTATTTGCAAACCACACAGGTTTTCGTTTTAACAGAGTCTTGCAAAATTGTTAATTCAAAATACGATACTCTCATGAAGTAGCCACCAGGGTAGACTCAGATGAGTTACATGTATCTGATCTGTGTTTGCACAGGTTCCTCTCCTACCATTCACAGGATCTGGAGAACATCATTTTTAACATATACTAACAAAGAAATAACCATGCACATTATACTTTAGAATACCAGTGTAGACCCTGATCCTACCTTCTTTAGGAATCTACATGGTGCGAGTCCTATTGACACATTCCCTCCTAGTGACGCATTTTGGCGCCTCTGTAAAAGTCACATTTCGAAACCATTGTGATAAATAGAGCATTAGCTCCATAGGAGCAGATGCTTAATTTATCACAATGGTTTCAAAACTAAAATTCTCCTTTTCTATAGCTATTGCTCCTTTTCGGTAGATTAATTGAAAGAGGTTGGATCTAAAAAATAGTCTAGGAGGGAATGAGTTCATTGTCCTTGGCATCAAATGTGTTTATCCTTTATCTGAATGAGGCACATTTGCGCGCCTTTGCAAACAGAGTAGATCCAGATCACACGATTTCCGTAAAAGCCGTCTGATCAATGTCTTATCAATGTTTGTTTCGTTTGCTTATCAATTATCAATAGATCGAACTCTACAGCCTCTGCCAATACAAACAGAAATATCGTGTAGCATTGTATGTCATTATAAAACTTCAGCTAATAAATATTCACGATGGCATTATTTCTTTGAAATTCATAAATATTCAATAGGGAAATCCTATAAGTATGATTCTATAGCTTCTGCCATGGCCACAATTGTCTGAAGTCACATACCATTCTAAAGCACCATTTAATTGCTATGCATGATAACAGTATTATTTACAGTTATATTCATGACGACAAAGGTTAAACAAACGTGTATGAAATTAAACATCGCCAGCTGAAAAACTACTTAAACTATGATGGTACAATTTTTATTTTTATCCGATTCGTTCGAACTTAAGGAAACACTTGATCGAATGTCAAACCCATTGGACCCTGATGAAACACCGAGTTACTTGGCGTCTTATCTGGATCCAAGCTGGACTGTTTACAACTATGAGTCAAGTTGAGCTTCGAATGAAAAACGTTAAGATGGCTTGGATGCTAAGGTCACAATCGGCATTCATGTCTTGCCTATATATGTACACTCCCAACTGGGAACGTAATTACGTGTGTCTTGTTAAGTCTGGAAATGACAGGGATGCCGAAACGAGCATACTTATCAAGAAAAGTGCCAAAGGAATACTTGTCCTTTTTGTTAAAAAAATAGAGAAAAGGTCTCGTTTTAACATTATTTGAGCCTTCTGACATTCAAGAGAAAACTGTATGTACAATAAAATCCCTCTTAACCGGAATTCTAGTAGAGGAGAATGTAGATACTTTTAGGCAGGTGGCTGCTTAATGCAGGATGAAAGTGCGAGTCTTGTCTTGAATAGCAAAATACAGCAGAAACTCTATACTACGAACTTTGAGAAATGAAGAATGTATGTCATTGAAGGCATGTGGCTGCTTAATGTTGGGTGAAAGTTATGCAGAAAGCTCTTGGAGGTAGGCTTTGCCCCCATCCCCCCATATTGACGCCTTTTGACGTCTCTGTAAAAGTCACATTTTGCAACGATTGCGATAAATAGATCATTTGCTCCTATATTTGTTGTACTAACGACGGTGTGCTTTCTTTTATTAAATGTCGGTAACTTATCCGCAATCGTGTTTTCCTACAAATGATGACTGCGGATTATTTAGAGTGCCAGATAGATGCGTAAATCAAATCATTATCAGGAATAACTAAACCGTATACTGTGACAATTCTTTAGATTCTAAAGAGTGGTCACAATGTAGGGTTTGATGGAGAAATGACGATTGTAGTATTTGGGTACGCACCTTTATCTGTAGCTCTTATTATTTGCAATTTTCTGCTTGACTGGGATATTGCTTAACTTTTATCCAGCTGAAAACTATAAGATCGTCTCGAATATTGATCTATTAAAATATTGACTTCTTCACATACATTTAACCCTTTCCTCCATAAATACGCCTTTCTACGCCTCTGTAAAAGTCACCTATTGAAACCATTGTGATAAATCGAGCATTTGCTCCTATACCTATAGGAGCAAATGCTCTATTTATAACAATGGTTTCAAATTACAAAATTCTAAAAAAATATTTTCTTTAGTTAATGCTCCTTTTCGGTAGATGCATCTAAAGAGGTTGGATCTAAAAAATAGCCTATGGAGGAAAGAGTTAAGCGCTGGTAAACTGTTGACACCGTATCAAACAAAATGGATCCTCATGTGACACCGACATGGAGGTCCAAGCTGTTTGCAAATGCAATGCGAGCTAGGTAGTTTGTGTAGGTAGTTGGAAGGTCTAAAATATTTAAACGCTATATAACTGAAGAAAGTATGGTTCGCCAAAGCCTGTGCCATGTTTGAAAACTTAAGGAGCTTTTTTCTAAATGTGTTTCAAAGTTAACTAAGAATTTTACCTTAATTTTACCTTAATTATTCGACGTGTTACAAATTACTCGGCGTCTCACTGGGTTTAAAACTGCGCGAAAACAATTACTGGCCAGACCATAGCATGTCAAAGTTTAAAACAATATTATCTAATTATTATTGTGATGGAAATGTGCGATGGAGTGTGTAACGGTTAGATAGAATGTAATTACCCACAGAAAACTATTTAATACGAGGGGTAATGAAATTGCTGAAAGGAATTTCCTTAGTAGTTTCCCCGTGAAGTAGAAACTCGTATCGTGCCTTATACTTTAAAGAAAAAAGAAAAAACTAACGGACGAAACAAGGAAGAGGGAGACAAAGCAACACTTTTTAATCAAAAGTGGTCTACGAAACAATAACAATACATTACAATACGAAGCGGTACCTTACATTATTTCATATTTTAAAGCATATTTTATTCGGCTTCTGTGTAATATATACAGATTTAGTCAAATATATTCAGACAGATTTTGGATCCCCGGCGTTTCATCTGAACCGAACCTGTTTTCAAAGGTTATTAAACTAACCCTTTGTCCAGTCATTATGGAGCCAGTTCTTTGCCATTGAACTATACTCAAGCGACGTATGCAGTACTTTATGATTCGATATTAGTAGATTAGTTAATAATTGGGTTTGAATGTTGATTCTGTAAGACTTCGACTAGTGTTTTAAACCTGCACCTGATATAAACTACTTTCAAAGGTTTTTCAAACATTGTAGATCCAGATCATGTGGCTCCTGGAGGAGATGCCTCATCAGGATATGCGTTTTTGGCTTATAGAATTATACAGTCTGTCATGATTTAAAATTCCTGCGTTTAGGAGTCCTATGATCTGGGTTTACACTGTCTGCAAGTGCCCATCTATGGTATATTGGTCATGAATTGGTTAATCTTTTTGACGTGGTTTGCTGTGTTACCGATATACATAAACGAATGCTGTATCCGGGGTGGAGAGCAAAACTGTCGTACAGAAATCTATTGGGCAAACTCGTGTGACGACCTTTGGAAACAGATCCTTTGCGAACAGTGGAGATCCTGATGAGACGCCGAGTAAGTCAGCGTCTAGCCAGAGTTCAAATTGTCACCTTTTTCTCTATGACATCCTAAATATTCATTAGATTAATTTTCAAAATACATGAAATTTTGCCAATGCAGAGACAGTAGAATGAAATCTAAATTATTCCATAAGCAAACAGATTAGGTCCCGATCAGATGGCTCCAATGGGAGCTGTTTTCAAAAGCGTAGGATTTGAAAAGGCATATTTATGGAATAATGGGTAAAGCTCTCTCATAGTGTCTCTTGTATCGATAAAAATGACAATAATTACCAATTTTGAAGAATTTTAGTAAACAAATGTGTTACTGCTTATACGGGTTAAATAAGTACTACACTGGTGCACTCAACCTTCGAGACCACGTGCGCTGTTTCGAAATGAAAAGAATGAAGAAAGATGTAACTTTCATAGACGATATCATTCACTTTGAACTAAATTGTCTGTTATATCTTAGAAAGAAATCAGTTTTACGGGAAATACATGCAAACGTCAGACTTTACAGAAACTTCACAGATTCCTCTCTGTGGATTATTTATCGCCCATGCGTTGGTATAATATGAATATATCTAAATCCCTAGGCCCGACATCATTGTACGCTTGATACTAGCTCCCTCTAAACTACCATATTAACCTTAGAATTGTAAGAATTTTCAAGTTTTCTACTGACGTAACGTGAACTAGTGTATATCTATGCAAAACATAACATGACAAAGAAACAGTTTCCATGGAAATTCAGTAACAATACATTGGGAGTATCTGTTTATATTTAATTAAGTTTGGTTGTTTTATTTGAGTACGACAGACGAGACAAGAAACTGGATATGTGACGCTAATCCCTCAAGGGTTTACGCATTGAATGTGGGACATAAGCACGTGTGAACCGGGTAGTGCAATGTCAGAGTCACTATTTTACCAGGTTCTATACTATTCATCATTCCAATTCATCAAACAAATTCACCTAGGCCAAGGGCCCATAATCGAAACCCTCCCCCCCCCCCCCCCCTAGCGGGATTTTGGTACACCTATATTTTCTTAAAGCTTAGGGTATATTTTAACAAGTTCCGGTTATTGGACAAGTATTGGGTGCTGGATAAGCAAACGATCAGCGCGTTTCCATGGCAACCGCCAACATTTCGAAGTTTCAGCATTAGCGTCATTAAGATGCAAAAACATAATTTATGTTGTTTATGAAACATCCAAATAGTTTTAAAATAATATCAATATATTTATCACATGTCAGGATTTCATAATTTGCTCATTTGCATATTCATGAATATTAATGAGAATCTGAAATAAACTGCTTAAATTGTTAAAAAAAATGACCTTATTTAGCAAACAAGTATGTTATGATTATTCATTTTTCATACTAAAAGGTTTCAAATGGCACATAAATGTTGTCAGGTCATTTATTTATTCATTTTCTGTTCCATAGATACACAGTATTGAGTCAGTATAGCAAAGAAAGTGGGCGGGGTAAAATGACCCTACAAATGTAAAAAATGCTATTTTGTCAATAAGTGGTTTTAAGATGAATGACAAAATAAATTTGCACATGATAATTACAACAACGTTCTCTGCGCACAAAATTGTCCCAGTTTGAGAACAAACTGCTATCTTGCTCATTTGCATATTCATGAATATTAATGAGAATCTAAAAAATGCTTAATTTTTTAAAAAAATGACCTTATTTAGCAAACGAGAATGTTATGTTTAATCATTTTTCATATTAAAAGGTTTCAAATGACACATAAATGCTGTCAGGTCATTTATTTATTATACCCCCCTTTTGAAAAAATGGGGGTATATTGCTTTGCACATGTCGGTCGGTCGGTCGGTCGGTCGGTCGGTCGGTCTGTCGGTCGGTCGGTCGGTCGGTCGGTAGATCGATGGTTTCCGAACGATAACTAATAAACGACTTGGCCTAGAATCTTCAAACTTGCTGTGGTGGTTGGTCATGACAAGTAAATGACCCCTATTGTTTTTGAGGTCACTAGGTCAAAGGTCAAGGTCACCATGACCTTAAATGATTAAATGGTTTCCGATCAATAACTGCTCAAGGGTTTAGCTAAGAATCTTCAAACTTGCTGTGGTAGTTGGTCATGACCACTGGATGACGCCTATCGATTTTGAGGTCACTATAGGTCAAAGGTCAAGGTCACCATGACCTTAAATGGTTTCTGATCAATAACTGCTCAGGGGTTTGGCTTAGGATCTTCTAATTTGCTTAGGAGGGTGGTCATGACAACTAGATGAGTCCTGTTGTTTTTTAGGTCACTAGGTCAAAGGTCAAGGTCACCGTGACCTTAAAGGGTGAAATGGTTTGCGATCAACAACTGCTCAAGGGTTTGGCCTAGGATCTTCAAATTTGCTGTGGTGGTTGGTAATGACCACTACATGACCCCTATGGTATTTGATGTCACTAGGTCAAAGGTCAAGGTCACCATGACCTTAAATTGTAAAATGGTTTCTGATCAATAACTGCTCAAGGGTTTGGCTTAGGATCTTCAAATTTGCTTCGGTGGTTGGTCATGACTACTAGATGAGCCCTAGTGTTTTAGGTCACTAGGTCAAAGGTCAAGGTCACCATGACCTTAACTGGTGAAATGGTTTGCGATCAATAACTGCTCAAGGGTTTGGCTTAGGATCTTCAAACTTGCTGTGGTGGTTGGTCATGACTAATAGATAACCCCTATTACTTTTTAGGTCGCTAGGTCAAAGGTCAAGGTCACCATGACCTTAACTGGTGAAATGGTTTGCGATCAATAACTGCTCAAGGGTTTGGCTTAGGACATTCAAACTTGCTGTGGTGGTTGGCCATGACCACTAGATGACCCCTATTGATTTTGAGGTCAGTAGATCAAAGGTCAAGGTCATCATGACCTCAACTGATGAAATGGTTTCCAATTAATAACTGCTCAATGGTTTGTTTCGGGATCTTCAAACTTGCTGTGGTAGTTGGTCGTGACCACTAGATGACCCCTATAGTTGTTGAGGTCACTAGGTCACAGGTCAAGGTCACCATGACCTTAATATGTGAAATGTTTTCAGATCAATAAATGATCAATGGTTTGGCTTAGGATCTTCAAAGTTGCTGTGGTGATTTGCCATGGATGCTAGATGACCTCTATAGTTGAGGTCACTAGATCAAAGGTCAGGGAGTCTGGGGGGTATATATGTTTTACAAACATCTCTTGTTCATTTTGTGTTCCATAGATACACAGTATTGCTTCGGTATGGCAAAGAAAGAAAGAAAGTGGTGGGGAAAATGACCCCCCCCCTCCAATTTTTTTTTTAAAAATGCTATTTGTCAATAAGTGGTTTTAAGATAAATGACAAAGTAAATTTGCTTATGATGATTACAACAACGTTCTCTATGCACAAAATTGTCGCAGTTTGAGAACAAACTACAATTGTGCTCATTTGCATATTCATGAATATTAATGAGAATCTAAAAAAATGCTTAAAATTAAAATGATCTTAGTCAGCAAATGAGTATGTTATGTGTATTCATTTTTCATATAAAACGTTTTCAAATGACACATAAATGTTGTCAGGTCATTTATTTATTCATTTTCTGTTCCGTATATACACAGTATTGATTCAGTATAGCAAAGAAAGTTGGCGGGGTAAAATCGCCACACAAAATGTAACAAATGCTACTTTGTCAATAAGTGGTTTTAAGATGAATGACAAAGTAAATTTGCACAAGATTTAACAATAATAACAACAACATTCTCTATGCACATAATTGTCCCAGTTTGAAAACAAACTACTATTGTGTCTGTTTCTGTGCTTTATACCCCCACCCCACCCCGAACTAAAATGGGATATTCTATCGATATCGTTCTTCCTCTTTAGAGTCGACGGCTGGACGATCTCGCCAGCCGGTACTCACTGCCTGCAACCAGCAGGACGTGCCTTGCTGACAGCCCAACTAGCAGGGTCTTGCCCCCCCCCCTCGGTGGCCCCCATTCCCCTATCCTGCTTGCGCTCCTCCTGGCTTTGCCCCCCCCCCCTCTCCCCCAACACCCTGTCTGGCCTCCATACCGGTCAGGGCATGTGGTAAGTTCGACTCAGGGAGCGACAGTCCTCTTTCTTGCCCACTCACAGTCCACTCTTCAGAGCCTGTAGGAGGACCTCCTCTCCGGGTAACGTTGTCGTCGACTGTCACCAGGGTGTAGTCTGAGGGGGAACAGGAAGCCCTGTAAATAATGGCTCATAGGGACAATCCTATTTTCAGGGAGTCTGATACAACTGGAGCGTCGGACCTAGAGAATCTCAGTCGTCGGTCGTCGACGAATCTGAGCCGTCATCGTTTGCTTTTGATAAGGCGTGGGAGGACTGTTTTCGCCTTCCTCCCGCCTTCCATATGCCCTAGGCCCCCTAAGCCAACTCACAAGGGCACGCTCTTGTCCTTTGAGCTACTCTGAATAGGGAGAGCTTCTGAATCTCTCCAAGTCTCGGGAGTCTCTCCCCCGTCTAGATTCCTTCTGTTTGGCTGGCAGACCAGGATAAAGATTTCCATTTCAAGCTTGCAGTCGGTTGGACCATGTCCTCAAAACTTTCGAGATCCATGGCTCCTTCCTAATCTCTCAGGCCTCCAGCCTCTTCTGACAGCCACCCTGGGCTATTTGACCTGACCCCCTTGCTGGATGCCAACAGCCCTGGGGCCTCGTCTCTACTCAAGCGGTAGGAGCTGCACCAGAGACAACGAATGGGAGTTGCTTCCAACATAGACCTTTTAGCTGCTGCTCTATCAGAAGAGCTAGCTTCAGAGTCTCCTTCCTCTGAAGTTACCAAGCGCCTTTCTTACCAGCTGGGTCGTTAGTCCGCCTCTGCCCTGCAAGACACATCCAAGATTGAATTGCGGGCGGGTCAATTTGCCTTGGAACTTATTTTCTGAGGCAAACTTAAGGAGAAGGAATAGGTAGACAAGACTTCTCCAAGGAGTTCTCTGGTATCATGCCCTTCTCCTTGGAAGATCCCCAAAGTCCCCGTGGCTATGTGCAAACCTTCTAAGGGCCTTTCTAAGCCCCAGGAGAAACATGGTCTTAAGAACAAGCCATATTCTCCCCTTCAGTGCGGTTCGGCCAAGAGCCGCATTAGACCGGTCCCTGTTCCCGCACCTCGGGGCAGGCGGCCCAGAGCTGTCCCGCTCCCACCCTAGGGGTTCTGGCCCTTCGAGGTATCAGCTCTAGGAACTAGCTCTTTCTGCACCCACTCCTATCCGACCTTCCATTCTTGTGGACGCCAGACTGCTTCACTTTGTCGCAGCATGGCGCAATATCACACAGGATCCTTGGACCCTTTCTATTGCAGAGGCAGGCTATCATACCCCTCTGGTTCGTCAGCCTATTTCCAGGGTCCCTATTCATCAGTCGTCGGATCATGCGAACACACCGTACTCTGGATCCTGGCTTCTCGCAAAAGGGGCAGTAGAAAGGGTACTGAACGAAAATTCAGCGGGCTTTTACAGCCGTCTATTTCAAGTTCCAAAACTTGGCGCAATTTGACCAATCATCAACCTTTCTACTGTAAACAAGTATGTCGAATCTTTCAAGATGGAGACCATCGCTTCCATTCGGCTGGCTATCAAACCAGACCAATGGGGCATTTCCATGGATTTCTCGGATGCATATTTTCATCTTCCAATTCACCCAGCAGACAGACACCAATTGCATTTCTGTATTGGGTACTGTTTACTAGTCCCGGACATTGCCCTTTGGCCTCATTACGGCCCCCAGAGATTTCACCAAACCCATGGGGTCGTAGCGGCCTATCACCAGCAGATTGATGTCACTCTGATTCAGTACGCCGACAATTGGCTGCTTCGTCATTCTCTTCTTCTTAACCTCCATTACAGCTGGGAGGTATTGTTTCAGTTGGAACTAGTACTGAATCCGGAGAAATCGGATCTCATCCCATTGAAATATTTCATCTTTGTTGGAATTAATTTCCTTACGGACTCCAACACGATCAGGATCTCTCCCACAACGGGTGGCGGATACCCTGCGTCTGGGTTTTTTTCGGCCAGAAGGGCCACTGCTCAGAAGAAGGTCCTATGAGCTCAGTCTCAGTCCTTTCCACTTCTTGGGCATATTTCAATCACGCCCCGTTGGATGAGATCCTTAGGGCTGCTTCCTGGAAGAATAGCTCTACCTTTTCTTCCTTTATCTGCGCCCTTTTGCATCCTCACAGAACAAACTACCGGTACATTCTCTAGGTCTGCTTGTGGCCTCTCAAACAGTGGTACGGCTAGCACTTTTCGGTGCGACCTTTTTGGAAAATTATTATTCAGAAGAATCTACTAGCATCAGCACTTCTGAGATAACTGCCCTAGAATTATTTGACAAATGCAGTAATAGGAAATAGTTCATGAGCACATTAAATATAACATGTACAATTACAGTATAGAAATGATAAATATGTTATGAAATTGTTTTATGTTGCAGATATTATCTAAACTAGTAAACTGACTTGGTCAGAGAGGGCCATGCAGATGATCTTTTGTCGAATATGGCATTTTTGATAAATCAAGGGCAGATAACTCTGGACATGATGATCTCATTCAACCCAAAAACTGTAGGTGTCTTCCTCTCCTAATACTTAGCATATGCCCTTAATATGAACAAAATATGTGAAGTACTGTTTTGAGTTATCACATCAGATCAAGTGTTGACAAAAGATTATGACATTTTGGATGAATCAAGTGCAGATAAATCTAGATATAATGAGCTGATTCAGCTAAAAACAATAGACCTGTTCCTCTGGTGATACTGAGCATATGCCCTTAATATGAAACCAATATGTGAAGTACTGTTTGAGTAATCGCTTCACATAAAAAGTGTTGACAAAATTTAATGGTAATTTTTATGAATCAAGGGCAGATAACTGTTTGATATTTTGGATGAATCATGGGCAGATAAATCTAGACATAGTGATCTGATTCAACCCCAAAACTATAGGCATCTTCCTCTGATGATACTTAGCATATGTCCTTAATATGAAACCAATATGTGAAATACTGTTTTGAGTTATCGCGTCACATCAAGTGTTAACGGACGGACATATGGACGGACGTTCTAACGGATTGAGTGTATGTGGCTAATCTTTTGTTCAAAATAGCCACACAAACTGAAAATAAGCCACATAAAACCGACGAGAACAAAAGATCTTTTGGTTAGCGCGGAGGGACGAACGGACGGACAGACAGGCGGACAGAAAATGTGATTCCTATAGGGCTCCTGCATTTTCAATGCAGGACCCTAATGATTATACATTGTATTCAGTGCCTTATGCAAAATGTTTCTCCATATATAACTGAAAAAATAGCTTGTTGTACGTATATTAAGGCTAAGTCGTTTCTTTTTTACAGTTACAAGGGAGATAATTCTTGTTGTTTTCAGTTCAAAGTTATCTTTTCTTTTTCAAATATGTTGATCGACATAAAATATAATAATTTTAAGCAATGTGGTTTGAGAACTTGTCGTTTTGGACTCCATAATCTCTTGTATACAAAAACATAAAAACGTAATATTACGAATTTAGGGGCAGATAATCAATAGCATACTGTAAGCTTAATCAGCGTCCATATAACAACCAACAAGTGACATTCGATGGAGGATATATTAAGCTTTACAGTGATATAGGTGTCATAAAATCCCGCTAGGGGGGACCTAGGGTACAGCTGTCCCTTAGTCTAACCCCTTTAATTGCTGAATAGACAAAATAGTAAAACACAGAATCGACAATATATAGAAAGTTCAGTATCTAAATGTTTAAGAGCAATTCCAACTAAAGTGGTTAATTTATGTGACCACAAATGGCGACAGAGCGAAAGGTAGACAATATTGTTAATCTATAAGTCGCCAATCTGTTAACGGCGAACATTTGACACGGCCAATCTGTTAACGGCGAACATTTGACACGGCCAATCTGTTAACGGCGAACATTTGACACGGCCAATTTTCGCCCCGACAACTTCGCGCCGTTGACTCATCCTTATCATTATCGTTCATAGTGTTTTCGTTTTCGAAAAGTGTTTTCGGAATGCGTATGCAACCTAATATTATAGCATCGTCATTATATCTTGTAGAGTTATGTGAATACCTTATTACCTTATGTGCTTTTATCATGATCTTTCGTAGAAAGACATTGATTGTAAGTTTATACAATTATAAATATAGCATTGGATTCTGTCTGTACATCATTATATCCCACACACCTCCATGATATCATCTATGGGACATAGGCAAACAGCGCATGTCCAGATCAGAGGTCACCACAGTTTGTTATATAATTAAGGCCAAATATTCTCACCAGCATAATTATTATAATTGTTCTGCAGGAAGTCTTCACATGAACAATAGGTTCAACTCTGTAATATGAGCGTTTAAGAGATATATGTCGCTAACTTATTACATTATGTACAGCAGCCTTACTGCATGTGGGTTCGTCTTTGTACATTGTCATACATTACATTGCATTACATTACAGTACAATATCGCTAAAGCGAGCACATGAATTATTAACATAGGAGACTGTAAAACAAGGTCCTGCATTCAGCAGACATTTGCTTACAGATCCAGAATTGGACTCCGTCTGAGCTGTCGTATTTCCGAGACTTTACTGCACGCGTTTTCTGTTTCCCATTATATACACAAAGTATTATTTTATGAATACAGATCGTCGTAGATCGTAGTCTGCCTTTACATCGATATATGGTGAAACCCTTTGATGCTACGATCACAGTTCATACATGTAATTACTTCTTGAACATTCGTTATTGGAATTTGCTGAATAACCTTTCCGCGATATAAAGCGTGGTTATATTATGTGAATTCATCATCAAACTGTGTGGATGCATCCTTTTGTATGTGTAGATCAATTACATCCTGAACGTGCGTTAATATATGGTGTCACTGCTTGATCGTACATTGCAAATTAGTAATTATTTAACGTGTGATCTGTGTTATATATACACCATAACATCCCTCTAAACCGGACGTTTAATTCAGTATTACCGCCAGTCTGTAAATCATGTGGAAGCTTAATGCAGGGTGACAGTCGTGTGGAAAGCTCCCAAATGAGCTTCCTGTGTGACTGTCATCCTGTATAAAATCGCTTAAAGTATTCTCCATAAAAATCTGGTTTAGAGGGGTTTCACTGCATATGATTATGGTATGTGTGTGAAATGATTACCTATATTGATAAATTGTCTAATTACAGTGTCATTCTGGCAGAATGAACATACTAGATCATGGGAGAAATAGAGGACCTTGCACGAGTGTTCATTGCAATTTTATTTATGAAACGAAACCCTTAAAATGTACCATAGAAAGTGAAACAGACTATATCTGACGGCTGTTTCGGCCATTGTTTACAGCGTAGTACAGCCGGATTAAACCTGCTCATTTGCATTTAAAAATGCACTAGTGCATTTCTGCGATTTATTGCACTCTGTTTCGACAATCCCACATGGCAGATTATGTGATAATTAGCTGTAGTTGGGACACATAGAGTTTCTAAATAATTTTAAGAGCACAACGGTTTTGACTTGCCTTGGTCAACAGGTCAAGTGAAATATTGCGATGATTGTTTTAAATGTTCATACTAGCTATATATGGACAGCAAGCCTGTCCCAGGTAGTCATGCTCTATCAGGAACCGGAATTACTTGAATATTGTGATAAAAGATCTTCAGTTAAAATCAGACCCTTGATTTTAAAGATTTGTTTACACATGTACATAAAACCTGACACTGTCTCTAGCTCTGTCCCTAGCTCTGTCCCTAGCTCTCCCCTAGCTCTGTCCCTAGCTCTCCCCTAGCTCCGTCCCTAACTCTGTCCCTAGCTCTGTCCCTAGCCCTGCCCTAGCTCAGTCTCTAGCTATGTCTCTAGCTCTGTCTCTAGCTTTGTCTCTAGCTCTGTCCATTCAAAGGCTCAAAATCATGAACATATTTCTTAGAGAAATGCGCAAAGAACGTTTCTGTAAAATTGTACTTGAATAAAGCGTGAGGATTCACTACAGCCATGTACGGGAAAAGGTCACCTTGGTCTCTGACTGGTGGCCTTCAAAATACAGTAGAACCTGTCCTATGAGACCATTCATATGAGTATTTAAAAGCAGATGAATCCTTAAACCTTTCCCTCTTCTGTGTATATTTCAAAGTTCCATACCTATTGAATATTCATGAACAAAGTACAAAATGTAGTTATAATGAATTATTTAATGTGGAACATTGTAACCATTTTAGTAAATAAAGACACATATATATCAAATTCCATCAGCAAACAGAGCAGACCCTGATCAGACGGCTCATCTAGGAGCCGTCTGATCTGGGTCTTCTCTATTTGAAAATGCATGAAAACACGTTTATATGATGGAAAGGGTTAATGCACGTCTAAAGTAATGCAGAAAGCTGCAGTAGGAGATTTCCGTGTTACTGCCTGATATCATTATTTCTAACATGAGTATTAACAGGTAAGGGGTTAAACATGCAAAGAGAGAATCATCTGAGGGCCTAGTCCCACTAGGCCTTACCACCCCTTAACACCTGTTTACGATTGCTAGTGACCTCTGGTCGCCGATATTCGTATGAAGGTCGCACAACAAGTCACTGTTAATCGCGGGTGATCTTCAGTAATCGTTGGTAATCGTTTCCAATCGTGCGACCAATTTCAGTCGTATTTCAGTCGTACAGAGGTTGTTGATCATGTACAACAACCTCAGGGCACAGTCCCACTAGGCCTACGACCACTTAAAATTTGTTTACGATTGCTAGCGACCTCTTGTCGCCGATATTCGTACGAAGGTCGCACGATAAGTCACTGATAATCGCGGGTGGTCTTCAGTAATCGTTGGTAATCGTTTTTTGTCGTGCGACCAATTTCAGTCGCAGAGAGGTTGTTGATCATGCACAAGAATCTCCTTACGATCGAACTGGTCGTCGGTAATCTTTAAATGGTTTAGAGGGTTTTAGCTAATCGTGCGATCGTCGTACGAAGGTCTCAAACAATCTTTTTGTTACAGTCCCACTAGCGCTTGCGATCGTTAAAGACCGCTGGCGACCTCTGAGACCTCTGAAACCGCCGATCGTCTGCGATTGTCGGCGACTAAATTGCAAAAACATTTCGCAGTCACATTGGCGATGCATCTGCGACCACCTTAAGACAGGTTGTTGACGATCGTGCGTCAAGTCACTGGTATTCGTACAATATTCGTACGAAGGTTCCACGGTCACTTCCGATCTGTTGTGTGGTCACGTGATCTATGCCTAGTCGCGGATAATCTTTAGGCAGTCGCTGGGGTCGCACGACAGTCGTGGGTAATTGTAGAAAGGTCGCTGATAGTCGTACGACTGTAGGGAAGATCACCAACGACAAGTTAAAGGTTATTTGAGACCTTCGTACCACGATCGCTAGATTAGCTAAACCCTCTAAGGTTACATCTTAAAGAATACCGGCGACCAGTTCGATCGTAAGGAGGTTGTTGTGCATGATCAACAACCTCTCTACGACTGAAATTGGTCGCACGACTGGAAACGATTATCAGCGATTACTGAAGACCATCAGCGATTATCAGCGACTTGTCGTGCGACCTTCGTACGAATATCGGCGACCAGAGGTCGCTAGAAATCGTAAACAGGTCATAAGTGATCGTAGGCCTAGTGGCACTGGGCAGTGGGGTTGTTGTACATGGTCACAACCTCTCTACGACTGTAATAAGACTGAACTTGGTCGCACGATTGTAAACAATTACCAACGATTACTGAAGACCTAAACTGTCCGTTGGTGATCTTCCCTACAATCGTACGACTACCAGCGACCTTTCTACAATTACCTACGAATGTCGTGTGATTACCAGCGACTGCCTAAAGATTATCCGCGACTAAGCATATATCATGTGACCACACAACTGGTCGGAAGTGATTGTGGAACCTTCGTACGAATACCAGTGACATGGTGCACGATCATCAACAACCTGTCCTACGGTGGTCGCAGATGCATCGCGAATGTGACTGTGAATGATTGTTTGGAATTTAGTCGCCGACAGTGGCAGACGATCGCCGGTTTCAGAGGTCTCAGAGATCGCCATTGGTCCTTAACGATCGCAAGCGCTAGTGGGACCCTTTGGTGGTCATACTATAAACTTGGGAAGAGTGTGCCACATCAAGAAAAAATGATACTTTGTTTTATAATGATATTTGCTCTACTGTAGTTTTGACATAATGCAGAATATAATGAAATACTAAAACGCATAATGTGCAACTGTATACACGTTGCATCCAAGACAACGCGTAATGCAGTGTGAAATTCATTTAAAATCTCCTATAGGAGCTTTCTGTATGACTTTCACCCTGCATTAAGCTACCACCTGTCTGAAAGTATCTAAATTCTTCTCTACTAGGAATACCGGTTTAAAGGGGGTTTACTATATAGTCAAATGCTGACATACTATAGTAATGTACCGACAAACTACAACGAAGTATATAGGTGAACTAATGGTCTTGCTACAAACTACAACGAAGTATAAAGGTGAACTAATGGTCTTGCTACAAACTACAACGAAGTATAAAGGTGAACTAATGGTCTTGCTACAAACTACAACGAAGTATAAAGGTGAATTAATGGTCTTGCTACAAACTACAACGAAGTATAAAAGTGAACTAATGGTCTTGCTACAAACTACAACGAAGTATAAAGGTGAACTAATGGTCTTGCTACAAACTACAACGAATTATATAGGTAAAATTATGGTCTTGCTACAAACTACAACAAACTACAACGAAGTACATAGGTGAACGAATGGTCTTGCTAAAAAGGTACATGTAATAATAAAGACATCATTATAATATATTATCTATTTGCATAATGTAAATGTAACTCACAGGTAGTAGTAAATATTGCGTATAATTTAACTGATAGCTGTACAAACATGTGCCCGTAAGATTAGAATACATATACAGTACAACCTCCCCTTAGCGTCTATTCATTCATTCAACATAGGCGTCTAAAAAAGCAGATGGTTGCTTCATGCAGGGCAAAAGTAACAAAGAAAACTCATGTATGGGCTTTTTGTATTACATTTGACCTGTATGAAGCTCTCACCTGCTTTACTGACACATAATTAGACCTCTATTTGATGGCCGCTTAAGACAAGTTCTACTGTATGCATGAACAGAACAGCATGAAAACAGTGCAGCACTGAATGGGAATGTGCATAAGAAGGCAGTATTGGGACTCTATACCATATCTTCGGCGCTATTTCGTCGAACTATCATGACGAAAACAACAATCAGTCATTATATTCTACAGCGTTTACATTTAAAATTGAAATTGTTTCTATTTGTGGCCATTTCTAGTTCGATATAACTGTATGACTTATCCGACTGACGCCTTTCTGACAGAAATTGCAGATAATTACCAGATTTCGTTTAATTGAACCCAGTCATCAAACACAGGCGTTTTGAATTCTGTGCGTTTGAAATTTAGCAAGGTCACGGGGAAATAGCGTATCCATCGCTATTAATATTATATGCATATAGATATTCTAACAAATTTTCCTTCAATTTTTGAAATTAAAAACCCTCTAATTATAGTTAAAATAGACTAGTGTGCAACATTTGTATGTGATCAGTTTATTGGTTCATCTGATGTTGTTAATGCATGATTTTGTGAATTGGTTATGTAAAGGTTTGTGTAATCTTTAAGAAAGGTTATGATCCTATTATATTGCAACACACTGCATGTTTGGTTATCGACCCTTTTACAGTCGGTAGCTACGCTTCCCTCTTTGCTTGCGCGATGACAGGCCGAGGGTAGTACTCTATGATGGTATACTCTTAAACTTGGATACAGGAGGAGCTTACCAGACTCATGTATTATTTTTTCCCTGTCGTGCCCTTAACGGCTTACCTGCAGGTGCTCTGACTTCAGCAAAGTCATTGAGTACATATTTGACGGATGGTCGCAGTTATTATGCTATGTTTTACATGTTGTCCTGTGTTCACCGTCGTCTATGTTGTGGGTAAGTCCAGCGGGGATACCTTTATTTACAATATTTGTAAAGCTAGGGTGACTTTGAGAGAAGTGCGAGGTTAGGACGTCCGTAAACCGGTTTAAACCCCCAGTGGTGTTTTTGCTGCTGACCGTGCCAAGGCGGTACTCTCTTTGTCACCCTTCCTTTTGTTTGCCTTGCGTCTTTGTGCTTGTGGTTTGTTATGTTGTGGAACGTTTGTCCCTGGTTCTTGTGTCTCTTTTGTGTTCATTTCGTGTGTGTGTGTGTGTGTGCGTTTGTGTGTGTGTGTGTGTGTGTGTGTGTCATACTGTCTATCGGTGTTTTGGTGGTGGTTGCGTCTTGCATGTGGCTTTGCCTGCTTGACTTTACTACTTTTCCATTTGTGTCCGAAACCGAAATGACAATGCATACAAATTGGTCTCCCTTCGTCTCTAATTCTCCGATTCTATGTGCATCTTACTATTTCTGTCTCTGTCTCTCTGTCTGTCTCTGTTTCTCTGTCTGTCTGCGTGTATGTCTTATATCTGTCCTCTCTGTTTGTATGTCTGTATGTGTGTGTATCTCTCTGTGTGTCTCTGTTTGTCTGTCTGTCTGTCTATCTGTCTGTCTGTCTGCCTCTCTGTTTTTCTGTCTGTCTGTCTGCCTCTGTCTCTCTCGTCTCGTCTCGTCTCTCTTTCTTTCTTTCTCTCCCTCTGTCTGTCTGTCTCTGTCTGTCTCTCTGTTTCTCTGTCTCTCTGTATGTGTGTGTGTGTCTGTCTGTCTCTCTGTCTCTGTCTCTCTCTATCTCTCTGTCTCTCTGTCTCAGTCTCTGTCTGTCTGTCTGTCTGTCTGTCTGTCTGTCTGTCTGTCTGTCTGTCTGTCTGTCTGTCTGTATGTCTGTCTGTATGTCTGTCTCTGTCTCTCTCTCTCTGTCTCTCTGTCTCTCTGTCTCTCTCTGTCTCTCTGTCTGTCTGTCTCTCTCTGTCTGTCTGTCTGTCTGTCTGTCTGTCTGTCTGTCTGTCTGTCTGTCTGTCTCTCTCTCTCTCTCTCTCTCTCTCTCTCTCTCTCTCTCTCTCTCTCTCTCTCTCTCTCTATATATATATATATATATATATATATATATATATATATATATATATATATATATGTCTCCCTCAATCCAAAATCTACACACTCTCTCTGCGTTTGTCTACCCCTGTATGTCTCTTTCTTGCTGTTACAATCAGTGTATGTGTGTCTCCCTCTGACTGTGTATGTGTGTCTCTCTATGACTGTGTATGTGTGTCTCCCTCTGACTGTGTATGTGTGTCTCCCTCTGACTGTGTATGCGTGTCTCCCTCTGACTGTGTATGTGTGTCTCCCTCTGACTGTGTATGTGTGTCTCCCTCTGACTGTGTATGTGTGTCTCTCTCGATTGCTCTCTTTCTCTCAGAGCTGTACTTACTCAAGCATCCCATTATTTTGCCCTCGTCAGTAACTGTTGTCATGGGATCAGTAACTGTTGTCATGGGATCGCCAATAAACAATAGACGTCGATTTTGAATGTGGCGGTAAACCCAGTTCTACGTTGTCAGCAAGCTCCTATGGTGAACTTATTCATTTTATTTGTTATCAGGTTCAGCAAAATAAAACGGATCACATTCTCTGGTCGTAGCTATGATAAGGCCAATAACCTCGAATAACTTTTCTAAAACATGTACACTTTAATAATCTCCCTTAAAATGAGATTTGTCTTTAGTTTTATGCATCACGGCCTCTAATCACCTATATTGTGCACTGCATAATGTACAAATCCATCCATTATAAAACATGCAGGTTCACACCTTAAGATAATCCTGACAAAAACCTCATACTATAAGGTACAATGGGAAGTTACAATGCAGGTTTTCAAAAAGTTGATGTTATGGTCTGGCTTATCAATAGCTAAAAGGCATATTCTATCAGTTGTGAACCTGTATGTTTTTCAATGAAGAATGTAATTAATCATGAATACATCATTTGTACTCTGTTTTCGTCATTGGCCTTTAGCTCGCAGACCAAATTGTGGTCTGGTATTATTGTTACCTGCTTCATTTTTATACGCCCGTTTGAAAAAAACGGAACGTATTATGGAATGGCGATGTCTGTGTGTCTGTCCGTCTGTCCGTCTGTAACATCTCTAACTCAAGTTCCGCTTGGTGGATCCTTCTCAAATTTTACCACAATGTTTATCTTGACATGCTACAGTAGCCTGCCAAGTCCCGACTCGATTATCTAAGGTCAAGGTCGCTTAATTGGACTTAGAATTTGCGTTTAGCATTTGCGTTGGGCAAAAATGTTAACCTCAATTTATGTGGAACAAGTCCACTTATTTACATAACACTTTGTGATAAAGCTTTGAACTTGGAACACTTGTTCACCGTCACAACCTTCACCTGTAGGCAAGATAAAATAACTCTGTCAAGCATTTTGACCGAATTATGCCCCTTTTTATCTTAGAATTTTTGGTTAAGGCTTTGTTAAAGTCCATTTATTTACATAACCCTTTGAGATAAAGCTTTTAAACTTCGAACACTTGTTCACCATCACAAGCTACACCTGTAGACACGAGTACATAACTCTGTCAAGCATTTTGACAGAAGTATGCCCCTTTTTAACTTAGAATTTTTGGTTAAGGTTTTGGTTAAAGTCCACTTATTTACATAACCCTTTCAGATTAAGCTTTTAAACTTTGAACACTTGTTCACTATCACAAGCTTCACCTTTAGGCAATAGCACATAACTCTGCCTAACATTTTGACATAATTATGACGCTTTTTAACTTGGAATTTTTGGTTAAGGTTTTGGCTAAAGTCCACTTATTTACATAACCCTTTCAGATAAAGCTTTTAAACTTGAAACATTTGTTCACCATCAGAAGCTTCATCTGTAGGCAAGAGTAAATACAGTGTCAAGCATTTAGACACAATTATGGCCCTTTTTTAATTTAGAATTTTGGGTTAAGGTTTTTTGTTAAAGTACGCCTATTTACAACCTTGAAACTTGGTCGCAAAATTGGACTTAGAACTCGAGTTTAGCAAATACGTTAACCCCAGTTTATGTCGAACAAGACCTCGACGGGCGTATATTGTGCCCACTGACACTCTTGTTAAGATACAAGCAATGTTCTTTCTCAACAAACTACAATCCTAGTGACAAACAGTTTGGATTCAAATGAAACGATGCGTCTTATCTGATGATGCGTCTCATATGAATCCAAACTGTTTACAAACAGCACCTGTTCGCTGATAGCATGTTACTGTTAAAATGTCCTGCTTTCGCTGTTGGTCTTTCTGTAATAAGTCGGAACCATGACAAAAACATTCATTTTATAGCCTCCGTGGCCGAGTGGTTATCGTCTTCGACTGACAATCGCTTAGCGCCTCACCGCTGTGGTACGAATCTCGGTCTGGGCATTTAGAGCTTTCGTGTGAGGAAGCTGCCCAGCTGGCTTGAGTTAGCTCAGTGATTCTACCCATGCGAGGGCTGAGCAAAAAGTTCGTATAATTTGTTAATAAAAACAAAACTACCAGTTCAATTACATTCAAATTTGTATATATTCAAGATCCATTTATTACTGACATAATTACAAAGATTTAGAAAAATCGATATGAATACGCCGTTGCCATGCCTCCTCCTATAACGGATGTAACGGGTACTCGGACCACGCCTCTGACGTTAACGTCGTATGTTCTCCTGTGCACGAAACAAAACAATTATTCTGTGCACAGAAAAACCTCTGGGTCTCCCACCACCTGTAAAAGCTGGACGTCGTGAGATGCTGTTAAAGCGACGTAACTCCGATAAAAATCAAACCAAACCAACCATAGCGTCTAAAACCGTATTCTCCTCTATGCATTTCTTGATAAAGCATTATATATTTGACATTGTTTTATTGTAAGCAACCATTTTAGGCTTCCGAAACCCAACTTCGGCGTATACCGTAATATACAGTATAACATTTATGTAAATTAAAAATAGGAGAGGACCAAGTATGTGTCCTTGAGACAATCTAGCTTTAAGTGTTGACGAATGTGAATCAGCCACTGGTATGACCACACGTTGTCTACTATCTATAAGATAGTTATAGAACCAAGTTAGAAGTCGCTCAGGTGCACCGGTTGCTTTCAGTTTACACCAAAGGCCTGTGTGCCACACTCGGCCAAAAGCCTTGCTTATGTAAAAATGACAGCGGGAATTTCCTTTCCCTGATCTAAAACCTTGCAAAATGTATTATAGAGAAATGCTAACTGGTTACATGTAACAGTCAAATCCGCAGAGATAAAGCCAATCTGGTAACGACAAAGAAACTAGGTTTCCCGAAGATAATTATATACGTATTTAAAAACAAGACGCTCTAACACTTTATCTAACTTATTTAAGAGAGATATGGGTCGGTAATTACTTGGTAAAGAGGGGTCACATTTTTTGAAGATAGCACACACACACACACACGCGCGCGCGCGCGCGCTTCTGTCCAGGCTGAAGGCACAATTCCTTCGGACAGAGATTTTATTAAAAGTCGGCATAATTTTGACCAGAGTTCTCTAAGAAAACGGTTGTTATTTAATCTGGACCCGAGGCTTTGAATACTTTAAATTGAATACTACTTAATCCGATGCTAGGGGGCGTGAGTAGTGTTGCACTTTTAATTACTACTCATGAACAGACTCAATAATTAAAAAAGTAGTAAAGTCAAGCAGGCAAAGCCACATACAATACGTAACCATCGCAAAAACATCGATAGATAACATGTCACACACACACACACACACACACGAGATGAACACAGAAAACCTTAACAAACACACACGTAATAGAGATAAACATTCCAAACATGAACAAAAGCCCAAGTACAAAGACACAAGACAAACAAAAGTAAGGGTGACAAAGAGAGTACCGCATTGGAACGGTGAGTGGCAAAATCACCACCGGGGGTTTAAACCGGTTTACGGACGTCCGAGTCTGCAATTTTCTCTTTTCGCATTGCTACTTTTGCTTTCGAAGGATCTCCAACTTTCAGACTATATTTACTTCAAAACAACAGGTGTTAAGTGCTTGTGTGGCGACCTTAAAAAGTCGCCCCATACTTCATTCTCAATGTTGTTATATTTTCTGGTCCTTCTGGTCCTTATGTAATTAGTTTTGAAAAATGAATACTGCTTAAGCCGGTGCTAGGGCGCGTGAATAGTGATGCACTTTAATTACTACTCATGAACAGACTCAATAAAACCGAGTCCTCAATTTTCTCTTTTCGCATTGCTACTTTTGCTTTCGAAGGATCTCAAACTTGGAGACTATATTTACCTAATTACATTAAAGACATCTTAAAGACATTTAAGAATCGATTGAACTTCATCAGGCATTATATCAATATCGGTCATGTTATAGTTAGAGAGCGGAATGTTTGGAGTTGTGATGCCTCCGTCATTAAGAATAGATTGGTTAGTGAAGTAACCATTCAGTTAACTAGCTTTGTCTATGTCTTCTATTGCTTGATATGAGTAAGTATTGAGTTTCGTTCTTTAGTTGTTATGAAACATTTGATCACTTTTCAACAGTCGTTTGAATTAAAACTAGAAATTGTCAATAATTTACGTAATACATGTATTGCTGTTTTTGTTTCGTGAATTAGCGCAACAACCTCAATTCGAAGGTTTCTAAAATGATCCAAATGGCGATGTGATTTTGTCATTTTAGCCTTTCTATATGCTCGTTTTCTCGCTCTCGTTTTATTTTTAACTAGTGGAGATATCCGGAGAGGTTCGAAAGGTTTGATGATTGAGTCTCCCGTCGCTTCGACGGATGAGTATGCAGTTAGCTGGTATGATTCCGCATTTGAATGCACCATAGAGTGTCATTCTTTTGCTGCTCTCTTTTCGCCTGGATTTTAGACGTCCTGTTGGCCTCAAAGGTCTTGATTCTCTTGCCACAAAACTGTCTCCAATGGTTGCTTTTAAGAAATCTTTGTAGCGTTTACAGGGACGTCCAATGTCACGGTGGCCTTCATGAAGTTGACCATGCTGCAGCATTATTGGGATCCTGTTGTCGTTCATATGTACACCATGACCTGTTCAACGGTGCTGACTCTGCATGCGCTGTTCGTTACTGAGTGCGCAGTAGTCCGCCAAAACCCAATGATTGCTTAATTGTCTTATTTCAATTGTAATTGTAATTATTATGCAGAATTGCTGATGGATAGAAATAACAAAATTGTTCTTCTCATGTTAATTAAATCTTTGGAGAAAAGAAAATGTATACTGTTATTTTTAACAATTGGCACATATACTGTGCACCAGGCCATATTAATTTATGTTTTATGGACTCAGTGTTGTTATACCTTCTGATCCTTCGAGATCATGAATTTCAGTACTTCTTGTTCTGAAAATTGAATACCGCTTAAGCCGGTGCTAGGGGGCGTGAGCAGTGTTGCACTTTCAATTACTGCTCATGAACAGACTCAATAAAACCGAGTCTGCAATTTTCTCTTTTTGTGTTGCAATTTTTGCTTTCGGGGGATCACCACCCTTCAGAATTTATAATCTTCACAACAGCAGGTGTTAAGTGCTTGTGTGGCGGCCGTATAACGTCGCCCCGTACTTCATTCTCAGTGTTGTTATACCTTCTGATCCTTCGAGATCATGAATTTCAGTACTTCTTGTTCTGAAAATTGAATACCGCTTAAGCCGGTGATAGGGGGCGTGAGCAGTGTTGCACTTTCAATTACTGCTCATGAACAGACTCAATAAAACCGAGTCTGCAATTTTCTCTTTTTGTGTTGCAATTTTTGCTTTCGGGGGATCACCACCCTTCAGAATTTATATTATCTATAATTATATTAGAAGGTGACTAATTCAGTATTCCAATTTTATAAAAAGTAAGACACATATGGTAATATCAATACCCAGTTGCGAGTAGATTCTTCTAGTCTAAAGTCAAGTTTGAAATCTACATCGCATTTTCTGCATGCTGCGCAGTTTTGAGTGTACTTTTATTATTACTTATTCAGGCCTCTATCTACATGAATTATAGATTACTCTCTGACATCCAGACAAATAAATGAAGATAAACAATATTTAAAGACAGGTGGTTGCTCACCCTTTACTTCTTTGACCCTTTCCCTCATATAAACACCTTTTCATGCATTTGCATTTGCAAACAGAGTAGATCCGGATCAGACAGCACCTATAGCAGCCATCTGATCAGGGTCTACTGTTTGCAAATGGAAGTTTGGCCACCAGCTGGCTATTATTGAGAACACTGCACATATTTCAATAATGCTGTAAACATCAGTGTCACTGAAACTGTTATACCTTTTGAAGGGGATTATTTTTTCAATTAGGGGAAAAGTATATACTTTTTCATGAAGTGAATGAGGCCGAATGATGGCCCCAAAAGGCCTGAAAAAAACACTGATATGAGCTATCTGATCTATGTCTATTCTGTTTGCAAAGACGTAGAAAGGCGTATTTACAGAGTACAGGTAGTAATTAAAACTTTTGGGTCGGGGTAGCTTTGCTAGGTAGGGTCCGGTTTCCCTACACAAACAATGTTTAGGCCCAAGGATTAACATGTATATTGAGAAAATGGTATATCAATCTTTTTTGTAAAGGATAAGACTTGATAAATCAGGCGAAAGGGTGTGTATAACAAGAATGGGAAATTGCGCAATATACCAACCGATCATTGATTATTTGACACAACAATTGATTGCCTTTAATGTCAGGCTCAACCGATCAATTATGGCAGCGTTAAGTTGGCTGCCAGTTCGCAGTTCGCAGTTCGTTATTCGAATAACGAACTGCGAAATATTTCGCAGTTCGTTATTCGAATAACGAACAACGAAATATTTCGCAGTTCGTTATTCGAATGTGAATAACGAAATAGTTTGCCATTCAATTTACGAATAACGAAATAGTCATTTAAGCTATAAATTAACAGTACAGTAGAACCCCTCTAATGCGACCACTAACAGAATAAACATAGGTGTCTTTATAAGCAGCTAGTAGCTTAAAGCAGGGTGAAAGTAATGCAGAAAGCTCCTATAGAAGTTTTCTGCATAATTTTCGTTCTGCATTAAGCTACCACCTGTCTCTGCCAGATTTATGCCCCATTTTGGTGTTCGCATTAAAGGGGTTTTACTCAAATTATATTCAAGATAAAGTAGAACCGAATTATCGTTGGTACATACATGTATAAAAGTATCGAGAAAGTTTATGCGGTTTTCATTCGAATCACAAAATATAGTTTGTATTTTGTAAAATGATATTTTAGACACACTAGACCCAAGTCATAGTTGAATCAATGATTTCAATATAAAATCCGGAGCCATTTCGCAGTTCGTTATTCGAATAACGAAATATTTCGCAGTTCAACCTCCGAATAACGAAATGGCCATCATAAGTTTTAAATGCGTAATAATGATATTTTAGACATACTAGACCCAGGTCATAGTGGAATCAATGATTTCTATATAAAATCCGGGACCATTTCGCAGTTCGTTATTCGAATAACGAAATATTTCGCAGTTCAACCTCCGAATAACGAAATGGCAAAACTTAGTTTTAAATAGGTAATGATGATATTTTAGACGCACTAGACCCAAGCCATATCGGAATCAATGATTTCTATTCAAAATCCGGGACCATTTCGCAGTTCGTTATTCGAATAACGAAATATTTCGAAGTTCAACCTCCGAATAACGAAATGGCCAAAATCAGTTATAAATGCGTAATAATGATATTTTAGACACACTAGACCCAAGATATAGTGGAATTCATGATTAATATATAAAATCCGGGACCATTTCGCTGTTCGTTATTCGAATAACGAAATATTTCGCAGTTCAACATCCGAATAACGAAATGGCAAAACTAAGTTTTAAATAGGTAATAATGATATTTTAGACACACTAGACCCAAGCCATATCGGAATCAATGATTTCTATACAAAATCCGGGACCATTTCGCAGTTCGTTATTCGAATAACGAAATATTTCGCAGTTCAACCTCCGAATAACGAAATGGCTAAGATAAGTTTTAACTGCGTAATAATGATATTTTAGACACACTAGATCCAAGTCATAGTGGAATCAATGATTTCTATATAAAATCCGGAGCCATTTCGCAGTTCGTTATTCGAATAACGAAATAGTTCGCAGTTCAACATCCGAATAACGAAATGGCAAAACTTAGTTTTAAATAGGTAATGATAATATTTTAGACACAGTAGACCCAAGCCATATCGGAATCAATGATTTCTATTCAAAATCCGGGACCATTTCGCAGTTCGTTATTCGAAAAACGAAATATTTCGCAGTTCAACCTCCGAATAACGAAATGGCCAAAACCAGATATAATTGCGCAAAGTTGATATTTTAGATACCCTAGACCCAAGTCATAGTGGAATCAATGATTTCTATATAAAATCCGGAGCCATTTCGCAGTTCGTTATTCGAATAACGAAATATTTCGCAGTTCAACCTCCGAATAACGAAATGGCTAAAATAAGTTTTAAATGCGTAATAATGATATTTTAGACACACTAGACCCAAGTCATAGTGGAATCAATGATTTCTATATAAAATCCGGAGCCATTTCGCAGTTCGTTAATCGAATAATGAAATATTTCGCAGTTCAACCTCCAAATAACGAAATGGCCAAAATAAGTTTTAAATAGGTAATGATGATATTTTAGACACACTAGACCCAAGCCATATCGGAATCAATGATTTCTATACAAAATCCGGGACCATTTCGCAGTTCGTTATTCGAATAACGAAATATTTCGCAGTTCAACATCCGAATAACAAAATGGCAAAACTAAGTTTTAAATGCGTAATGATAATATTTTAGACACACTAGACCCAAGTCATAGTGGAATCAATGATTTCTATATAAAATCCGGAGCCATTTCGCAGTTCGTTATTCGAATAACGAAATATTTCGCAGTTCAACCTCCGAATAACGAAATGGCAAAACTAAGTTTTAAATAGGTAATGATGATATTTTAGACACAGTAGACCCAAGCCATATAGGAATCAATGATTTCTATACAAAATCCGGAGCCATTTCGCAGTTCGTTATTCGAATAACGAAATATTCCGCAGTTCAACCTCCGAATAACGAAATGGCTAAAATAAGTTTTAAATGCGTAATAATGATATTTTAGACACACTAGACCCAAGTTATAGTGGAATACTTGATTTATATATAAAATCCGGGACCATTTCGCAGTTCGTTATTCGAATAACGAAATATTTCGCAGTTCAACCTCCGAATAACGAAATAGCCAAAATAAGTTTTAAATGCGTAATAATGCTATTTTAGACACACTAGATCCAAGTCATAGTGGAATCAATGATTTCTATATAAAATCCGGAGCCATTTCGCAGTTCGTTATTCGAATAACGAAATATTTCGCAGTTCAACCTCCGAATAACGAAATGGCAAAACTAAGTTTTAAATGCGTAATGATAATATTTTAGACACACTAGACCCAAGTCATAGTGGAATCAATGATTTCTATATAAAATCCGGAGCCATTTCGCAGTTCGTTATTCGAATAACGAAATATTTCGCAGTTCAACCTCCGAATAACGAAATGGCAAAACTAAGTTTTAAATAGGTAATGATGATATTTTAGACACAGTAGACCCAAGCCATATAGGAATCAATGATTTCTATACAAAATCCGGGACCATTTCGCAGTTCGTTATTCGAATAACGAAATATTTCGCAGTTCAACCTCCGAATAACGAAATGGCCAAAACCAGCTATAAATGCGCAAAGATGATATTTTAGATACCCTAGACCCAAATCATAGTGGAACCGAATAACGAAA
The DNA here is from genome assembly GCA_963576725.1 of Azorinus chamasolen. Classification (NCBI taxonomy): domain Eukaryota; kingdom Metazoa; phylum Mollusca; class Bivalvia; order Cardiida; family Solecurtidae; genus Azorinus; species Azorinus chamasolen. The sequence continues at coordinate 41,426,520 of OY755251.1, forward strand.
TGTTTCGCAGTTCAACCTCCGAATAACGAAATGGCTAAAATAAGTTTTAAATGCGTAATACTGATATTTTAGACACACTAGACCCAAGTTATAGTGGAATTCATGATTTATATATAAAATCCGGAACCATTTCGCAGTTCGTTATTCGAATAACGAAATATTTCGCAGTTCAACCTCCGAATAACGAAATGGCCAAAATAAGTCTTAAATAGGTAATGATGATATTTTAGACACACTAGACCCAAGCCATATCGGAATCAATGATTTCTATACAAAATCCGGGACCATTTCGCAGTTCGTTATTCGAATAACGAAATATTTTGCAGTTCAACCTCCGAATTATGAAATGGCCAAAACCAGCTATAAATGCGCAAAGATTACATTTTAGATACCAAATGACCAAAATAAGTTGGTAATGCGGAGGTCAAAAAAAGATGAGTAAATTTAAATATTTTCAACAATAGCTGCCATTTTTCTCCACCAAATTTTATATTATGTCCACTCTTTAAAATCTTCTCGAAGAGATTTCTAAAGACTGGTCAAAGTATAGGATTTGGTGGAGAATGGCGATTTAAGTAATGGGGTACGCACCTTTATCTGTAGCTCTGGAAATGCGCAATGATGATATTTTAGACATACTAGAACCCAGTCATAGAGGAATCAATGTTTGATATATAAAATCCTGAGCCATTTCACAGTTCGTTATTCGAATAAGGACATATTTCGCAGTTCGCCATCTAAATAACGAACTAGTTCGCAGTTCAAACTTCGAAATCGCCCCTAATTGTGGTAAAACAAAAATAATCCGATGCACAAGTACATACCCTGAATAATATAACCATGAGGATGGAGGACTGTAGGCCACCTGCTTTAAGAGACGTAAACGGGCATTGAAAGTTGAGAGAGCCAGAGAAGAAGACGAGATAAGGACCGAAGAAGACGCAGATAGTGACGACAAAGAGTCTGATTATAAGGAAAGGGCTGCTGGGACTTCTCCGAGAGAAGAACCTCGGAAAGTCGTCCTATATATACCACCCAGACATCGGGCGGAAAAGCTCACATTCATCGCACTTGCACGCACGTACAATATGCGAGCGAGTAAGGACACCGTATGTGAGCAGCAGGTGTAAGTACGGCCTCCGTACAATAATTAGAAAATCGCACGGAGACGGTATGTTGTAAGCACGTTGTTTGTTAGCACATACAACACACTTACATGTACCACGTGTTCATCGTTCGATGCACGCAACCGCTGACGGTCAGGTGTGGGGTGCGGACCACGTACCTTACACTTTGCGCAACAGTGGGAGTTAACGTGCTTTGACGTACTCCCTCCCTGCTCTTGCAACTCCCTCTCAACGTTTACAGAAAAACGTCGCGGCCGTGGCCACCCCAAAAATACGCACGGACTTAAAAACGCATAGTGTGTTGTGACCGGGCCTTTAGCCCCCACCCCATCTGGATTCATATTTTCCATTTTCATGCGGCATTTTTAAACTGACATCTGTTACAATAGTTAATATGCAGTGTTCTTTGGCTACTTTTTATGCCCCTCTACTTATACGTGTCAAGGGGATAAATTTGCCGTTGTCCGTCCGTCAGTTTGTACGTACGTACGTAGGTCCGTTCCGATTGTTTGTATATATAGTGTATAACTCATAAAACACTTGTCTTACAGACATGAAACTTCATGAATATATTTTCAGGGTACGCACGTGTGCACCTGGGTATTTTCATTTAACGAATTTTGATTAACATTGACTTGGTTATGGGTCCTGATTTTTTTTAAATTATGGAAGTTTATGTTTGGGTCGAGCATAAATCCGCTGCCTTTTTAGCTGACCCTTCTTCTGTGTCCCCTTATTAGGCATCTTAGAGACGAAATGTTAGGACTCATCCGTGAGTTCGGCTTTTATATATACAGTAAAGCCACTCTATTACGACCACTAATTTATGTTAATTATTTTGTGTTTAAGTCAGGTGGCTGCTTAAAGCAAGGTGAAAGTAAAGCAGAAAACTCTTCAGGGGCTTCCTGTTTTACTTGCATTTTGTTTTAGCTGTCACCTGTCTTTGATACAATCAATCAGCATTCTTTTATGTGGTCGTAATAGAGAGATAGTACTGTACTGCAGAAATCAGTACGCACAACGTGCGCTGTAACTGCGGAGCTCGTGCTTATTCGGTACGGTCCACGTGCGTTCTATGTGCTAGAACCAGTGCGTTGTGCGCTGATTGGCTGTAGAAGGTACAGGAGGTACCCGTACTTGGGATTATCCGTAGCCCGAATGCAGCCTGAACGCATGAAACGTTCCTCATGCATGCACTAAAAGCTCTACGACGTGTCTGCGTGCCCCCAAATCCACACGGAGGCGGTACTCACCACGTACGAATCCCCAAAATATGCCCACGTTTTTGCAAGTGGACAACGCGCACCTGCAAGTACCGCGGGTTGTGACCAGGGCTTAAATAATTATTCGTTTAATAATATATTTTTCATTAATAGAGACTCATCATCGGTGAATTACTTAGGCTACAGTTCCACTAGCGCTTGCGACCAGTTAAATATTATAGGAGACCTTCGTATGACGATTGCACGATTACCTGAACTCTCTAATGTTACATCTTAAAGAATACCGGCGACCAGTTCGATCGTAAGGAGGTTGTTGTGCATGATCAACAACCTCTCTGCGACTGAAATCGGTCGCACGACAAGAAACGATTACCAACGATTACTGAAGACTACCAGCGATTGTCAGCGACTTGTCGTGCGACATTCGTACGAACATCGGCGACAAGAAGTCGCTAGAAATAGTAAACAGGGCATGAGCGGTCGTCGGCCTAGTGGGACTGGGTCCTGAGGTTGGTCAACATGGTCAACGACCACTCTACGACTGAAATGCGACTGAAATTGGTCGCACGATTGTAAACGATTACCAACGATTACTGAAGACCACGGGCGATTATCAGTGACTTTCGTACGAATATCGGCGACCAGAGGTCGGTAGCAATCGTAAACAGGTCTTAAGGGGTCGTAAGGCCTAGTAGGACTGGGCCCTTAGGGGAACAGAAAAGTATTATTTAGACCACTTTCTTTTCTACATGGAAAAGTAGTAAAGTCAAGCAGGCAAAGCCACATGCAAGACGCAACCACCACCAAAACACCGATAGACAGCATGACACACACACACACAACCACACACCCAAACGCACACGCACACACACACACACACACGAAATGAACACAGAAAACACCAAAAGACACACAAGAACCAGGGACAAACGTTCCACAACATGAACAAACAACAAGCACAAAGACGCAATGCAAACAAAAGGAAGGGTGACAAAGAGAGTACCGCCTTGGCACGGTCAGCAGCAAAAACACCACTGGGGGTTTAAACCGGTTTACGGACGTCCTAACCTCACACTTCTCTCAAAGTCACCCTAGCTTTACAAATATTGTAAATAAAGGTATCCCCGCTGGACTTACCCACAACATAGACGACGGTGAACACAGGACAACATGTAAAACATAGCATAATAACTGTGACAATCCGTCAAATATGTACTCAATGACTTTGCTGAAGTCAGAGCACCTGCAGGTAAGCCGTTAAGGGCACGACAGGGAAAAAATAATACATGAGTCTGGTAAGCTCCTCCTGTATCCAAGTTTAAGAGTATACCATCATAGAGTACTACCCTCGGCCTGTCATCGCGCAAGCAAAGAGGGAAGCGTAGCTACCGACTGTAAAAGGGTCGATAACCAAACATGCAGTGTGTTGCAATATAATAGGATCATAACCTTTCTTTTTAAAATTTTTAATGCGTTTTATAAACAAATCATGAAAATGGATATGACCCCGAATTTTCCTAAGTTTGTAGATAACATCCCCATAAAATTCTGGTTGAGAAATGCCTTGTCGCAGTAACGTCCGTAGATTGCAATTATATTTACTAATGAGAGGTAAATTTCGATAATAAAATTTAGAAAAGGTTTTCCGAAGTTTGTGATATCTGTAACCTTGCTTAAGAAGTTTATCAGTTATAACTAAATTACGTCTGTTAAAATCTTCAAGCAAAGAACAGGCTCGGGCAAACCTAATAAGTTGAGAAATATAAACACCATAAGATGTAGAACGTGGCACATCCCCATCTAGAAAAGGATAATTAACAATTTTAAAATTAAAATCTTCTCTTTTATCGTATACTTTGGACGAAACTTTATCATTTGTAATTGAAAGATTCAAATCTAGAAATGAAGCATTAATGTCAGATTGATTAGCTTTGTTTAAAGACAGTTCTTTTGGGTAGATTGAAGAAACCATAGTATCAAAATAAGGATTATCTAAATTCAAAATATCGTCTAAATACCTTGAAGTTTTATTAAAAGCATTAACAATATCGGTCTGTGTATCAGGTTTTAAGCTAAGCATAAAATCCCTCTCGTAGCAATACAAAAACAAATCTGCAACAAGAGGGGCACAATTTGTACCCATGGGTATACCAACAACTTGACGATATATGGTATCTCCATAACGCACAAATATATTATCTAAAAGAAAGGTAAGAGATCTACAAACATCAAGGCAAGTCCACATTGTGTAATGTTCAACTTCTGAATTCGAAAAGAATGAACGTTGAACATTACAAGCAATGAACATTTTGTTTTCTCTGGCAAAGGTTTTTTCTATTAATTTAATAAGTCTATCCTTTATAAGATGGTGAGGTAGAGTAGTATAGAGTGTAGAGAAATCATAAGAGCTCAGTAAAGAAATGTTATACTGTTCATTTTCAAGTTTTGTTAAAACATCATTTGAATTTTTTATGGACCAAAAAACATTAATACCAGAATTTTCATATATTTTATCACAGTAGCGTTTAACATGTTATTTGATCGTAGTAAGACAGGACGTCAAAAGTATAGATAATTTAGTAGTGGTACAACAGCTAGAGTTGGCAATAAAACGCGACTTATAAGGGTTTTTATGTAGTTTCGGAATCCAGTACAAAGTAGAAAGTTTATGTTGTTTTATGTTAGGACCAGACTTAAAATCATTGCACATTTTTACATGTTCCGAGACTATATCTTTTTCAGGTGTTTGAATTGTTATATAAGTTTTTGAATCAGTTAGCTCCTTCTTTAAAACATCAACATAATACAATCTTCAAATAATGATTACATTGTTTGATGCCTTGTCAGCAGGAACAAGAACATAATCTGAATGAAAATTAGAAATGTTTTTCTTCAAGTAGCGAAATGTAACTCTAGGTCGAGGTGGTAAAAGATGGTTATTTGATTTGTAAAAAGTTATTCGTGTATCAATAATATCGAAAATACATTTCTTCCAATCCGAAAGGGCATTAACATCAGCATGTTCTCGTCGACACCATTTGATGCAGAATTCTTGAATAGCTTCCGCAATATGAGTTCGACAAGCGTCAAAATCAATAAGGGAAGGTAATCTATATTTAGGTCCTTTAGTTAGGAGGGTCCTGAGACGTTTATCCTTAATGATATCAAAATTACCAGTAATGACATGACCAACTGGTTTATAGCAAAAGCTAGAAATGCTACAATCTCAAGAAATAGGGGTATTAACATCAATATTTAAGTCAGAGACAATTTTATTGTAGTTCAAAATAACATTTCTAATAGGTTTATTATATTTATAACAGATGATAGGTGATTCAGAGTTGATGCAATATTTGGGAATACCATCGATTACATTCTTATCACGAAATATACTTTGAATATCAATAAAATCGATACCTTTATTTAGGAACTGAAGTTTCAGAAAATGTCTTTTATGTTCAGATTCTTTATCAATACGTGGACGAAGAACATGCTGTGTGTAACTTTGTATAAGTGAGGCAGTATTAATTAACGGATCTGTACGCATATAGATTTTATCAGCCTCTTCGTCTATTGACTTAAGACAGGAAAAGGGTAAAGACGATAAACAAATAGCTCCCCCAAAGTCTAAAGAAGGCTCACTTGTCTATTCTGAGCGATCCCTAAATTATTCAATTGTAAAGTTTTTGTTGGAAAACAATCTCTGAGAATTTAAAAAGTCAATACCTATTAGTATTGTCTGATAAAGTTCATAAGACATTCATGCCAATTTTGATTATTGAGGTTTCATTCCTCATCAAATGTTAGCTGATTCCATCTACACCTCAAACTAAATGAAGGTTGTCCAATGTTAAAGGGTAAACTAAAATTCATGTACTAGATAAAAGACTTTGCTTATTTTCTGTAAATCCTCGAAGAAACAAAATCGAATTATTCACATTGCCTTCATAATGGCAAGTGGCAATGGTCTGCCATAGCAATTGCCTTTAAACGTTGCATCCGACGGTGATTGTTGGTCTAATGAATTTATCGCAACATAGGTGGGAAAATGTAAACATGGACCATGCTTAACCCTTTCGGTGCCAACATAAACTTTCGAAGGATCTCCCACTTTCAGAATTTATCTGCGTAGATAATTGTCTGCTACAGGTTATAATGTGGGGTGGGTTATTTTCATTTTTTTACAAAATTATACTCAGTGTCAAACAGTTTGGATCCTGAGTAGACGTCGAGTTACTGGGCGACGTTGACCCGAACTGTTTCACAGGTCATCATGGATTCGCCTATGACGGTGAAAGAGTTATATACGTCAGAAGTGTTTTTACGTATAAATATGTATGACGGGGTGTGTAAAAAAAAAGACATCTACCCTTTAGGAGCCAACTAGTTATCGTCGATGTTTCTCAAGTCATAATTGAGGTCAAACAGTTTGAATCTAGATACATATCAAGCTATTCGACATCTCACCAGGATCTAATCTTTTTGCCAAGGTGACCACATATTTTCACAATACAGCAAGCCCTACGAGTCACCCTTGCGCAGAAAGGGTAAAATCCGCAGCGTTTATGTTTTCTACACAATGAAGGACATGACGGTTAACTAGATCAAATCTTGATGAGTTAGCAAATTCTTTCGGCGTTTCTCGGTTTTGTAGAAAAATATGACAGTTTCAAATTAACGCCAGTAGTCTTACTACCAAAATTAAGGCTTTATCTGATGGATATTCATGAAATAATGTTTAACATCGTGAATATTAATTAGATATTTATTTCTGGCCTATGCATATACCAAATTTGGTTATAGCAGAAACTGTAGAACCGGATCGATATTACTCATTAGCAAAGAGAACATATCCTGATCAGACGACTACTACAAAAAGCGTCTCATATACGTCTACCATTATTTGCAAAGGCGTCAATAGCATCCCTATCAGGTAAAGGGTTAATGAATAATGATCCATGCGATTCTGAACTTTGCAACCACGGTTTTTGGTGAACAATGCAAACGAAAGATTGCGGACTAGGAACAGAATTGTTGTCCCAGTAAATTAGTAAGTCCATGCCCATTTGAAAAAAAAAAGAAGAAAAAAACATTACCCATTCAAACATGGCTGCACGCGCTATCGCGATATTCGAATGCCAGAATAAATTCGCGGTACTCTTATACGTCTAATTTGCAATGTAATAATATTTTAACCATAAATTTATGTTTAAATCAGAACACTTGATAGTTGTAAATAGGAGTATAAGGCTATTTTATAGAATATGGGACTGCGAACCATCAGTGTCAAAATGTAAAATAAATGGAAATACAGAACTTTAAATAAATGATACATAAAACCCGCTTCATACCGGCACTTGTTACTTCGTAATATTCGACATAAGGCGAAAGATCTCTTCGAGCATGTGCCTATATGCACTATATTTCCCATTTTCATAAAGACAATTTCGGTTGCCGACACCGGCAGTCAATTTCGGCAAACTTGTTTAACCCTTCCGCTATTCAATATTCATGTAAGAAATAATGATATCATGAATATTTATTTACTGAACTTTACAAAAAAATGTTTTTCTGTGAGAAAAACTATAGTTTCAGATCTATATCATGTAAAAATCTAACAGAGCAGACCCTGATCATAGGGACTGTCTGATCTGGGTCTATTCTGTTTGCAAATGCATGAAAAGGCGTTCATATGAAGAAAGGGTTAACGGTATATTTGCTACTCGATTGACCGACCCCTCCATAGCATTTAGGCACGTTCAACGCCTATGCTCGCGGATATATAACATATTTGGACCATTTCGTTATTGATAATTCGGACTTTGAACTGCGATGTATATAGTTAATTGAATAATAAACTCCAAAACGGCTCCATATTTAATATATAAATCATTGATTCAACTATGAGATACATCCAGTGTGTGTGAAATATCATCATTGCGCAATTATAACTTTTATTGCCATTTTGTTATTCGAAGGTTGAACTACGTAATATTATCTCTGCTCATTTATAGTTTATTTTGATCATTTCGTTATTCGAATAACGAACTGCAAAATATTTCGTTCTTCGAATAACGAACTGCGAAATATTTCGTTATTCGAATAACGAACTGCGAAATATTTCGAATAACGAACTGCGAAATATTTCGTTATTCGAATAACGAACTGTGAAATATTTCGTTATTCGAATAACGAACTGCGAAATGGCTCCGAATTTTATATAGAAATCTTTGATTACACTATGATTTGGGTCTAGGGTATCTAAAATATCATCATTACGCATTTATAACTGGTTTTGGCCATTTCGTTATTCGCAGGTTGAACTGCGAAATATTTCGTTATTCGAATAACGAAATGCGAAATGGCTCCGGATTTTATATAGAAATCATTGGTTCCACTATGATTTGGGTCTAGGGTATCTAAAATATCATCTTTGCGCATTTATAGCTGGTTTTGGCCATTTCGTTATTCGGAGGTTGAACTGCGAAATATTTCGTTATTCGAATAACGAACTGCGAAATGACTCCGGATTTTATATAGAAATCATTGATTCCACTATGACATGGGTCTAGTGTGTCTAAAATATTATTATTACGCATTTAAAACTTATTTTGGCCATTTCGTTATTCGGAGGTTGAACTGCCAAATATTTCGTTATTCGAATAACGAACTGCGAAATGGCTCTGGATTTTATATAGAAATCATTGATTCCACTATGACATGGGTCTAGTGTGTCTAAAATATCATTATTACGCATTTAAAACTTATTTTGGCCATTTCGTTATTCGCAGGTTGAACTGCGAAATATTTCGATATTCGAATAACAAACTGCGAAATGGCTCCGGATTTTATATAGAAATCTTTGATTACACTATGATTTGGGTCTAGGGTATCTAAAATATCATCTTTGCACATTTATAGCTGGTTTTGGCCATTTCGTTATTCGGAGGTTGAACTGCGAAATATTTCGTTATTCGAATAACGAACTGCGAAATGGCTCCGGATTTTATATAGAAATCTTTGATTCCACTGTGATTTGGGTTTATGGTATCTAAAATATCATCATTACATGTACGCATTTATAACTGGTTTTGGCCATTTCGTTATTCGGAGGTTGAACTGCGAAATATTTCATTATTCGAATAACAAACTGCGAAATGGCTCCGGATTTTATATAGAAATCATTGATTCCACTATGACATTGGTCTAGTATGTCTAAAATATCATCTTTGCGCATTTATAGCTGGCTTTGGCCATTTCGTTATTCGGAGGTTGAACTGCAAAATATTTCGTTATTCGAATACCGAACTGCGAAATGACTCCGGATTTTATATAGAAATCATTAATTCAGCTATGACTTGTGTCTAGGGTATCTAAAATATCATTATTACGCATTTAAAACTTATTCTGGCTATTTCGTTATTCGGAGGTTGAACTGCGAAATATTTCGTTATTCGAATAACGAACTGCAAAATGGCTCCCAATTTTATGTAGAAATCATTGATTCCACTATGACTCGGGTCTAGTGTGTCTAAAATATCATTATTACGCATTTAAAACTTATTCTGGCCATCTCGTTATTCGGAGGTTGAACTGCGAAATATTTCGATATTCGAATAACGAACTGCGAAATGGCTCCGGATTTTATATAGAAATCATTAATTCAACTATGACTTTTGTCTAGGGTATCTAAAATATCATCTTTGCGCATTTATAACTGCTTTTGGCCATTTCGTTATTCGGAGGTTGAACTGCGAAATATTTCGTTATTCGAATAACGAACTGCGAAATGGCTCCGGATTTTATATAGAAATTATTGATTCCACTATGACTTGGGTCTAGGGTATCTAATATTTCATCTTTGCGCATTTATAACTGGTTTTGGCCATTTCGTTATTCGGAGGTTGAACTGCGAAATATTTCGTTATTCGAATAACGAACTGCGAAATGGCTCCGGATTTTATATAGAAACCATTGATTCCACTATTGCTTGGGTCTAGGGTATCTAAAATATCATCATTACGCATTTATAACTTATTTTGGCCATTTCGTTATACGGAGGTTGAACTGCGAAATCTTTCGTTATTCGAATAGCAAACTGCGAAATGGCTCCGGATTTTATATAGAAATCATTGATTCCACTATGACTTGATTCTAGGGTATCGAAAATATCATCTTTGCGCATTTATAGCTGGTTTTGGCCATTTCGTTATTCGGAGGCTGAACTGCGAAATATTTCGTTATTCGAATAACGAACTGCGAAATGGCTCCGGATTGTATATAGAAATCCTTGATTCCACGATGACATGGGTCTAGTGTGTCTAAAATATCATTATTACGCATTTAAAACTTATTTTGGCCATTTCGTTATTCGCAGGTTGAACTGCGAAATATTTCGTTATTCGAAAAACGAACTGCGAAATGGCTCTGGATTTTATATAGAAATCATTGATTCAACTATGACATGTGTCTAGTGTGTCTAAAATATCATTATTACGCATTTAAAACTTATTTTAGCCATTTCGTTATTCGCAGGTTGAACTGCGAAATATTTCGTTTTTCGAGTAACGAACAGCGAAATGGCTCCGGATTTTATATATAAATCAAGTATTCCACTATAACTTGGGTCTAGTGTGTCTAAAATAGCATCATTACGCATTTATAACTGGTTTTGGCCATTTCGTTATTCGGAGGTTTAACTGCGAAATCTTTCGTTATTCGAATAACAAACTGCGAAATGGCTCCGGATTTTATATAGAAATCATTGATTCCACTATGACTTGGGTCTAGGGTATCTAAAATATCATCTTTGCGCATTTATAGCTGGAGTTGGCCATTTCGTTATTCGGAGGCTGAACTGCGAAATATTTCGATATTCGAATAACGAACTGCGAAATGGCTCCGGATTTTATATAGAAATCATTAATTCAACTATGACTTTTGTCTAGGGTATCTAAAATATCATCTTTGCGCATTTATAACTGCTTTTGGCCATTTCGTTATTCGGAGGTTGAACTGCGAAATATTTCGTTATTCGAATAACGAACTGCGAAATGGCTCCGGATTTTATATAGAAATTATTGATTCCACTATGACTTGGGTCTAGGGTATCTAATATTTCATCTTTGCGCATTTATAACTGGTTTTGGCCATTTCGTTATTCGGAGGTTGAACTGCGAAATATTTCGTTATTCGAATAACGAACTGCGAAATGGCTCCGGATTTTATATAGAAACCATTGATTCCACTATTGCTTGGGTCTAGGGTATCTAAAATATCATCATTACGCATTTATAACTTATTTTGGCCATTTCGTTATACGGAGGTTGAACTGCGAAATCTTTCGTTATTCGAATAGCAAACTGCGAAATGGCTCCGGATTTTATATAGAAATCATTGATTCCACTATGACTTGATTCTAGGGTATCGAAAATATCATCTTTGCGCATTTATAGCTGGTTTTGGCCATTTCGTTATTCGGAGGCTGAACTGCGAAATATTTCGTTATTCGAATAACGAACTGCGAAATGGCTCCGGATTGTATATAGAAATCCTTGATTCCACGATGACATGGGTCTAGTGTGTCTAAAATATCATTATTACGCATTTAAAACTTATTTTGGCCATTTCGTTATTCGCAGGTTGAACTGCGAAATATTTCGTTATTCGAAAAACGAACTGCGAAATGGCTCTGGATTTTATATAGAAATCATTGATTCAACTATGACATGTGTCTAGTGTGTCTAAAATATCATTATTACGCATTTAAAACTTATTTTAGCCATTTCGTTATTCGCAGGTTGAACTGCGAAATATTTCGTTTTTCGAGTAACGAACAGCGAAATGGCTCCGGATTTTATATATAAATCAAGTATTCCACTATAACTTGGGTCTAGTGTGTCTAAAATATCATCATTACGCATTTATAACTGGTTTTGGCCATTTCGTTATTCGGAGGTTTAACTGCGAAATCTTTCGTTATTCGAATAACAAACTGCGAAATGGCTCCGGATTTTATATAGAAATCATTGATTCCACTATGACTTGGGTCTAGGGTATCTAAAATATCATCTTTGCGCATTTATAGCTGGTGTTGGCCATTTCGTTATTCGGAGGCTGAACTGCGAAATATTTCGTTATTCGAATAACGAACTGCGAAATGGCTCCGGATTTTATATAGTAATCATTGAGTCCACTATGACATGGGTCTAGTGTGTCTAAAATATCATTATTACGCATTTAAAACTTATTTTAGCCATTTCGTTATTCGCAGGTTGAACTGCGAAATATTTCGTTTTTCGAGTAACGAACTGCGAAATGGCTCTGGATTTTATATAGAAATCATTGATTCAACTATGACATGTGTCTAGTGTGTCTAAAATATCATCTTTGCGCATTTATAACTGCTTTTGGCCATTTCGTTATTCGGAGATTGAACTGCGAAATATTTCGTTATTCGAATAATGAACTGCGAAATGACTCCGGATTTTATATAGAAATTATTGATTCCACTATGACTTGGGTCTAGGGTATCTAAAATATCATCTTTGCGCATTTCTAACTGGTTTTGGCCATTTCGTTATTCGGAGGTTGAACTGCGAAATATTTCGTTATTCGAATAACGAACTGCGAAATGACTCTGGATTTTATATAGAAACCATTGATTCCACTATTGCTTGGGTCTAGGGTATCTAAAATATCATCTTTGCGCATATATAGCTGGTTTTGGCCATTTCGTTATTCGGAGGTTGAATTGCGAAATATTTCGTTATTCGAATAACGAAATGCGAAATGGTCCCGTATTTATTATATATAAATCATTGCTTCCACTATGAAGGGGGTCTAGTGTGTTTAAAATATCATCTTTACCCATTTAAAACTTAATTTGGCCATTTCGTTATTCGAAGGTAGAACTGCGAAATATTTCGTTATTCGAATAACGAACTGCGAAATGACTCCGTATTTAATATATAAATCATTGATTCCACTATGACTGGGGCCTACGGTGTCTAAAATATTATCTCTGATAATTTATAATTAATTTGTATCATTTCGTTATTCGAATAACGAACTGCGAAATATTTCGTTATTCGAATAACGAACTGCGAAATATTTCGTTATTCAAATAATGATCTGCAAAATGGCTCTGGAATTAATATATTAATCTTTGATTTCACTATGACTGGGGTGTACAGTGTCTAAAATATCATCATTGAACATTAATAACTTACTTTGACCATTTCGTTATTCAGAGGTAGAACTACGAAATATTTCGTTATTCAAATGGCTCCGGATTGTATATACATGATTTGATTTACATATAAGTTAGATCTACAGTGTCTTGAATATATTCGGATATTGAACTAGGACCTAATTTGTTATTCGAATGAAAACTGCAAGTGGCCTGACTTTTATATGTACCCGCGATAATCCGGTTCTGCAGTATCTAGAATATATTTACAGTAAAACCCCTCTAATGCGAACACCAAAATGGGGCATAATTCTGTCTGGCAGAGACAGGTGGTAGCTTAATGCAGAACGAAAGTTATGCAGAAAACTCCTATAGGAACTTTCTGCATTACTTTCATCCTGCATTAAGCTACCACCTGCTAATACAGACACCTATGGTTATTATGTTAGTGTTCGCATTAGAGGGATTCTACTGTACTGTTAATTTATAGCTTAATTGACCATTTCGTTATTCGTAAATTGAATTGCAAACTATTTCGTTATTCACATGCGAATAACGAACTGCGAAATATTTCGTTGTTCGTTATTCGAATAACGAACTGCGAAATATTTCGCAGTTCGTTATTCGAATAACGAACTGCGAAATATTTCGCAGTTCGTTATTCGAATAACGAACTGCGAACTGCGAACTGGCAGCCAACTTAACGCTGCCATCAATTATTTATTATAATTCATCATCGAAACAACACTAATGAACATGCACATTATTTACAAATCTGTTTAAATTCTAGGAGTCCAGTCAGTCTGACAAATATTTCTAAGGCAGTTAACACAAGGAAACCAGGATGCTATGACATCAAACTGATCTCAGCTGCTAGGATCTCTGTGCCGGCTAGGCAGCTTCAGTTCAGATTTGAGGAGCCAGAAAGACAGCAGCTGATGTCCATTCAGGATGTGAAAAGCCTCAATACCTACCAAAAAGTAATTATTGTTTTATTTTATTGAATAATAATTGATGTAGCAAAGTTTTATTATGCTCCTGTACGTCATAGTGTTCTATTCCCTTAGGGTCCAATGAGGGTACAATAATATTTGTTGAAAAGGCCACTTTTCCACACGTCTTATTAGTGCAATGAAACTTGTTGCCTATTTGGAACATAACCTTTGTAAGCAGTTTGTTTTCTATTCCTTTTCTTATACATTATTCTTTTCAATACAGTTGTTTATTCTATAACGATCACCGTTTTTAAATTCATTCTCTTTACCATTATAAATACATATCATTTTAATTAAATTATAGTATTTATGTTATATGACTATTATTATTTTTATGCTCCCCAAATTGGATTTAGGGGAGCATATAGTTGCCGCTTTGTCCATCCGCCCGTTTGTCCGTCCGTCATAACTTTGTCCGGAGCATAACACAAAAAGTATAATAGGTATCAACATGAAACTTCACAGGTAGATTGATCTCGATGAGGAGAAGTGCGGTGCACAAGAATCATCACTATCCTTTGCATAATTAAGGGATTATTTCCCTTTGTTATGTTTCATACTTAAAATTTGTCTGGAGTTGGAGAGCATCCATCGGTTCTACCGATTCTCTTGTTATTATTAGGGCGCTGCATTGAAAATAGAGGAACCCTATAGGAATCACATCTTCTGTCTGTCTGTTGTCCGTCTGTCAACACTTGATGTGACGCAATAACTCAAACATATTTCACCTATTGGTTTCATATAAGGACAGGTGCACTAGCATCAGAGAAAGATGTCTATACTTTTTAGGTTGAATCAGATCAGTATGTCTACAGGTAGTTACCTGCCTTTGATTGATCCCAAACAATATAAAATATTGTCAAATAAGCTTTTATTGTAATCACAATTGTTTAGCATAATATTTAGGGCATGGCGCAGCAATGTTTAATGAGCACCAACATGAGGCAGTATAAAAGGAACATGGAGCTACGCCATGCTAAAAAGGCCTAGGGGAAACACTACATTGTCAGGGGTATATTGTTTTTGGCCTGCTTGTTTGTGTGTTTCTGTTTACAAGTTTTACCATGGCCAAAACTTTAAACTATCTGCGATAGAGACTTTATATTTGGCATGTGAATTAAACTCAGAAACACTTCAGCTTAATACAACTTTGATTATGTCAGGTCAAGGTCATTCAGAGGTAAAATATGAAAGTTCACATTTTGAATTTTGAAACAACTAGTGAAAGACACAACACATTTGGCATGTGTATTCCACTGAAAGAGCTCAGCAGATTTCATAGCAAGGTCAAAGACAGTTAGGGGTCAGATGCTAAATTGAATCATGGCCATATCTTTGAAACCCCATGTGATAGAAACTGTATATTTGATATGCATAGTTGCATACTCCTCTATAGAAGCTGTTAAGGTCAATATAACTTGAGTTGTGACCAAAGGTTTACAGCCTGGTATTTGGTGTTTTACAAACACAACCAATTGTAAGCAACAATCTGTGTTCAATACTGAATTCAAGATATGGGTTGAGTTGGGGGTACCTCTTTCCATCATATAAACATGTTTTCACACATGTGCAAACACATTTGCAAACAGTAGACCCAGATCAGACAGCTCCTATAGGATCTGTTTCTTTACTTTCTAAAATGGTTACAATGTTCTACCTTCCATATTTCTATATTACTATGTCTTCATGAATATTCAGTATTGAAATCTGGGATAAACAAAGTACAGGGAGAGGGTTAAAGAATGCATTTGATCAGGGTCTGCAATGTTTGTCATTGTGCAAAATATTGTAAAAAAAATACCCAAAAAATAATGGATGCCACTTTATTGAAAACTGATATTTGAACTTTCAGCGGGGATTGAGTGAAACAACTGCACATACAGCTTCAATACAAAACATTTGCCTTTACAAATTTCTGCAGACTCATATAACTGACATTTGTCTTTTATGCCATTTACTTCTTACAAATATACTGGTTCATTCCTCAACCAAACCAATTACTTCTCTCTCTTATTTTGTAGGTGACTGTTCATGGTAAAGTTCTTCATCTTGGAGATGCAAGCGACCAAAAAATGTCCGGCACAGTCATGAACAAAATGAAAAAGTTATGTCCATCCTCAGATTTGCATAGATTTGCATTGTTTTATAAGTGCAAGGGCCATAACTCTGAAACGACAAATCAAATGAACATCAGAATCGACTCAGCTTCAGATCTTGATGCATTAAACATTTGTGTGAAGTTTCATTAATACCTCTCAAATAGTTTTCCCAAAAAAAAGGGGACAAACTAGTTGCATGTATTTGCATTATTTTTTAAGGACAAGGGCCATAACTCTGAAACGAAAAATCAAATGAACCTCAGATTCAAATCAGCTTCAAACCTTGATGCATAAAACCTTTGTTTCATTAATATCTGTCAAATAGTTTTCCGAGAAAACAGCGGACAAACAAAATGTTGATGGACGAACGAACGAACTAACGAACGAACGGACGGACGGACGGACAGGGCCACGCCAAAATACGACCACCTTTATTAGGTGGGCGTATAAAAAAGTGTGTGGTACAATAGGAGATTCAACTGACAGCATTCAGATTTGTGTGTGGGGCCAGTCAATTTCCAGTTTACAGTTGGCCAAGTGCTTCATATTTTTCAATGTATCTGTTAGGAACTTCGACTGTGTGAAGTCGTTAACAATATCCCGTGACAGTTCTGTGGAAGACATTGTTGACATTGGGTATGTGAGAACTGTCGAAATTGAGCTCATCAGTGTCACTGAAACAATTACCATTGACTCTGTTTCATCTGTTTCATCAACCCTTTGCGCCGCATGCAACAAGGATGTTGGCCAATACAATCCAGATGTGCTCACCATAAAATGCACAAATTGTCAGATGAGACAAAGAACATCATCACTAGTGAACACATTTAAGGTGCAAGTCCTATGTAAAATGGGATCTACTGAACAGAATACCAGGTTTTCAATACCTCATGCTGTATTGCAAAACTTTGACTTGACCAAAGGAATTGCAAGTTCAGATGACCCGGAAGATTTGTTCCTGTCACAAAATCAGTTTGTTTTTTAGCTCATTCCATCTAGGTCACAGGACCTATCAATCAAGGGTGCTATTTGAGCCAATATACAATCAACCTGGAGTTTTCTTAACCCATTCCTCTATGTGTTTTCACAGAATTGCAAACAGAGTAGACCCAGATCAGACGGCTCCTATAGGAGCCATCTGATCATGGTCTGCTCTTTTTGCTAATGGAATTTAATATATATGTTTCTTCTAATAGGTCTCTTTCTAAAATGGCTACAATGTTTCACCTTTACTTTTGTTCATACATATTCAGTAGCTATTGAAATTTTTAAAAAAAAACACAGAACAGAGAAAGGATTAAACAAAGAGCTCTACGTCAAACTGATCTTTTTCTGGACTTCAATTCTTGTCCAAATGTGTCACTGTTCAGTCACTGGTATATGCTGTCTTTATTCTCGAACGAATATTTATTTTCCGAATGAATTCTTTAGAAAATGTTTGCAAAAACTAGAATATATAGCTAAGACGAAAAGGAAAACTCATATTTGTTGCTTCAGTTCTATAGTACATATTGTGCCTAGGGCTGTCATTGATTCAAACAACGTGGAATTTTTGTCCTGCATTGATTATAAATACATAGTATTGAATATATAGATATATCAATTTGATCAAACAAAGTAAATGTCCATGGTTTAGACTTCTTTTTTTATTAATCATTGTTCTAATTGTTGCACTTCAGACTCGGGAGATAATAGGTATATTACAGGTTTGTTTTCTTGCACATTCTCCCACAATATTTTCTCATTTAAAATAAAACATACATATGTCACAGTAGAAATTGCGATTCAGGACAATCGTCGATTACCCTAGGACTGATTGCGATCGTAATTTCTCCTAGGACAGACTCCGATCGCAATTTGTCCTAGGACAATCGATGATTCTACTAGAACAGACTCCGATCGCAGTTTCTCCTAGGAGAATCGACGATTCTACTAGGACAATACTTGATTTACTAGTACATATTCTAATCGTAATATATCCTAGGACAATTGGGAACAAACATATTTGTACGTTATGGGAATGCTATATACCGTCAGGTAATTGGTATTTCTATGGGTATGAATTGTGCACCACTTGTCGCAGATTTGTTTTTGTACTGCTCTGAGAGAGATTTCATGTTACGTTTGAAAATACAATCACAAGATGTTATTAAAGCCTTCGATGAAACTTCTCGATATTTGGATGATATTTTTAACTTAGATAACCCTTTCTTTGATGCTCTGATTCCTACAATTTATCCAAAAGAACTCTAATTGAATAAAACTAATCCGTCCGACAATTATGCAGCGTTTCTTGATCTAGGCCTTAAAATTGATAATGGAATGAGTTCTTCTAAAATATATGACAAAAGAGATGATTTTGATTTTAATATTGTAAATTTCCCTCATCTTGATTGAGATGTTCCCCGTGCCCCATCTTACGGGGTTTATATATCTAAACTTATTCGTTTTGCTAGAGCTTGTTCATCTATTGACGATTTTAACAGTCGAAATCTCATTTTAACTGAAAAGCTGCTCAAGCAAGGATATAGATACCATAAACTATGAAAAACTTTCTCTAAATTTTACTATCGAACTCTGTCACTTATTTATCGAACTCTCTCACTTATTGGCAAGTACCATTATTATACTGCAAAGTAAAATCCTCACTTCTGATTGGTTAACTAGCCGTGTACATGAGTCCATGTACCCTGTGAGCTTACAGGGTACATAGAAATCCCCTATGGCAGGCCCCACATATTATGGTCAGAAACCAAAAGACCGACCTCTCGACTCGGCTAAACAATAGCAAAATTCATAATAGACAACTATTGATACGTAAAGAAAACAATGCAGGAATGAATTAAAAAACATCATTGTTTGAAATGACCAATAAAACAGTTTTTAGAGGAGTTATTAAATCGTCCAGCCATCTATAATAACACGAACGCCGATGAAATACAATACAGACCACTTCGGATACCTTCGGGTAGAAATAAATGTATTGGGGCGCTTTTAGGGGAATTAGCGTGTTTAGTGATTCAACATGCCAAAATGGATTTATATAAATTATCCGAACCGTAAAACTTTGCAGTATAATAAATTCGTTATACAGTTCTTTCCCAGGGTACATGCCGATTTATTCCCGGCTGGTAAAATCATGTAACCCTCGCCTGACGGCTCGGGCAACATGATTTTCCTCAGCCGGGAATAAATCGTCATGTACCCTGGGAAAGAACTGTATAACTAATAATGTAATCTGAAGGCGCTTCTCCGACACGGTATTTCACATCCTGAATTTTATGGTGATGTGATTTACAAACTTCGTAAAATTATTGGACATACCCATTTTCTCAATTTGTTCATCAAATATGTTAAGAAATTCATTAAAAAGGGATATGATCCTATAGTACTACAACATACTGCATGTTTGGTTGTCAACCCTTTTACAGTGGCAATCACGGTGGCCTCTTTGCATGTACACCGACAAGAAAGGTTTAGTACTCTATGAAGGCGACCTCTTAAATCCAGAAACGGAAGGAGAACGTTGGATATCTGTACTATTTCGTTTCTGTCGTACCCTTTATTACTTTTCTACAGTTACTCTGTTTGCAGCTCAATCATTGAGTACACTAGCGATAGGTGGATACAGTTTGTTCACTTACATGCACTTTACCACTGTATTTGCCATCGCGGTTGTTGTAGATTAGTCGGAGAGGGGATACGTTTATTTACACTGTATGTCTTTTAGGGTGGGGATGGAATAAATGTGAGGTTGGGCGCCCGGAAACCGGTTTGGCCCCAAGTGACTTTTGTCACTGACCGTTCCAAGGCGGTACTTCCATCTTCCCCCTATTGTATGTTTGTTTTGTCTTTGTGCGTCTCTTGATGTTTTTATCGTTATGTACATTTGCTGTTTCCTTGTGTTGCTGTTCGGGCGGCTGTTTGTTCTGTATGTGGTGTTACCTGCATGACTCATTTTTGTACTTCTTTGGAACCACACAATGTATACAATAGCGTACTTCTTTAGCCAAATGAATATGTCTGCCTATTTCAATCAACTTATGACATGACGACCTAAATGATACAAAACTACTTCTAAATTTCTTGAAATCAATGGCATCTAGATATGACTCTTTCACAAATTCGACTTTATATTGTTTGTATAAAACTAATTTGTCATTATTACAACACAATTCATGCCATTTATGTTTATACTGGTCTTTTAACCTATTTACATACTGATTCAAAAAACATTCAGGATTGTCAACAACTTGACTTAACCATATATAACCAAAAACATTGCTACACAAATTTAAACGTAATGAACCCATTTCTTATATTCACGTTCATCATAATATTTCAACATATTGTAACACTTTTTTTCGTACCTGTTATCAGACATTTTAATTATACGCATCCAAAATTTGACACATCACTTAAACGCTGAAATATACAATGGATATCTACCACAATCACCCATGATAGCAGAATTACAAGCTTTAAATGGTGCATTTAGAAAACGTTTGCAAGCATGTACATGTACTCTCTCAATTCGTTCTATGTACTCAATACCCCAAAGTTCACACCCGTAAAGTAATATTGGGCTAATTCTGCTATCAAATAATTTAAAATATGTACTTTATATCATTGGTTGTATATCATGTAGGCTGTTTAATAAACTCACCAATACCTTATTTGCTGTGACGGCCATATTTTCGGCCATTTTGAATAATGATAATCGACATGTGAAATGAACACCAACATATGTAAAATCATTGACCGTTTCTACCATCTCACCATACCATCATAATACCATTTCTCATGCGTTGACACACATCCACCATTCTTAAAAACAACAACTTTTGTTTTAGCTAAATTAACATTCAATTTCCATTCTAAACAAAGACTATTTAAAACATTCAAATGACGTTGTAAGCCACTTACCGTATCTGCGATTAAAGCTACATCATCAGCAAATAATAAGATTAAAATTTCAATCAATTCCGGGGTTAACTGAATACCACGTGTACAACCATTATGGATAGATTCAGACAGTTCATTTATAAGATAGAAAATAATATAGTACTCAATTTGCATCATTGTTTGGTGCCTAAAGGACACTCAAATGCGTCTGTCGTTACAGTTCGATCTCGGACGGATGCCTTGACTGATTTGTATATACCAGCAATGGCTGAATACAATTTCCCTCTGATACCAATAGTTTGTAAAGCTTGAAATAATTTATGCCTGTTTACTGAATCAAATGCCTTTTTGAAATCCACAAAAGCTACATATATTTTCTTACCTTTCTTGCATAAATATTTATTAATTAATGAATACAATGCAAAAGCATTATCAAGTGTCGAATAACCTTCTCTAAACCCTGCCTGCGCTTCCGAAATCTTTTCAAATGCATTCACATAGAAAGTGACCCTTGTATTAAGGATTCCAATGTAAAGTTTGCTAAAGACATCTAACTGTGCAATGCCTCGATACTTGTCAGGGTCGTTAACATTTCCTCTCTTATGAAGTGGAATGATAACTGACTCTGGCCAATTCTCGGAGAATTCACTGTTTTTTGTAAAGTATTTTAAACAATTTTCTTATGCACGGTAGAAGAATATCTTTTCCGAACAAAAATTTATCCGCAGCTAAATTACCTGATGACGCTTTATTTGGATTCAGTTCCTTGACTGCCTGTAAAATCTCTTCATCAGTAATATCACTATTGAATAACACATATTCTACATCAGATAAGTTTACATTTTCAATAATATATGTAGTTTGAACATCAGAAAAGTCGTCATTAAAACTTGGCTAAAATGGTCAAACCACTGTATATTTGTAATATTGTGCTGTGTATATGGTTTGCAAACGAGTCTTTTCAGAGTCCTCCAGAATGTTTTGGAATCAAATAAAGATTGTTCAAGTTCATCTGTAATTGTTCTTGAAAATAGAAACCTTTTCTTCTTACACAATAATTTGAATGATTTACGACTGTCAACATATAACTTAAGGTCAACATCATTTCTACTGTTTCGGAATCGTTTCAACAAGGTGTTTTTGTTTAATTTGGCATTTTTACATTCCACATCGAATCATTTTTGTCAATGTACTTCTCAGACATTGATTTCCGTCTCCTGAAAGAATCGCTACAAGATAAGACAATGCCTTCAAAATCAGATACAATTCTGTTTATATCATAAAGGTCAGAAACATATGAATCCATTTCATCTAGCATTCCATCATTCACCCTATCTAAAAGATTCGCTTTAACCCTTTCCCTCATATAAACGTGTTTTCACGCATTGGCAAACAGAGTAGACCCGGATCAGACGGCTCCTAGAGGAGCCGTCTGATCAGGGTCTACTCTGTTTGCTAATAGAATTTGAAAGATCTGTGTCTTTACTTTCTAAAATGGCTACAATGTTCCACCTTCCATATTTCATTATAACTATTATGTCCATGAATATTCAGTAGGTATTGAAATTTGTAATAAACATAGAACAGGGAAAGGGTTAAAGCATCCGCATTTTCTTTCGTTAAACAGTATTTGTAGCAATCAGCGTTGCTCCTTTTCTTTTCGTCGTTTGTACCAATTTCATCATATGCAGACGTAAACAATAAATCTAGACATAATGGTAAGTGATCACTGTCAGATTTAGAGCCAATATAGAAGCTTGAAATGCTATCAAATATATTTCTTGTACACAAGTAATAAGCAACAATACTGCATCCTTGTGTACCTATATACTTCGTATATACAACGTATAATCCCCCGAATTTTCAGTGTCTCCAAATCTCCCATTCACAATAAAAAGTGAATATGTTTGACGTAATTCAATTAAGTCTCTCCCAAACTTATTTACACGCTTGTCACAACTTTGTCTCATTAATTTAAAATCGTCATTCAGTATATCAAAATAATAATGCGATTCCGGGACATTGTCAGAAATATGAATAACATCTTCCAGGTCACCGGTACGAGCATTCCTATCTCCACACACAATGAATTCGCTATCTTTAAATAACTCGGTATTTTCAATGAATGAACATTCAATACATTGTATGCCTGAGTATTGCATGGTGATATAAAACGGAGAGTTTTCAGGTGGAATATATACACCGATTAGAATAACATCATTTTGAATATCAAACGATGCCTTGTCAAACTTTATTACAATGCCACTGTCAAAATTCAAGCATAATCTGGTTACAAACCGATCGTACTTCTCTTCTCTGCTAGAAAATTTGGGCAGACAAAAATGACATGTATAACCAGGCAAACAATGATTCATACTAGTAATATCGCTCAACCATGTTTCAAGAAGACGTATACAGTCAAAACCTTTAACGAATTCCAATAGATCAGTGTCACAGAGTTTATCACTCAAGCCATTAATATTCCATGTGACACTTTTAAATATCAATTTGTCATGTGATCATATGTGACTATTAGTAGGGATTCAAATTAAAATGCATTTTCCGTATCATTGATTTCACATTAGTAGCTTAGCTTCTAAATCCAGTGTCCATGTTTTATCACAATGTAATTGAGATATGGATCCGGCAACTCTTCGCCTGTATAACTGTGTCTGATGAAGGTCTACAATTTAACTGTGTGTGTTAATTTGCCATGTGCTTATGGCATTCTATCTTAAATAACAGCACTATATTTGACAACTTTTCCAGAGTTCATATAACTGAAGTATTGATTAACAGTTAACTGATCTCGCCTTATACCAGCTACTATTCTATCTAGTATTACATTTCTTTGCCTATTTTATAATGCCCCCAAAGCTAGGCTTTGGCGGCATATAGTGATCGCACCATGCGTGTGTGTGTGGGTGGGTGGGTGTGTGTGTGTGGGTGTGTGTGTGTGTGTGTACCTTTTGTCCGGAGTATATTTCCTTTGTCACATCAGCTACGGATACCAAATTGGTGTGTGAGTTCATCTAGGGATGGGGGAGTGTCGCGTACCATTTTCATGTCACTGTGACCTTGACCTTGACCTTTGACCTTGATTTTACAAAAAGCTTGTCCGGAGCATATCTCCTTTACCTTACCAGCTACAGATTCCAAATTTGGTGTGTGAGTTTATCTTGGGATGGCGGAGTGTCGCGTACCATTTCCAGGTCACTGTGACCTTGACCTTGACCTTTGACCTCGATTTTAAAAAAAAGCTTATACCTTACCAGCTACAAAAAGCTTGTCCGGAGTATATCTCCTATACCTTACCAGCTAAGGATTCCAAATTTGGTGTGTGAGTTCATCTTGGGATGGAGGAGTGTCGCGTACCATTTTCAGATCACTGTGACCTTGACCATGACCTTTGACCGATTTAACAAAAAGCTTGTCCGGAGCATATCTCCTTTACCTTACCAGCTACAGATTCCAAATTTGGTGTGTGAGTTCATCCTGGGATGGCGGAGTGTCGCGTACCATTTCCAGGTCACTGTGACCTTGACCTTGACCTTTGACCTCGATTTTAAAAAAAGCTTATACCTTACCAGCTACAAAAAGCTTGTCCGGAGTATATCTCCTATTCCTAACCAGCTAAGGATTCCAAATTTGGTGTGTGAGTTCATCTTGGGATGGAGGAGTGTCGCGTACCATTTTCAGATCACTGTGACCTTGACCATGACCTTTGACCGATTTTACAAAAAGCTTGTCCGGAGCATATCTCCTTTACCTTACCAGCTACAGATTCCAAATTTGGCGTGTGAGTTCATTTTGGGATGGCTGAGTGTCGTGTACCATTTCCAGGTCACTGTGACCTTGACCTTGACCTTTGACCTCGATTTTAAAAAAAGCTTATACCTTACCAGCTACAAAAAGCTTGTCCGGAGTATATCAACTATACCTTACCAGCTAAGGATTCCAAATTTGGTGTGTGAGTTCATCTTGGGATGGAGGTGTGTCGCGTACCATTTTCAGATCACTGTGACCTTGACCTTGACCTTTGACCTCGATTTTACAAAAAGCTTGTCCGGAGCATATCTCCTATACCTTACCAGCTACGGATCCAAAATTTGGTATGTGAGTTCATCTTGGGTTAGGAGTGTTGCGTATCATTTTCAGGTCACTGTGACCTTGACCTTTGACCTCGATTTTACAAAAAGCTTATACCTTACCAGCTGCAAAAAGCTTGTCCGGAGTATATCTCCTATACTTTACCAGCTACGGATTCCAAATTTGGTGTGTGAGCTCATCTTGGGATGGAGGAATGTCGCGTACCATTTTCTGGTCACTGTGACCTTGACCTTGACCTTCGACCTCGATTTTACAAAAAAGGTTGTCCAGAGAATATCTCCTATACCTTACCAGCTACGGATTCCAATTTGGTGTGTGAGTTTATCTTGGGATGGTCACTGTGACCTTGACCTTTGACCTAGATTTTACACAAAGCTTGTCCGGAGCATTTCTCCTATACCTTACCAGCTACGGATTCCAAATTTGGTTTGTGAGTTCATCTGGGGATGGCGGAGAGTCGTGTACCATTTTCAGATCACTGACCTTGACCTTGACCTTTGACCTCAATTTTACAGTCCGGAGCATATCTCCTATACCTTACCAGATACAAAAAGCTTGTCCAGAGCATATCTCCTATATATTATAAAAGTCCTTTATCCCTTTCCCTCATATAAACGTGTTTTCACGCATTTGCAAACAGAATAGACCCAGATCAGACGGCTCCTTGAGGAGCCGTCTGATCAGGGTCTGCTCTGTTTGCAAATAGAATTTGATAGATCTGTTTCTTTGCTTTCTAAAATGTGTACAATGTTCCACCTTCAATATTTCTTTTTAAACGTTGACAATCAACCCAGGGTCCTTTTTAACGTTGAGAATGACTTAGGGTCCTTTTTAACTAAGTTTTGACCCTTGGCTCTTTTCTTAGCTATCATAATCGTCAAAGGTTCTGTTTCTAATGTTAAGAACTGACTCCTGTGTCATTTTTAACAGCATCAAAATTTCATGTTACACCTGCATTACATTGTATTGTTTTTCCGCCAAAATGCATTTCGGTGTCAAACACTTTGGGGGCATTTGTCACCCGTGACGACTCTCTTGTTGCCAGTTTAATTCATAGTCCCTCCCACAGCATTTTAGCAAAATATAAACATTGTCAACTATACAGTGCTGTTGCATTTTGAAGCACATCATACTCACCATTCCCCATACCAGTAATAACATATTTTGCTGCATCCACATCTAACATTAAGATTAATATGTAGAACATGGATTCAGATATTTAAATTCTGTTGGACAATTGAATACAAAGGTGTCTTTTATTTAAAACTGCACTACTCTTATTATCATATAGACAGTACACAGTGGTCCCATACGTTGTGCTGGAAACATGCCCCAGGACCACATAAAATTTCACATGTCAGGACAATACTATGTGGTTTGTTTATTTCCCAAAACTTTCATTCTCATATTTATTTCATGCGGCATTGGTTTGTGTTTTATGAATTATGAGTTGCTTCATTTATGTAGCCCTATAGTCTAGACAAATTCACCTAACTTTAGTAAACTTTATTAGCATCATTTCAGGCCACATTGCATTTCTAAATACAGCTTCGGGATACTTCAAAATCTACCGACGATGGCATGTGGCAAGAGAATAGTAAGAATAACATGTCACCTGAGCATTAACGATTATTGATTTATACTGCGTCATCTCACTTTAATCTGTACCTCCATAAAGATCAACATCAGGTGAATGTGTCTGGACTATACATGATATGCAGTTAAGTGTTTTCCCTGCTCCCACTGCATACAGTATATGTTTATTTTAAATTTCTGTGCTTAAAAGTCACAACTCATTAATACAAATGTTAGTCTTTGCACTATGACAGTAATTTATGCATAAGGGGATATGCAGTTGTGCATATTTTTACCATATTACATATCTGCTGATGAAATAATGCTGTCCAATCATCAGGATTATTTGCATTAATAAGCAAGTACTCTTTCAGCATTTTACAAAGTTTCATTGGCTGTACAAGCATAATATTTCATGAGTTTTATAACCATATGTCTATGCCATTGTACCCATTGCTATAAACTTTGTAACACCTATTACTAATTATCTTAGAATTGTAAGACATTTGTTCAGTGCTGCTTAGTTACAGATTATTAATACAAATGTTCGTCCTTGCACTATGACAGTAATTTATGCATAAGGGGATATGAAGTTGCGTATATTTTAACCATATAACATATCTGCTGATGGAATATTGCTGTTCAGAGTCATCAGGATTATTTGCATTAATAAACAAGTATTTTTCCAGCATTTTACAAAGTTTCATTGTCTAACCTTTGGGTTCTAACATTTTTCTTTTGATAATCAACATAAATATGTTCTTCCGATCCTAAAAAAGAAATAAACAGTAACTGGGGTTCTCTGTTGTTACTGTGAGATGTCGAATTATAATATTGACTGCTTACCTTCATCAATATTTCTCTGCCATTATTCCTTTTGTGAGAAAATTGGTATAAGTTCAGTGCTAATTAGTTAGAGTATTTATACAAATATTCTGAAATGGGTGATCCTTCGAAAGCAAAAGTAGAAATGCAAAAAGAGAAAATTGCAGACTCGGTTTTATTGAGTCTGTTCATGAGTAGTAATTAAAAGTGCAACACTACTCACTACTAAATATTTACCCAAAACTTATTCCCACTGTTCAAAAATTAGCCTATAACATTTTGGTTTTGAACTTTTAAAAGTCAACTTCATGGTTAACTGGTTTGTTATTGGAACAGAAAAATGTTATTGCATTGTTTTTGCACCAATTCTGAAACAAAGTACGCTGTACTGTCATTATGTTATTAGTTTGTGTATGAACATGTGAACGTATTTAACACTTAACTCCATAGGTACAGATATTTACACCTATACTATTGCTTCAACATTTTGTTTTCGCCTTAAACAGTGAGAAGTATACCTAATACAATATTTTTATATGTTGAAAAAAAACAACAGCAAAAATATTTCCTGAATATATTCAATCATAGTGACGGGTATACTCGTTCTTTACAAACAGTGTTCAAGTGAAGAGTACACTTTGTCTTTTCTAACGGTGTATACCTGATCAGAGGGCTCCTTAAGGAGTCTCCTAATTAGGGTCTGCATTATCTGTCATTTTAGAATTTATTGAATAATGCAACCCTAAATGGTCAATAGTCCTTTAGCAGCTCTCTGAACTGGATCTACACTGTTTGTATAGGACATCTACTCCTCACATGTATATTATTTGTAACTGATGACTATATTTGTCGCTAGTGCTGAATGTGTTCAGCATCCTTGTTTTCAATAGTAAAAACTATCTATGGAGGAAAGGGTTAACCCGCAAATTTATTTGGTAACACTGCGCATTGTCTGACATGACAGTCTTTATATTGCAACCAAAGCTAATAATATTGTTACAGCAGTTTAGTGTTAGTTCTCTATTTGTTTCCATTCCAACGGGTAAAAATTCTCCGTAATATACATATTTCAGCGTTTTTATATGCCCACCCAAAATAGGTGGGCATACATTGGCATTGATCTGTCCATCTGTTCGTCAACATTTTAATTGTCTGCCATTGTTTTGGAAAACTATTCGATATTAATGAAACATCACACTTAAACTGTTTTGGCCAATTTCAATAATCAGCAACATCGCTCCAGCTACTCTAGAATTATCTCTTCATGACGAACATACTTTGTGCCATTTTGGCACTCTTATTAGTCTTTTCCTGAAGTCTCACACGAGCCTTTAAACAGAATTCTGTATACACTGAATGGGCCTTTTGTGAAACATGTAAAACTAACAAGGCCATTTTTTTCCATTTCTTGTGCATTAGTATGTCTTAGCCAAATTTCAGGAAGGAAGTGTCATGCACGAATTCCTTAACTCTGGCTTCAAACTATTGCAGTTTACTGTACATTTCTTTACACTTTCTTGTCCCATCAGTAACTTATATATGGCTCATGCCATTTGAGTGAAACTTAGTCGGAGAGGGGATACGTTTATTTACACTGTTTGTCTTTTAGGATGGGGATGGAATAAGGGTGAGGTTGGGCGCCCATAAACCGGTTTAAACCCCCGGTGACTTTTGTCACTGACCGTTCCAATGCGGTACTTCCATCTTCCTCCTATTGTATGTTTGTTTTGTCTTTGTGCGTCTCTTGTTGTTTTTTCTACCTATGTACATTTGCTGTTTCCTTGTGTTGCTGTTCGGGCGAGTGTTTGTTCTGTATGTTGTGTTTCCTGCATGACTCATTTTTGTACTTTTATTATCACAACAGTGTTGCTTGTGCCGTGTGGTGGCCGTAAAAAGTCTCCCCGTACACGTAATCGATGTTGTTATCATTCTCTTGCAGGATATGCAAGTAACATACACAACTCTCATTCGCCTCTTACATCATCATAAGTATGTCATGCACCTCGTGGTAGGTGTTGTGTTCACCAACAATTTGATGCACTTGGTAGCTACACTAATGTAATTGAAGTGTTGATGAACACAATACAGGTGCCCCTCTATCACTTTCCAATATGAATAAAGTTAAAATACCTCGAATAGAACTAAAAGCTTTAAATATGCAATCTGTGTCGTCTGTACAAGTACCCAGAAATATTTCTAATTTCTCTTCCCTTCAACCTTTTGTTTGTTTAAAACAACTTAATCTTCAGTCGGCATCATCTTTTCACATACCATCTCTTTCTATTAATAAATGTTTTTTCAATGGACCAAGAGTTGTACTTTCACCTTTAAAATCTGTTATCCAAAATGTTTCTTCTATTCGTAAACGGTCCTTATGCAGGCGACACAGAGTGTATCCAATTATCCAAAGGTGCTTTGCTAAGAGGTGCATATGTTGTAGTAACATTTCTTGTAATTCCACTATAAAATCTACAGTTAATGGTAGAACATTTAATGTCAAGATAAACTCAGACGTTGATTGTACTACTACTAACGTTATTTATGTTTTAACTTGAAACGCGCCTAGTTGCGGTATACAGTACGTAGGACAAACAGGACGTGCTTTGAAAACTCGATTTCGTGAGCATGCATATCAGTGTCGATATCGTAAACTAAACAATTTTTTATACCAACACTTTCGGAAATCTAACGTTATTTATGTTTTAACTTGAAACGCGCCTAGTTGCGGTATACAGTACGTAGGACAAACAGGACGTGCTTTGAAAACTCGATTTCGTGAGCATGCATATCAGTGTCGATATCGTAAACTAAACAATTTTTTATACCAACACTTTCGGAAATCTGGCCATTCTTTTAAAGATGTTTTAGTACAAATTGTTGAGCATATAACATATGATAAGGAGGCGACTAGTAGCTTTAAATCGAAAGCTAGATTTATATCTGAATTGAATTGGATCAAAAAATTGCAAACACCTTTTCCTTTAGGACTGAATGATAATATTTACCAGACTGGAAAGATTTCAAAAGAACCAGATATAGATATTTTTTCAATTTTTTCTATTAGAAAACGCAAATCTCGATCGCATGGCATTCGCAAAAATGGTAATATTAAACGAAAATCTCGTTTGAAAATGACTCTTCTTGATCTACATACTTTACGCCTAACTTCGGGTAAACATGCCATGCTTTCTAGACTTTCCTCCTTATCTATATGTTCATTAAAAGAAATTGACGAGCAAGCCGATAAAATTATTTTTCGATCAGATCCTCTCATAGGAACGGCTAGTTTGATACAAAGCTTTACTCTACATGTTCTCAGACCGCACATCGACAAATTATCTGAACACCAAAGATTCTTCTTGAAAATTCCTTTTATTAATAAAGGTATTGATTTTATTGACCTCTAAAAGTATTTTTAGAGACAAAAATGTAATTGACACTATTCCTAAATACTTTAAAAATACAGAACCACCTATCATCTGCTACAAATATAACAAACCCATCAGAAATACAATTTTCAACTATAATAAAATTGTGGCCGACCTTAATATTAATGATAATATTCCTGATAATTGAGATTGCGCCACCTCAAAATTTTGCTATTCTCCGGCTGGTCATGTGATTACTGGTGATTTTGAGATAATTAAAGATAAACGTCTACGATCTCTTTTGAATAAAGGTCCCAAATATAGAATACCATCCTTGATAGATTTTAACTCTTGTCGAGTTCAGATTGCGGAGGCTTTACAAAATTTTAGTATTAAATGGTGTCGAAGAGAACATGTTGAGTCTAATGCCCTTTCTTGTTGGAAAAAACTAATTTTTGATATAATTGATAAACGCATTTCCTTTTACAACTCTAATAAACACCTTCTTCCACCTAAACCTAGAACTTCATTTAGACATCTTAAAAAGGGTTTACAGGATTTCCATTCAAAATACGTTTTTGTTCCTGCTGATAAGGCACCAAATAATGTGATTATTATTTGACGATTACATTATATCGATGTCTTGAAGCAGGAAATTATTAATACCAAGTCATACATTTCAGTTACCACTGACGAAAAGACCATCATTTCAGACCATGTCAAAAAGTGTGAACAATTCGGAACCGATATTGAAATTACACAACATAAACTTCCTACTATGTATTGGTTACCAAAACTACATAAAAACCATATAAAGCGCGTTTCATTGCAAATTCTAGTTCATGTACAACTACTAAATTGTCTATACTTTTGACTTCTTGTTTAACGAAGGTAAAGGAACATGTAAAATTTTACTGTGATAAGACTTATGAAAATTCTGGAATAAATCTCTTCTGGTCTATTAAGAACTCTTCAGAAGTCTTAAACAAACTTAAGAACAAAAGGTAGCTTGCATCCACTGTAAGCACGTACGATTTTTCTACTCTGTACACAACTCTTCCTCATATTTTAATTAAGGATAAGCTTACTAACTTGATCCAGAAAGTATTTGCCCGAGAAAAAACATCATTCTTGGCATGTAATGCTGAAAAAGCTTTCTTTACTGACGAGCAAATGAAATATTACACCAATTGGACTTGCTCAGAAGTTTGCGAAGCACTTACCTTTCTTTTGGATAACATATTTGTACGTTATGGGAATGCTATATACCGTCAGATAATTGGTATTCCCATGGGTACGAATTGTGCACCACTTGTCGCAGATTTGTTTTTGTACTGCTATGAGAGAGATTTCATGTTGAGTTTGAATCCTCAATCACAAGAAGATGTTATAAAAGCCTTCAATGAAACTTGTCGATATTTGGATGATATTTTTAACTTAGATAGCCCATTCTTTGATGCTCTGATTCCTACAATTTATCCTAAAGAACTCAAATTGAATAAAGCTAACCCGTCCGACAATTATGCAGCGTTTCTTGACCTAGACCTTAAAATTAATAATGGAATGATTTATTCTAAAATATATGACAAAAGAGATGATTTTGATTTTAATATTGTAAATTTTCCTCATCTTGACGGGGATGTTCCCCGTGCTCCATCTTACGGGGTTTATATATCTCAACTTATTCGTTTTGCTAGAGCTTGTTCATCTATTGACGATTTTAACAGTCGAAATATCATTTTAACTGAAAAACTGCTTAAACAAGGATATAGATACCATAAACTAAGAAAAACTTTCTCTAAATTTTACTATCGAAATCTCTCGCTTATTGGCAAGTACAAATGTAATCTCAAGGTACTTTTGCGACACGGTATTTCACATCCTGAATTTTATGGTGATGTGATTTACAAACTTCGTAAAATTATTGGACATACCCATTTTCTCACTTTGTTCATCAAATATATAAAACAATTCATTAAAAAGGGATATGATCCTGTATTACTACAACATACTGCATGTTTGGTTGTGAACCCTTTTACAGTTGGCAATCACGCTGGCCTCTTTGCATGTACGCCGACAAGAAAGGATTAGTACTCTATGAAGGCGACCTCTTAAATCCAGAAATGGAAGGAGAACGTCGGATATATGTACTATTTCATTTTTGTCGTACCCTTTATTACTTTTCTACAGTTACTCTGTTTGCAGCTCAATCATTGAGTACACTAGCGATAGGTGGATACAGTATGTTCAATTAAATGTTTTTTTGTTATACATGCACTTTACCACTGTATTTGTTGTCGCGGTTGTTGTAGATTAGTCGGAGAGGGGATACGTTTATTTACACTGTTTGTCTTTTAGGATGGGGATGGAATAAGGGTGAGGTTGGGCGCCCATAAACCGGTTTAAACCCCCGGTGACTTTTGTCACTGACCGTTCCAAGGCGGTACTTCCATCTTCCTCCTATTGTATGTTTGTTTTGTCTTTGTGCGTCTCTTGTTGTTTTTTCTACCTATGTACATTTGCTGTTTCCTTGTGTTGCTGTTCGGGCGAGTGTTTGTTCTGTATGTGGTGTTTCCTGCATGACTCATTTTTGTACTTTCATACATGGAAAGAGCATAATGTGAGGAAATGTCATGTGCAAAAGGTCATAACTCTGGCTGTAATACTTTTGTAGTTATAGCCGTATGGTTACTCTACTTTAAATGTGGATCTAAATGAAACTTAGCGTCTTGTTGGTTTCACTGCTTTATTCAAATCTCTCTTGTTTTCTCTATGTACAACGTCACTGACGACGTAAGGACACGCGACGTCTTGGGCCGTTGCGCCACGACGTCGCACGACGTTAGGAGTACCCGACAAGCCGTTAATTACATATGATCAATATCTCTTATTCTACTGATGCTATTGGAATGACATTTCATTTATAGAAAGAGTATAATGTATCATGCACAAGGGGGCATAACTCTGGTGTTGATATTTTTGGAGTTATTCCATATTACCCTTTTTTCTTGAAAAATGTTGTGTTGAAAGCGCATTATGAGGAAAAGTATCATTCATCAAGTCTATTACTAAGGTATTAACATTTTGAGTTGTTCTCTTTACATTTTATTTTTGTTGGAGTTATTTGTCTTTTTATCACACATATCTTGTCCAATTGAGTTTTCATGTACAGAAATATAACAATGTGTCCCAGTGCGTATGTCTGTGTGCCAGTGTGAAGGGTTGGGAGAAACATCTGGCCCCGATTACATGAACAAGCTTAAGTTCAAGTTCAGTAAAGCATTGACCTTGTTTTGGATGTACTAACTCATAAATGTTCACCAATCTTTCATACAGATAGTGTTTTGGATCCATTTATCTGTCTATGTCTTATGTTGAAATTGGCACGTTTTGCAAAAAAAGAGTCTTTTAAAAAATGTTCTTGAGCAAATACTCAATATTGTTGAGTGGGCTCAAATAAATGTTTCATTATTGCTGATTTAAAATGAGTATTATTAAGCAAAATCCCAATCAAAATATTAATATAGAAAGACAAAGACTGACATTTGAAGTGAAAAACATTAAATATGTTTTATAGTGCTCAATTACATGATTATTAAATAACAGGCTCAGTTGAGCCATTACTTAACCCTTTCCCTCATGTAAACGTGTTCTAATGCATTTGCAAATAGAGTACACCCAGATCAGACGGCTCCTCTATGGAGGAGCCGTCTGATCAGGGTCTGCTCTCTTTGCTCATAGAATCTGTTTCTTTACTTTCTAAAATGGCTACAATGTTCCACCTTCCATATTTCTTTATAACTATTTTGTCCATGAATATTCAGTAGGTATTGAAATTTGGAATCAAGATATAACAGGTAAAGGATTAGGTTTGTTCATGAAACCTGTGCCTGTTTTTGTGACATAAAACTCTAGTACTACATATGTACTTGTTTTGCATACACTTCTAAATATCCGATGCACAATGTTTGCTCTTTTCCAGAAACATGTGACTGCAAACATTTTAGAAAAAGCCACATATTTTTAATTCAGTCTTAAAACTGCACTAGCCACAACTTAGGATCATCTCCCTTCAGAATTTATAATCTTCACAACAACAGGTGTTAAGTGCTTGTGTGGCGGCCGTAAAACGTCGCCCCGTACTTCATTCTCAGTGTTGTTATACCTTCTGATCCTTCGAGATCATGAGTTTCAGTACTTCTTGCTCTGAAAATTGAATACCGCTTAAGCCGGTGCTAGGGGGCGTGAGCAGTGTTGCACTTTCAATTACTGTTCATGAACAGACTCAATAAAACCGAGTCTGTAATTTTCTCTTTTTGTGTTGCAATTTTTGCTCTCGGGGGACCACCTCCCTTCAGAATTTATTAACTGTTACCAAACTCAAAACATTTCTGATCTATTAATGTTTGAAGAAATATTGAATAAATTGAGTCATATTTGCTTTGAAATACGGATTGCAGTGAAATCCTAATGGTTTGTAACAGATGGATTTACAGTGAACTAGTTACTCTGTGAACAGTTATATTGATGATTCTGAAAACCTCTTCATTTGCCATGTTTGACAAACCTACTGTGGAAAAGTAAAATCTTTAAATACATTACACAGAAACAAACATTTTGATGTTTCACAAACATACTGTGAAAATAGAAC
The DNA here is from genome assembly GCA_963576725.1 of Azorinus chamasolen. Classification (NCBI taxonomy): domain Eukaryota; kingdom Metazoa; phylum Mollusca; class Bivalvia; order Cardiida; family Solecurtidae; genus Azorinus; species Azorinus chamasolen. The sequence continues at coordinate 41,462,589 of OY755251.1, forward strand.
ATTTTGGAAAACATTAAAGAGGAATATTTCTCATTGCAAGTACATAGCAAAAACCTTGTTTGCACTTATTGCTCATTGTGATTTCTTTGAACAGTTTATTACAACAACCAAAACTCCCAATCGTGTTGGAAGATGCCTAGAAAGAAAAACTGGAGGAAATCAGATGCGAATAAATCCGAGACATTGCGCAGGCCTAACAGGGAAAGTGAAAGTCTGGGTATAAACGTGACAGCACTCAGTTCATGGGCCAGCTTAACAAGTACTACATTGGCACAAAGTCCAATTACCACATTGGCACAATGTCCAATTACCACATTGGCACAAGGTCCAATTACCACATTGGCACAAAGTCCAAACCCTAGTTTTATACAAAGCCCAATTACCACATTGGCACAAAGTCCAATTACCACATTGGCACAACGTCCAATTACCACACTGGCACAAAGTCCAATTTCCACATTGGAACAAAGTCCTATTACAGTCCTATTACCACATTGGCACAAAGTCCAATTTCCACATTGGAACAAAATCCAAACCCCAGTTTTACACAAAGTCCTATTATCACATCGGCACAAAGTCCAATTTCCACATTGGCACAAAGTCCGGTTATTACATCGGCAAACAATTTCAATCTGAATAAAAAAAACCACAAAATTAAGAAAGTCCGGTTATCGCACCGGCATAAAGTCCGGTTATTACATTGGCATATACTGAAAAACTGCCATTGAAAATTTCACAAAATGAACGAAGTACAATTGTCAGATCAGTACAAAATCACAGTAATGCCTTCTTCATTTCTTCATTTGATAATAGCAAAATTTGTCCATTTAGATATCTCACATAACTCCGTGGCTCATTCCATCAAGGTAACACCAGATTTTCTGTTTTTTCTAGAGGAAGTCAGTGTACCATTATATCATTATTTGCCTTGATTTATGCAATTTTCTAAATTGACATCAAGCAAACTGTTAGATGGTGTGCTAATTGTGCTAATTTAAACTCTTTAAAACATATTGGAAAGTTAAACATAGGTTGCTCTTTTAATGAAATTCCAAATAAAGTAAACATTTTGTCAAAGGTTGTTTGTGTTGAAAAAGCTGGCATTATCTCTGGAGTTGCAATCCATATTTCTAATAGTTCTACCTTAAGCTTGCCCACTTTACACCATCCTTTAGAAACTGTTATTCGTATGTTATCATCAACTTTGCAAACAGTTAACCGTTTCTTTCATATAAAAGTGTTTTCATGCATCTACAAACAGAGTAGACTCAAATCAGACGGCCCATATAGGAGCCGTCTGATAAGGTTTGCTCTGTTTGCTAATAGAATTTGATAGATCTCTGTATTTTGTTTTTAAAATGGCTATAATGTTCCACCTTCCAAATTTAATTAGAACTCTTTTTGTTCATGAATATGCAGTATTGGACTTTTGAATAAATATAGAACAGGGAATGGGTTAAGGTCCAGATAATTCACTGAGCGACTCTGGGGTAAGACTAAGTGCAGTAAACTCCTATCTAAACCGGACAAAACATTTGTATCAATATCGGTCTTGGAGACCTGTGGAAGCTTAATGCAGGGTGAAAGTTACTCAAAAAGTTCCTCTAGGAGTTCTGCATTAAGCAGCCACCTGCCTAAAAGTATCTAAATTCTTCTCTACTAGAAATCCGGGTTAGAAGGGTTTTACTGTATACTCATCATTTAATTTTTAAAGACACATTTTTATAAAATAAACAATCTCTTCATGATGGAACATTTTACCTTGTTGGTACTCATAAGATTTTAACCCTTTACTCCACGAATATTCATGTAAGAGATAATAAAATAATGGATATTAATTAGTTTAAATTTTAGAATGACACATGGACACAGTAATTGTTGGCCATGACTGAAAGTGTAGAATCATATCTATATCAGTCTAAAAGCAAACACAGTAGATCTTGATCAAACAGCCTCGGGTCTGATGTGTTTGCAAATACACAGAATCGCATATTTATGGACTAACCCGTTCCCTCCTAGTGACGCATTTTGGCGCCTCTGTAAAAGTCACATTTTGAAACCATTGTGCGAAATAGTGCGTTTGCTCCATAGGAGCAAATTCTCAATTTAACACAACGGTTTCAAAACTACACAATTCTAAAATTCTCTTTTTCTATAGTTAATACTCATTTTCAGTAGATTTATTTAAAGAGGTTGGGTCTAAAATTAGTCCAGGAGGGAAATGGTTAAAAGGTTAAGGAATATCCACCACTTTCTACATAGTTACGCATTTTATCTGAAACATTTACTGGTAATTCTTCACTCATTCCATAGAAAAACCACGCACACAAATATGTGAATGATTTCGGTGCAGTAAACCCTCTCTGAAACGGGCATTGAAATTACTGTCAATGTCGGTCTTTGAGACAGGTGGCAGCTAAATAAAGGGTGAAAATCATGCAGCAAGCTCCTTATGGAACTTACCGTCTGACTTTCACTTGCATTAAGCAGCTACGTACATAAAATATCTAACTTTTTGTGTACTGAAAGCCACGATTAGAGTTGTTTGCTGTATTTCAACTTCACAATCCAATCACTGTTTTTCACCGCATCTGCAGCGTGTCACAATCTCATTCTAACGGCATACATATAGCCACGCATTTGCGAATATATTCCTCCTTTTCGGTAATATCCAACATAAATTTGGCCACGTCCCTTCTACTGATGCCTCGCTGCTTTACTGGAACCAACTGTCCCTCATGGGAACGGACCGGTCTACCTGTAGGCAAAAATGAAGACTAGAATTAGTTAATATAATTCAGTAGGATTGTAATACATATTCGGTGAACCACGATACCAATGTCTTAATCGGGTACGGAGTAGTCAACCTTTTCTAGTACCATTCTAGTAATATTAAAAGACACGGTTGCATTATGACCGTCAATTGCAGATTTGAGGGACGATTTTGAATCTGAGTTTCTGACTTCTACTGATAGGACTTCCAGTCTTGAACAACTGAGGTTAGGGAAATATCGAAGTACAGTCCTGAACTGCACATACTGTATGTTGTGTTTGGATCGTTAAAGGATAATCACTTTAGTCACACGAGTGGGGGACAAGAAATGATATGTATTCGGTGTAATTAATCATTTTGTAAGAAAAATAGATAATTAGGTTGTGTTTTCAATCTGCATTCTAGTGATTCCCCAGCCTACTTCGTGTTCAGGATTACGAATCGAGGAGATTCGTTTAGTTGCTCCTGCTGCTTCATGATGAAGATTCTCAAGTTCATATTTCTCATTGTTTGTACAATTGTCCCATACAATATATTGATATTCCAGCAATGATCTAATTGAATATTAAGTACATTGTTCCAGCGAATTCCTGTCAAAACTATATTCCAATTTTCGCATGATATTAGTCCCTTTCCAGGATTTAGATTTTATATAATCAAGTTGGGAATCCCAAAATCCGTTGTATGATAAGTGGATTCCGAGATGTCTATCTCAGTAATGTCTTTGTGTAACATCTTTAAAGGAGGACATAAAGGTTTCTTGGTCTTTCTAGAAAAGTTAAGCGACTTTTGTTAGATTAAAAGAGACAATACAATATTTAGCACAGTCTGTTATTTTGCTGATGCCACTATTCAATGTATTTGCTTTAGTAGCGTATTCTGCAATTAAGTAAAGACTTAATTACTACTCATGAACAGACTCAATAAAACCGAGTCTGCATTTTTCTCTTTTGGCATTGCTACTTTTCGAAAGATCACCTACTTTCAGAATATTTGTATCAACAGTGAAAAAGTGGCGATTAGTAGAGTATTAATAGAATAAAAGTGGTCTAATGATTATAAATTAAATCCTTGAGGTACCGCGGCATTTACATGTAAAACGTCGGACTTGACACCCGGGATTACAACACACTGTCACTGTTTATATACATTATTCGTGAACCATATACAAAGATGTTCTGATAGACCTGCCACTTTAAGTTTTATCAAGAGACCCCAAACCTGACCAAAGGCGAAACGACGGCAGTGGTTTCTTTCTAAAAATCTAACGCTCTACAGAAAGCATTATACAGAAAGGTTACTGGTTGACCGTTGAATCCCATTGAATAAAACCTGCTTGAAAAGAGGAAATATACTTAATACCACAAAGATAATTGAAAACATGCTTAAACACCAGTTGCCCCGACGCTTTGTTCCAGTTAATGAGAAAATATACTGACTTCTTTTCCAACTCTGAGGCACTGTACCGTCAGAAAGAGATTTACGAGTATTATAGATATTTCACAGTGCAGCGACACAGAAACAGATTTGCTACTTTAATAGTAAAATTACTTGAAGATCAGTCCTTTGTGTGGTCAATTCCATTTGAGTGGTTTAGGGGGACATGTATAAAACAAATTGTTCGTTAAAATTTACCCTCTGATCCTATGACCTGCTTCTGCTGATGACGTGAACCATTTATATATATTGAACGGAAGGTTACATGACGTAGAGTATGTTGGAACACCATTCAGTGGCATATGTGTTTTTCTAACGAAACGTGTTACATGACAAACAGTGCAGACCCTGATGAGAGTGTTCCTCTTGGATCCCTCTCATCTATGCCTATGCTGCTTGGAAAGGACATTGGAGAATAGTGACTCGTTGTCCGCACTGTAAGGGTTACACTCCGTTTTAGCACCTGTCATCTATTTATGCAGTAGATCGGAACGATTTATATAAGTCTGATATTGGGTCACCCGTAAATCATTCCTGTGCCTTTCGGCGCAAATCCAGTGTTTTAAAATGTGATGCCATTTAAAGACTAACATAATATGTAGACACATCGCATCACAATGCAAAACAAGCCATGGTGTTAGTAGGCAACATGTTACGTAGCAGTTTAAAGTTTAATTGATTTGTAAGGTTTACCTGATTTTTCTATTTAACTGAGTTAAAACGTTTACCCGAATGTTCTGTTTAACTGAGTTACAAATTTTATCTGAACTTTCTCTTTAACGGATTGCTATGTTACCTGAACTTTCTGCGTTTGTGAGCTGCGGGGAACGAACAGATGTGAAGTCAATGTCACTGCATTCCTGCTCGACAAAGTCTTCCATTTCACCCATGTTCTTCAGAGACTGTCCCAGAAACATAGGTTTGAGGAACCAGTTGATAAAGAACGGGTGGTTAGAGTCATCTGAAACAAATACATGTAATACTCATAAACAACAAACAAACATATAACAAATAACAACAGCTATCATAATTGGATGTGACATCATTCTCATAATAATTATCATTTATCAATTCATGGTATCATTTATTTTCATATTATTGATACTGTGATGACGGATGATAATAATGGTGCTGATGAAGATGGAAATTATGAAATTGTTGTGCCTAATGACGATGAATACAATACATGCGTATCATTTATTCCTATTTCAGTGCTCCAGATAAGATGCATAAATTAAAAACAACTCCTTTACTTCTCCACCAAGCCGACGAGACGACTCTAAAGAGTGATCACGACATACGGTTTGGTGGAGAAATTACGAAATTAGTATTTGAGCATGCACATTAATCTGTTGCTCTGATATTTGTTTGTGGTCGACTAAAGCATGGTCTCATGGTTTGTATTTGACAAATTACAATATTCAATCATGGTTGTGGCTAGGAGTATATTGTGCACATGTACATATACCACTAAATACACTTGATACGTAACAAAACACTTCAACATCGCTACTTCAAAACAGCAATAGCGGATGGTGAGTAGTTCACTACGTTAACTGAACAGCAAAACAAGAAACTATCTTCAATAAGGAGGTAACAAATACAAAGTGATAAGCTACAACAGCCACCAAATGCTTAAACCATTTCCCTGATAGAAACGCCTCTTCATAGATTTGCAAACAGTCTCAGCGTAGACCCAGATTACACGGCCCCTATAGGAACCGTCTAAACAGGGTCTGTTCTGTTTGCCTATGTTATCCTCTCTGCTCTGTTTGCCTATGTTAGCCTCTGTTATGTTTGTTTATGATAGCCTCTGCTCTGTTAGCCCTGTTTGCCTATGTTAGCCTCTGTTTGCCTATGTTAGCCTCTGTTTGCCTATGTTAGCCTCTGTTTTGTTTGTTTATGATAGCCTCTGCTCTGTTAGCCCTGTTTGCCTATGTTAGCCTCTGCTCTGTTAGCCTCTGTTTGCCTATGTTAGCCTCTGTTATGTTTGTTTATGATAGCATCTGCTCTGTTAGCCTCTGTTTGCCTATGTTAGCCTCTGTTATGTTTGTTTATGATAGCATCTGCTCTGTTAGCCTCTGTTTGCCTATGTTAGCCTCTGTTATGTTTGTTTATGATAGCATCTGCTCTGTTAGCCCTGTTCACCTGCTCCTTGTTCAACAATAAGTGCGTTCATATACAGTAATAAAATATCAGCTTATTAAATTTCATAAAGTCATTATTTCTTACATGAATATTCATGAGGGAAAACAAATGATTATTTGAGAAACAAATCTTGTGGAAAAAAATCAAGAAAATCTTGTTGCATCCAACATTCGGAAGGAGTAAAATATCTATAAAGTGGGCCAAATAGGACTGTATTACACATCTGTCAATTAGGGAGGAAATTTGAAGACAAATTCAAAATACGAATGGACACATTTGAGTGGAAAATATAGACTCGCTAAAACGGCAAGGAATGCATACAGGCGCCATATTGGTTTTTCTACTCCGATCACATGGTGCCGAAAAGAATGTGAGAAATAAGAAACAAGAAGGAATAATAAAACTCTTAAGTTAATAATAATAGCTGTAATAAATAATACGAATAAGGTAACCCAGTCTGTTTATACTGGATAACGATAACTTCGGATGGGGAGAAACAAAAACTGTAAGTAAAAGTTTGTTATAAAAGTTTCTCTTGTGAAAGACAGCGTCGAGATACAGGGACACTGTGTTGATAGTAAATAACAGTTCTAAACAATACACAATGCGATATAATACTACTAAATTCTGTTGATATATACACTGGATAGTGGTAACATCGGAAGTGGAGAAACCGAAGGCTGACTGTAAAAGTACAAAAATGAGTCATGCAGGAAACACCACATACAGAACAAACACTCGCCCGAACAGCAACACAAGGAAACAGCAAATGTACATAAGTAGAGAAAACAACAAGAGAGGCACAAAGACAAAACAAACATACAATAGGAGGAAGATGGAAGTACCGCCTTGGAACGGTCAGTGACAAAAGTCACCGGGGGGTTAAACCGGTTTATGGGCACCCAACCTCACACTTATTCCATCCCCATCCTAAAAGACAAACAGTGTAAATAAACGTATCCCCTCTCCGACTAATCTACAACAACCGCGACAGCAAATACAGTGGTAAAGTGCATGTATAACAAAAAAACATTTAAGTGAACATACTGTATCCACCTATCGCTAGTGTACTCAATGATTGAGCTGCAAACAGAGTAACTGTAGAAAAGTAATAAAGGGTACGACAAAAATGAAATAGTACAGATATCCGACGTTCTCCTTCCATTTCTGGATTTAAGAGGTCGCCTTCATAGAGTACTAAACCTTTCTTGTCGGCGTACATGCAAAGAGGCCAGCGTGATTGCCAACTGTAAAAGGGTTCACAACCAAACATGCAGTATGTTGTAGTACTACAGGATCATATCCCTTTTTAATGAATTGTTTTATATATTTGATGAACAAAGTGAGAAAATGGGTATGTCAAATAATTTTACGAAGTTTGTAAATCACATCACCATAAAATTCAGGATGTGAAATACCGTGTCGCAGAAACACCTTGAGATTACATTTGTACTTGCCAATAAGCGAGAGATTTCGATAGTAAAATTTAGAGAAAGTTTTTCTTAGTTTATGGTATCTATATCCTTGTTTAAGCAGTTTTTCAGTTAAAATGAGATTTCCACTGTTAAAATCGTCAATAGAAGACTGAAGACTGACTGTAAAAGTTTTTTTTTCTCCTAAAGTGGAATATATCGCCTAGAGCCAAAGGGAAATAATAATAGATATAATATCAGCATTCTGATCAACATAGACTGGTGGTGGTTGCGTCTTGTATGTGGCTTTGCCTGCTTGGCTTTACTACTTTTCCATTTATAATCAAACAGGCTAACTGCATGAATGGTCATGCGTTGCCATAGTTCATATTAACAAGGGCACGAACATTTCATAACTAGAGGTTTTTGTCACAAAACGGATGTCTCCCCCTAATAAAAACAATAGGTAAAGGGAAATCACTAAAAATGTTATGGACCTGATGAATGATACTTCCCCTCATTATGCGCTTTCCACACCAAATTTTTCAAGAAGAAAATGATAACAGCTAATAACTCCAAAATATCAGAGTTATGGCCCTTGTTCATGACACTTTCTCTCATCATGCTCTTTCCATGTATGAAGTTTCAATACGATGTAGGAGTTATCGTCCGGACAAGAAAGCGTTAGACAAATGTGCAAGGGACAATAACTCTAAATTTATTGAAGCCCGACTTGTAGGACTTACACAAAAGGAAAAACTACAAATTATTATACGAACTGGACGCTGCTCACTGACGGAATCCATCCGGGATTCCTACTTTGCCGCATCTGGTTATTGAAGGTTATACTCATCCATTATAGGCAAGACAACAAGAGTAATCTAGCAGTATTTAAATACATGTCATATAGCACAATATAATATAATAAAAATTGCCGCATCAGGTTATTGAAGGTATACCAAACCATAATAATATAGCACAATATAGTATAATATAAAATAATTATGGGAGGGGTCTCAGACACAAAGTGAACATATCTAACGCATCCCCATCACCAACACAGAAAATAAATGGAAATGCAGACCCATCACAGAAAACAAATGGAAATGCAGACCCATGGAGTTGCAATAAATGTGCACTCGTATTCGCCAGCCCAGACGATAAAATGCTTGAATGTCAACGGTGCAAGGATCACTCTGCATAAAACGTTTGGATAAGACAGAGGAGGAGTATCGCTGGAGGACAAATAGCGACACCATGTGGTTCTGTGTGCCATGTAGAGGGAAAGTGGAAAGAAACATAGTGGTGGACAGAGACATTGAGGAGAGATGTAGGGAAATGGCAGCAGGATTTAAAAAAGGCTGAAGTCAATGGAAGAGGAGATGAAGGATAAGTGCAGTAGAGATGAGGTAAAAGAGCTAATAAGAGATGTAATAAACAAAAACAAACATAATAAGGAAGAAGTCATAGGTATAGTTCAGGAAGAGCTAAATAAAGAAAAACAAAGCGAACCAGATGCACAAAATATTCAAATAACGAGGGAGACGGCAAAGTACAATCAGTCATAAGTGAAATAAATGAAAGAAAAGCCGGGTTAACAATATGGTGTTGTTTGGAGTTGAAGAAAAGGTATCCGAAGTCTCTGGTGAAAGAATGAAACACGACATAGAGAAGGTGATTAGTATCGGAGAAGCATGTGGGGTCACAGTTGGAGAGGATGATATAGTAAAGATATCACGAATGGGCAAGTTTGAAAAACCACAGCGACCAATCCTAGTAGTATTCAAGGACAAGGAAACAAAAGTAGGTTATTTTAAGGGGGAAAATCTAAAAGAAGATGAACAAACTAGTGATATTAGAATAGCAAATGACTTAACCCTGATAGAAAGAGAAAATGAAAAGAAAATGTTCCAAGAAGCAAAAGAACTGGCAAAAAACTGCGAAGGCAAGTACCGGTACAAAGTCCAGGGTTCAGCCTGGGCCCGAAGGACAGTCAGAGAAAAAATCAACAAAGAAAATCAATAAAAAGTCAAAACAGGAAAATTGTAAATATAGCCAGAACAGTGTAAATAATGTAAATATTGTAAATAATGTAACTTGTCTATATACGAACGCTGACCAACTGAGAAATAAATTTAATGAATTTCAGGTTCGGATTAGAGATAATAAGCCTAAAATCATTGGGATAACTGAAGTAAAATAAAAAAAACTCGTCATATACACTAAATCCTGCTGAATTCAAAATGGACTGGGTCAAACAATATAACATGATCTAAACATCGACAACAACAAAGGGAGAGGACTTATTCTATAAATCCATGAGGAACTTATAGCCGAAGAGGTAAAACTAGAAAGCATTTTTGAAGAAAATATATTCGTCCAAATTAAAACGGCAAATAATGAGCATATGTTAATTGGTCTAATCTACAGATCACCTTCAGAAACATGAAGAACTGAGAAACCTTATCTGTGAAGCTGTGGGAAGAAATAGTGCCCATCTACTACTTATGGGTGACTTCAATTTCCCAAACATTGATTGGGATCTGCTACTCACAAAAGGAAATCAGTCTGAAGAGTAAAAGTTCGTAGAGACACTACAAGACAAATTCCTATTTCAAAAAGTTAATAAACCAACAAGATGGAGATGGACAGATTAACCAAGTATACTTGCCTATGTATGCAGTGTACAGATGAGAAAAATTAGCAAAATTAGGAGAAACTACAGGAAAGCAAACTACAAAGAAATTAAAAGGAGTTAAACATTATAGACTGGGGAGAATTACTAAACCAAGACGGGATAAATAATATGTCGAACAAATTTAAGAAAGCTATTAAGGAGATAGAAGACAAACATGTACCTACATACAAAACCTCAAACAGAAACATAAAAATACCCCTAAATAAGGAAATACTGGACCTAATTAAGACAAGAGGGCCAGAATGGCCCTGACATCGCTCACCAGACAATAAGAGGAGAAGGTTTTCAAAGTTTTCACTATATGTTTCTATTGAAAACTTAACACCCCAGGGGCGGTGCCAATTTTGACCCCAGGGACACAATTTATATAACTTTTGTAGAGGACCTGAACATGATGCTAAACGAATGTAGTGAAAGAATGGATAGAGCATTAGACCACTGGAACTTGTATTCTTTGGATGCTAGAGGCGGATTCTCCCACCACTAATGACCTATGCAAACAGTTTGGATCCAGATCAGGCCCCAAATAATGTGGGGCCTGATCTGATATCCAAATTGTTTGTAATGAGACTGTACTTCTGTGTGTAGTGGGATTCTCCCGCCACTAATGACCTATGCAAACAGTTTGGATCCAGATCAGGGCCAACATAATGTGGTGCCTGATCTGATATCCAAACTGATTGTCAATGAGACTGAACTTCTGAAAAACTTAGAAAGAAAGTGTGTAGTGGGATTCTCCCACCACTAATGACCTATGCAAACAGTTTGGATCCAAATCAGGGCAAACATAATGTGGTGCCTGATCTGATATCCGAACTGTTTGTCAATGAGACTGAACTTCTGAAAAACTCAGAAAGAAAGTGTGTAGTTAGGATAACTTGTGAATATGCTGCAGACAACAATTTAACAGATGACAAAATTACCCAGCATGCAAAGAGTTAAGCTGAAATTCACAACAGATATGCTCTATATTGATAGCTGGTAGCTTAATGCAGGGCATAGGTATGAAAAAAAGCTTTAAGAGTATTCTGCATTTTGAGAATTATCCACAGTTTTCTCAATCTTAAATGAGTGTGTGTTATTTGTCTAAACACAATTTCTACTCTACCGATCAGGCTAAGGGTGATTATATAAGAAATTCCACTGACTGGTCTCAGCTAAGAGTGATATTAAGGAGAAACCTTAAGAATGTAATTTCTGGTGTAAAGAAGTATATACACACAGGGCAGGGCCAATTTTAACCCCAGAACTATGATACTTATAAAACTCATAAAGTTATGCTAAGTAAATCTATACACCAAATATCTAAGCTCTGGGACATGTAGTTTCTGACAAGAATATTTTTAAAGTTTTTCCTATGCATAACTGGTGATCCCATAGGCTGTTTACGCAGTCAGCTATTAAAAACTGGAAATCCCTGGGGTGGGACCAATTTTGACCCTAGGGGCATAATTTATATAACTTTTGTAGAAGTCCTGAAGTTGAAGCTATGTGCCAAATATGAAAGCTGAGGACCTTCTAGTTTTAGAGGAGATGATGTTCAAAGTTTTCACTATATGTTTCTATTGAAAACTGAAAACCCCTGGGGAAGGGCCAATTTTGACCCCAGGGGTATAATTTATATAACTTTTGTAGAGGACCTACAAATGATGCTATGTGCCAAAGATGAAAGCTGAGACCCCTGTAGATTCAGAGAAGAAGAACTTTAAAGGTTCAAATTGTTGACGACGAACGACGGACGACGCACGACACACGACGCACGACGCACGCCGACGGACGACGGACATCAGGCGATCACAAAAGCTCACCCTGAGCACTTTGTGCTCTGGTGAGCTAATAAACAGCAAGCTATCGAAAAATTTGTCAAGACAGAGGATCTGGAAACAAGGAAACAATATAACATGACAAGAAACAAGGTATCAAAATTGATTCGTAGGGCTAGGAATGACTACGAAGAAAATCTGGCAAAAGAGGCCAAAGCAAATCCTAAAAATATCTGGCAATATATCAACTCAAAAAGCAAAATCAGACAAGGAATAACAAGCTTATGCAAGGACCGAACAGATCCGAAATCTGAAAAGGTGGAAGAAGACATCGAAAAGGCAAACATATCAAGTAAATACTTTAGCAGTGTGTTCACAAAAGAGCCAAGTGACAGTATACCAGAACTTGACCGAAGACAAATCAATAAAGAATGGCAAAACTGGATTATAACAGAAAAGAAAATAGTGCAGATACTAGAAACTCTAAGGCCAGGTAAATCACCAGGAATAGATGACATGCACCCGCTCTTTCAAGGGAACTACGCATGTAATTGGCGAAACCATTAAGTATGATATTCCGCAATTCACAACAAGACAAGAGGGTCAGAATGGCCCTGAAGCGCTCACCAGACAATCAGAGGAGAAGATTTTCAAAGTTTTCACTATGTGTTTCTATAGAAAACTAGCCGGCCCTGGGGCGGGCCAATTTTTACCCCAGTGGCATAATTTATATAACTTTTGTAGAAGACTTGGTCCTTCAGGATCATAAGTTTTGATGTTATTAGTGTTAGCTAGGGGGCGTGAGTAGTGTTGCATTTTAATTACTACTCATGAACAGACTCAATAAAACCGAGTCTGCAATTTTCTCTTTTTGCATTTCTACTTCTGCTTTCGAGGGATCACCCATTTTCAGAATATATGTACTTTACAACAGCAGGTGTTAAGTGCTTGTGTGGCGCCGTAAAAAGTCGCCCCGTACTTCATTCTCAGTGTTGTTATATTTTCTGGTCCTTCGGGATCATACGTTTTGATGTTATTAGTTTTGAAAATTGAATACTGCTTAAGCGGGTGCTAGGGGGCGTGAGTAGTGTTGCATTTTAATTACTACTCATGGACAGACTCAATTTCTACTTCTGCTTTCGAGGGATCACCCATTTTCAGAATATTTGAACATGATGCTATGAGCCAAATATGAAAGCTGAGAACCTTTCAGTTTCAGAAGAGAAGATTTTCAAAGTTTTCTCTATATGTTTCAACTGAAAACTACCCACCCAGGGCCATAATTCATATAACTTTGTAGAGGACCTATACATGATGTTATGCGCCAAATATGAAAGCTGAGAACTTTCCAGATTCAGAGAAGAAGAAGATTTTCAAAGATTTCACCATTTGTTTCTATTTTCTATTGAAAACTGCCTACCCCATTGGGGGGGCAATTTTAACCCAAGGGCCATGATTTATATAACTTTTGTAGAGGACCTAAACATGATGCTATGTGTCAAATATGAAAGCTGAGAACCTTCCAGTTTCAGAGGAGAAGATTTTCAAAGTCTTCACTATATGTTTCTATTGAAAACTTCCCATCCCTGGGGCGGGCCAATTTTGACCCCAGGGGCATAATTTATATAACTATTGTAGAGAACCTGAACATGATGCTCTGTGCCAAATATGAAAACTGAGAGCCTTCCAGTTTCAGAGGAGAAGATTTTCAAAGAGTTCACTATTTGTTTCTATTGAAAACTACCCACCCCTGGGGCGGGGCCAATTTTACCCCCAGGGCCATAATTTATATAACTTTTGTAGAGCACCTGAACATGATGTTCTGTGCCAAATATGAAAGATGAGAGTCTTTCAGTTTCAGAGGAGAAGATTTTCAAAATTTTACTATATGTTTCTATTGAAAACTTCCCACCCCTGGGGCGGGGCCAATTTTGACCCCAGGGGCATAATTTATATAACTTTTGTAGAGGACCTATAGGTGATGCTATGTACCAAAGATGAAAGCTGAGAACCCTGTAGATTCAGAGGAGAAGATTTTTAAAGGTTCAACTTGTTGACGCGGGACGACGGACGACGCACGACGCACGACGACGGACGACGGATATCAGGCGATCACAAAAGCTCACCCTGAGCACTTTGTGCTCTGGTGAGCTAAACAAGAGGGCCAGAATGGCCCTGAAGCGCTCACCAGACAATCAGAGGAGAAGATTTTCAAAGTTTTCACTATATGTTTCTATAGAAAACTAGCCGGCCCTGGGGCGGGCCAATTTTGACCCCAGGGGCATAATTTATATAACTTTTGTAGAGGACCTGAACATGATGCTATGAGCTAAATATGAAAGCTGAGAACCTTTCAGTTTCAGAGGAGACGATTTTCGAAGTTTTCTCTATATGTTTCTACTGAAAACTACCCACCCCTGGGGCGGGGCCAATTTTGACCCCAGGCCCATAATTCATATAACTTTTGTAAAGGACCTATACATGATGCTATGCGCTAAATATGAAAGCTAAGAACTTTCCAGATTCAGAGAAAAAGATTTTCAATATTTTCACTATTTGTTTCTATTGAAAACTGCCCACCCCTGGGGCGGGGACAATTTTGACCCCAGGGCCATAATTTATATAACTCTTGTAAAAGACCTAAACATGATGCTATGTGCCAAATATGAAAGCTGAAAACCTTCCAGTTTCAGAGGAGATTTTCAAAGTTTTCACTATATGTTTCTATTGAAAACTGCCCATCACTGGGGCGGGGCCAATTTTTGCCCCAGGGCCATAATTTATATAACTTTTGTAGAGGACCTGAACATAATGCTCTGTGCCAAATATGAAAGCTGAGAGCCTTCCAGCTTCAGAGGAGATTTTCAAAGATTTCACTATTTGTTTCTTTTGAAAACTGCCCACCCCTGGGGCGGGGCCAATTTTGACCCCAGGGGTATAATTTATATAACTTTTGTAGAGGACCTGAACATGATGCTCTGTGCCAAATATGAAAGCTGAGCACCTTCCAGCTTCAGAGGAGAAGATTTTCAAAGATTTCACTATTTGTTTCTATTGAAAACTGCCCACCCCTGGGGCGGGGCCAATTTTGACCCCAGGGCCATAATTTATATAACTTTTGTAGAGGACCTGAACATGATGCTCTCTGCCAAATATGAAAGCTGAGAGCCTTCCAGTTTCAGAGGAGAAGATTTTCAAAGATTTCACTATTTGTTTCTATTGAAAACTGCCCACCCCCGGGGCGGGGCCAATTTTGACCCCAGGGTCATAATTTATATAACTTTTGTAGAGGATCTGAACACGATGCTATGTGCCAAATATGAAAGCTGAGAACCTTCTGGTTTCAGAGGAGAAGATTTTCAAAGTTTTACTATATGTTTCTATTGAAAACTTCCCACTCCTGGGGCGGGGCCAATTTTGACCCCAGGGGCATAATTTATATAACTTTTGTAGAGGACCTATAGGTGATGCTATGTACCAAAGATGAAAGCTGAGAACCCAGTAGATTCAGAGGAGAAGATTTTTAAAGGTTCAAATTGTTGACGCGGGACGACGGACGACGGACGACGCACACCGCACGACGCACGACGACGGACGACGGACATCAGGCGATCACAAAAGCTCACCCTGAGCACTTTGTGCTCTGGTGAGCTAAAAAAAGTAGTCCACAATGACAGGAAAGAAGCTAGAATTATTGCAATATACAAGAAAGGAAATAAGTAACTTGCATGCAATTATAGACCAGTTAGTCTAACATCAGTACTATGCAAAGTAATGGGGAAAATATTAGAGACCACATCATAGAACATTTCATTAATAATAAACTCTTCACAAATAAGCAGTATGGATTTATATGAGGAAGGTCAACATCACTACAACTAATACGCGTGTTAGAAGAATGGACAGAAGCTGTAGACAAAGGACAGGGTGTGGACTGTGTCTACATGGACTACCAAAAGGCCTTTGACACAGTCCCCAACAAGAGGGTTATAAATAAACTAAGTTCATGCAATGTAGGAAAGAATATGATAGACTGGGTCGAGAATTATTTGAGCAGTAGGAAGCAGTAGGTGACAATAAATGGCTCCAGTTCAAGTTGGGGGGACGTAACCTCTGGTATCCCGCAAGGCTCGGTTATAGGACCAGTTTTATTCGTCATTTATATAAATGATCTGACAGTCCAGTCTTCGGTATACCTATTTGCAGATAACACAAAAATATTTAAATTGTTACGAGCCAGGCGCAACAGAAAGACAAATCCAGCAACAAACTTTACAGACTTAATCAAATTGAAATGACAAGTTGAAGAAATACTTAAATACCTGTTGTTTAAAGTCCAAACAATAATCCAATTCCAGTCCTTTTGAATAATAAAACACTAGCACTTGTAATTTAAATTTCCCACACTTTTAATAATCCAGTGAATTTATCAGTATCCAAACTATTCACAAATTAAATGCCTCCTGGGAAGGTTCAGATACAAACTGTTCTAAGTTGAATGACATGATAGCTTGCTGCTGGTTTCAAACAGTGAAAACTGTCAATTTACAAAACCTGTAAAGAATATTTATGAAATATATCTTAGATCTGTAAAAGAAATTAAATCCCGGAGGAGCCCCCACTCTCTGTTACGAGCCAGGCGCAACAGAAAGACAAAGCCAGCAACAAACTTTATAGACTTTATTAAATTGAAATTACAACTTGAAGAAATACTTAAATACCTGTTGTTTAAAGTCCAAACAATAATCCAATTCCAGTCCTTTTGAATAATAAAACACTAGCACTTTTAATTTAAATTTCCCACACTTTTAATAATCCAGTGAATCTATCAGTATCCAAACTATTTACAAGTAAACTTCTAGTACACTGATGTTTGCCAAAAGATCCAAGATAAAAACAGTGAAGTTTGAGTTCCATATATATATATATACTCTGTTACCATTCTAGAAGGGTATTGAACAATCATAGAATTTCCTGAAGATCACATGTCTACTTGTTTACAATGAAATTACTAAATATAGACTTTCTGGAAAGTTATATCCACAAAACAAGATCATGTGCCTGTTTGTTTACCAACAGATTATATCAAATATATATTTCTAGAACAATCTACATAATTACATACATAACTTCCAAAAGTTCTATAGATGCTATAATGCATTTTAAGACATTTAAATACTAAGTAAACATCAAAGTACAAAAATGAGTCATGCAGGAAACACCACATACAGAACAAACAGTCGCCCGAACAGCAACACAAGGAAACAGCAAATGTACATAACTATAAAAACATCAAGAGACACACAAAGACAAAACAAACATACAAAAGGGGGAAGATGGAAGTACCGCCTTGGAACGGTCAGTGACAAAAGTCACTGGGGGGTTAAACCGGTTTATGGGCGCCCAACCTCACACTTATTCCATCCCCACCCTAAAAGACAAACAGTGTAAATAACCGTATCCCCTCTCCGACTAATCTACAACAACCGCGATGGCAAATACAGTGGTAAAGTGCATGTATAACGAAAACATTTAACAAACTGTATCCACCTATCGCTAGTGTACTCAATGATTGAGCTGCAAACAGAGTAACTGTAGAAAAGTAATAAAGGGTACGACAAAAACGAAATAGTACAGATATCCGACGTTCTCCTTCCGTTTCTGGATTTAAGAGGTCAAAACTCAATTTATAAACATGTTTACATAACAAAATTAATTGAAAAAATAATGATAGATTAATTCTGCAAAAGGATCTAGAACAGCTCACAAAATGGAGTGAGACTTGGCTATTAAAATTTCACCCTGAGAAATGCAAATATCTCCATGTAGGGAAAAATGAGCCTGATCTGAACTTTGAATATAAACTTATGGGGAAAACGTTAGAAAGAGTCGGAGAGGAAAAAGATATCGGAGTCATCATTGACAAATTAACATTTGAACAAGAGGGCCATGACGGCCCTGATATCGCTCATCAGACAATCAGAGGAGAAAATTTACAAAGTTTTCACTATGTTTCTATTGAAATCTGGCCACCCATAGGGCGGTGCTTCATTTGAACCCAGGGGCATAATTCATATATGTTTTGTAGAGGACTTCAAGATGATGCTATGTGCCAAATATGAAAGCAGAGAAACTTCCAGTTTCAGAAGATTACTATTTAGGTTTCACAATATGTTTCTATATAAAACTAGAGGGCCATTTTCAGCAAACATTTCTAACAGATAACAGAAACTCAGTGTAATAACCCTATCAGTGCTAAGCATGACTTGACTGAAATTAGCACAGTTTGGATTCTGATCTGATACATATGTAACTTCATAATTATGTGGTTTATACAAGAGGTTTGATTGTAAGATTGGTATGTATTAAAACAGTGTGAACAAACAGACAATAATTCTGAAGCAGACAGAACAGGTGAACTTAAGCTTGACCTCTCCAATACACTATCTGGCTAGCTGGTGGTTCAAGGGAAACCTTTATACTGTAGAAGTCTATTTTAAAGTATAACCCACAGGGCAGGGCCAATTTTAACCTCAGAACTATGATATTAACAAAATTCATGAAGGTATACTAAGTAAATATATACACCAAATATCTAAGCTCTGGGACATGCAGTTTTTGGCAAGAAATTTTTTTAAGTTTTCCCTATGCCTAACTAATGAACCAAGCAGTCTGTAACAGAAAACTGGAACAACAGTCTGCTTAAAAAAACTAGACACCCCTGGGGCGAAGCCAATTTTGACCCCAGGGGCATAATTTATGTAACTTTTGTAGAGGACCTGAACATGATGCTATGTGCCAAATATGAAAGCTGAGAACCCTGTAGATACAGAGAAGAAGATTTTCAAAGTTTTCACTATATGTTTCTATTGAAAACTTGACACCCCTTGGGCGGGGCCAATTTTGACCCCAGGGGCATAATTTATATAAATTTTGTAGAGGACCTGAATATGATGCTATATGCCAAAGATGAAAGCTGAGAACTCTGTAGATTCAGAGGAGAATATTTTTAAAGGTTCAAATTGTTGACGACGGACGACGAACGACGGACGACGAACGCCGATGGACATCAGGCGATCACAAAACTCTGGTGAGCTAAAAACACATAAGCGAAAAGGTCAAAAAGACTAACTCAATGTTGCTGTAATCCGCAGGACATTCCAAAATCTAAATGAATAATCTTTTCTACCACTGTATAAGGCACTAGTGAGATCACACCTGGACTATGCTAGCTCCGTATGGTTCCCACACAAGGAAAAACACATTAAATTAATAGAAGGAGTTCAAAAAAGAGCAACAAAACAGATACCAAGATACAACAACTTGACATACGAAGAAAGACTTGGGAAATTGAAACTACCAACATTAAAATATAGAAGACATAGAGGAGACATGATTGAAATTTACAAAAGCACAAGTGGGAAATATGATAAGGAAACAACTAACTTCATAAAATGGAAAAAGGATTACACAGACAGAGATTTAGGAAGAGGCAACAGTAAGAAGACCCTCATACAGAGGCCCAGACTCAATATAAGAAAATACAGCTTCACGCTAAGAGCAGCAAACATATGGAACAGCCTCCCAAACTATATAGCATACATGCGAAATCAAATAATTTTAAGAACAGATTGGACAATTATTGGAAGAATCAAGATATTTTATATAACTATAAGAGCGTGATCGACTGTAGAACCGGAAGCTACATTAGTCGTGATCGAGAAGACCAAGATTTGGAATCCGGCGAAGAGGACTAAAACCTGTGCTGGAAGATATCCATAAGTATCCATAAGTAAGTAACCCAAAGACATTGTACTGGAGATAAGCCACTCAACTCGTTGTTTTAACATGACGTCAACACTGTTATGACGTCACGATCTAAGCCATGATCAATGTTGGCATAAGATATGCCTATGACAAGTCAATGTCAGCTTAGGCGAAACTATGCATAATTATGACATGTATACAGTACAAACTCGATACTACGAAGTTACAAACACTAAAATACATAATATGGCAGCTTAATGCAGGGTGAGCCTTGTGCATGACTTTCACCCTGCATTAAGCAGTCACTTGCCTACAAGGGCATACATTCTACATTACTAAAATTCCGTAGTATCGATTTTTAACTAATTGTAGTTTGGCCTAAGTGAAGTGGACTTTATGTAACTAGGCTGGATTTAACAATGCAACAGATGCTGCATTTTAGGTTCGGTCTGTTGTGAATTTATCCTCATGGCAAAAGTGACACTAACCTCGGACTAGACACTCGGTCCTATCACCTTTGCCAGGTCGATAAATCATAATAATGACCGTCCTAAAAGGTAATAATTGCATAATGATGACGATGATGCTGCCTCTGATGCCGCTGGTGACGACAAAGCCGACACTGTATCAAGTCCTGAAATATTTTGTTGTTTGGATCAAAACATTTCAAAGTTTAACCTATACATATGCTCACATTTTGTATACCAGGCAGACATGAAGACGAGTCTGGTCACTCCGGCATGTCGCATGGCGCTAACCAGAGGTTTGATTGTGTCCATGTAAAACGTAATAGACCACATACTGAAATAGCTGGGTGGACAGCCGAGACAGGACAGGATTGCGTCCTGATTGCGAAAATGCTCAACCAATGAATCTTCATTATAGATATCCACCGTATGCACCTGCAAAAGAAAACATCAAATACAGATATCTCGAACTTCAAAGGACATAACATTTACTTCGAGATAACAGAAGTCATCATATTTCTAATCTGGATAATTTGTCAAGTTCAAAGCTTAATGCATCTCTAAGTAATACCTAAAGCCCCTGTTGTAACATTACTTCAGACCTGCATTAAGCTGTTACATGCGTAGTGATACATTTTAGAAGATTTCTGTATTGTAAATGTTGTTGTTATCAGAGATACCGACCTTCCACTGTACTAACACATTATCAGAGATACCGACCTTCCACTGTACTAGATACCGACCTTCCACTGTACTAACACATTATAAATCTAAATGGATTTGACTGTTGTGGCCGTTTAGATATTAATTTAAAGTGGAATGACGCATCATTGTTTCACCGTATTTAATATAAAAAAGTTAATCGCCTGAAATGATTTTGAATACCAGGCAGTCTAGACACTGATCAGGCATATCCTTTATAAACCCTCTCTTATGGGTCTACACTGTTTTTAAATACCAGTTAACTCGGTTCTCGTTTTCAAAGGATAAAATCAAACAATACAGGAATTTCGAACACAACCAGTGCGGTGTTAAGCAGGACCAAGCACGTAGCTTATACATATACTAGTATTATAACGAACAGAACATAGAACACGTCCCGCTGTCTGTGACATGAGCTCTTATAGCACTGCAAACAGTGTAGAGTCCAGATTAGACTTTGCTCCGATGTTATAAAACATTGTGCTTGGGTTTGAGATCATTCTTAAGCATCTAACCAATTAGATACTTGAGAATGATCTCAAACTCAGACTCAGAAGATTTTATAACATTGGGCCATTATGTCTCTGAAGACGTATATTATCTGAATAAGATCTCTATAATTGTTTTGCCATGCCAAAAGGCAAATGCTATCGGTCCACATGGTGTGCCATATAATAAGACAAATGGTCTCGTCCCTCATGGTTTGTCGTGCTATAAGACAACTGATCTATACTAATATAATCAGAGCTACAGATAACGGTGCGTTCCCAAATACTAACTCATCATTTCTCCACCAAACCCTATTCTGTGACGATTCTAAAGATTGGTCATAGTATATGTATAGGTTTTGGTGGAGAAATAAATGAACTATTAGTGAACACATTTACATTTACGCATCTTATGTGGATCCCGTGTTGTTGGACTTTATGGTACGTCATACTATAAGACAACTGACTTCTGGCTTCATAGTTTGCCATGGAATACGACAGATGGTTATGATCTACATGTTTAGTCATGCTATACGACAGAAGGTCTTGGTCGATATATTGTTAGTCAAGCTATACGACAGAAGGTCTTGGTAGATATATTGTTTGTCATGCTATACGACAGAAGGTCTTGGAAGATATATTGTTAGGCATGCTATACGACAGAAGGTCTTGGTAGATATATTGTTTGTCATGCTATACGACAGAAGGTCTTGGTCGATATATTGTTAGTCATGCTATACGACAGAAGGTATTGGTAGATATATTGTTTGTCATGCTATACGACAGAAGGTCTTGGTCGATATATTGTTAGACATGCTATACGACAGAAGGTCTTGGTAGATATATTGTTAGGCATGCTATACGACAGAAGGTCTTGGTAGATATATTGTTAGGCATGCTATACGACAGAAGGTCTTGGTAGAGATATTGTTTGTCAAGCTATACGACAGCAGGTCTTGGTAGATATATTGTTAGGCATGCTATACGACAGAAGGTCTTGGTAGATATATTGTTTGTCAAGCTATACGACAGAAGGTCTTGGTAGATATATTGTTAGGCATGCTATTCGACAGAAGGTCTTAGTAGATATATTGTTAGTCATGCTATACGACAGAAGGTCTTGGTCGATATATTGTTAGTCATGCTATACGACAGAAGGTCTTGGTAGATATATTGTTTGTCATGCTATACGACAGAAGGTCTTGGTAGATATATTGTTAGGCATGCTATACGACAGAAGTTCTTGGTAGATATATTGTTAGTCATGCTATACGACAGAAGGTCTTGGTCGATATATAGTTAGTCATGCTATACGACAGAAGGTCTTGGTCGATATATTGTTAGTCATACTATACGACAGAAGGTCTTGGTAGATATATTGTTTGTCATGCTATACGACAGAAGGTCTTGGTAGATATATTGTTAGGCATGCTATACGACAGAAGGTCTTGATAGATATATTGTTAGGCATGCTATACGACAGAAGGTCTTGGTCGATATATTGTTAGTCATGCTATACGACAGAAGGTCTTGGTAGATATATTGTTAGGCATGCTATACGACAGAAGGTCTTGGTAGATATATTGTTAGTCATGCTATACGACAGAAAGTCTTGGTAGATATATTGTTAGACATGCTATACGACAGAAGGTATTGGTAGATATATTGTTAGTCATGCTATACGACAGAAGGTCTTGGTCGATATATTGTTAGGCACGCTATACGACAGGTCTTGGTAGATATATTGTTTGTCATGCTATACGACAGAAGGTCTTGGTCGATATTTTGTTTGCCATGCTTTACAACAGAAGGTCTTGGTAGATATATTGTTTGTCATGGAATTTGATGTCGGTCTGCACCGTTTGCCATTCAATACGGTGGATGACCCGTGTCTACATAGAGCACGTAACAATGCATTTTGTTCCGTAAACAGAACTCCTATGGGCCTTCCTCTTCCTATAATTAGCTGGGCATCAAGATATAACTGAACTATTATGGCCCTGTCACACTATAGCGTATGAGAGGAACGTACGGATTGCGTATAAAAGTTTTCAAAAATCTGGTCATACGCACAACTATTGAGCGTATAAACCCGAATTTTCCACTACTATCTTCGATGAACGTATTAGCAGCGCATGAATAGCGTATGCGTACAGTTTATCTGGCGTATAGGCAGCGCATGAGAAACGTATACGAGCGTGTGTCAACTTATGCCACCGTCGGTGTAGCGTATAAAAGCGTATTAGTAACGTAAGCGAGCATATGAGTAACGTATGCTTAGCACGTGTGAGCGAATGAATAGCGAATGAATAGCGTAAGAATAGCCAGGAATACGATAAATACGTTGGTCATTCGTTAGACTTACGTTACAAATACGTTACTAATACGCTATCCATATAACAGCTTTACTGACTGCCTTGATGCCACCTTACTATGTGAAACGTATTTGACCTATAAGTACCGTACCTTTACCGACACTCTAGCGTATTCAACGTGAGCCTAGCGCATGATGAGCGTATGCGTATCGTATAATTCATACGCTCGTATACGCTGAACATTTTTGAACATGTTCAAAAACTATCTTCGGCCTCTGCGAATGAGAACGTACTCCGACGTATGGCATCGTACTTGAAACGTGTACGACGTATGCCTAACGTACCCCTAGCATATATCTGCGTATGCGAGCGTATGGGCATTTTTTTCTCATACGTTCGTGCCATACGCTCTAGTGTGACACCTCCATGAAGTATGATTGTTCTATAAGATTTTGATAGCATTTATTCATGAACATTGATATTTGAAGTGTGAGCTATGAAGTATGAAATGTGTATAGTGAAATGTCATTTCGTACTCTGTCACACCTAACCTAGCTGTTACTCATTAGAATCGCATTATAATGTAAGTCTGACGAATGAATAAATGTATTTAAGGTATCCGTAGCTATCCATACGCTACTCATGCACTCACATGCGCTAAGCATACGTTACTCATATGCTCGCATACGCTGATATATATATATATAGAGAGAGAGAGAGAGAGAGAGAGAGAGAGAGAGAGAGAGAGAGAGAGAGAGAGAGAGAGAGAGAGAGAGAGAGAGAGAGAGAGAGAGAGGGGGGGGGGCGGTTATTATTACACGAGGCCGCAGAGTGATATAGGCCCGTCACCTTGATATATGCCCGCGGGCTTTATATCACTATGCGGCCCTAGTCACCCGTGTCATAACCTGTTTATTACATTTGTAAAACATTGGCGAAAATTTCAGCAGATCAGAGATAAGGCAGAAACTATTTCTCAGCATGAAAACGGTTTTAAAAACTAAATTGAGAGAATGGCGCTATTCTGACGTCATTTGGATGACGTCAAAATGACAGTTTTACATGTCTCGAATAATGGGCGTTGGAACTAGCGGCTAAACTGCACTTTACCGGTACGTGTACTGTGCATGTGCAGAAATCTGAATCGATTCGAGCGAGGATTGTCTTTGTTAAAGCGAGGGTTCTGGAAATTGGGGCTAATTGGTATGTGTACGAGCACTTTGACAACATTTGCAGCATCGAAGCTGAACAAGACCTTCGCCATGTATCGGGGTTCTGTTGCTATAGATTTAGAACAATTATCTTGGCAGCGGACATATAGGTTATAAGCCCATCGCTAGGTCCGTATATGCCCGCTATGACAATACGACATAATTTTTTGACCGATATAGGACCATTTTGAGTGTAAAAATGTTACTATTTATAGTAACAAATGTAATAAATATATATATACATATATACGCTACTCTGACGGTGGCGTAAGTTGACACACGCTCGTTTACCTTTCTCATGCGCTGCCTATACGCAAGATATACCCTATTCACGCGCTGCTTCGAATATAGTGCTCAAAAGTTGTGCGTATGACCAGTTTTTCGAAAACTTTCATATGCAATCCATACATTCCTCTCATACGCTCTATATAATGTGACAGGGCCATCATAGTTCATAGTTTCACACTTCAAACTTCATACTTCAAACTTCATATCTTACAATTCAAACTTTATGGAATTCACAATTCACATTTCAAACTTCACACATCAAGCTTCACACTTCAAACATTACAATTTCTCTAACACGTGGTTTGACGCCATCAGCTATGTGCGCGGAATCGCGGATAGCATATAACCGACAACTTTTAACAGCATAATAAAATACTGATGACCCAACATAATTATGTACATTCTGGTGTGTTTTCAAATAGTGTAGACCCTGATCAGTGGGATCCTTTATGAGAGCTCTGATCAAGGTCTTCACTATTTGCATAGGATAAGTGTACTCGTCATAGGTACTTTGTAAGTGATGTGTATACTCATCGCTAGATACATTGGTTATAGCAGAATCGCAGTAGTTAGTAGTATTACATAGTTAGTAGTATTACATAGTTAGTAGTATTACATAGTTTTTACATTTATTTAACATTTGCAGAAACATAAAACCTGGTGAATTGTATACGTGTATGTTGAGTCATCAATTACTTTCAAATGTATTGTATCTGGATGCAAAGCATTAAAATCATTGAAAGAAATTTCTCCAACTCATCCAAACACGATAGCCTTTACAACAAACGTGGAAAAATCTCATGACGTCATTGGTATTTATATAGAAACTGTGAACAGTTTCAAGTGTGAAGTTTGAAGTCTGAAGTCTGAAGTCTGAAATGTGCAGTGTGAAGTGTGTGAAGTTTGAACCATGAAGTATCCTCTGGTCTTTCGTGGACAGAGAATTATGTAAATATTTTACGAAAGATCGGTGGTGACATTTCATTATACACACTTCAAACTTCATAAAAAATGTTATTAAAAGTTTATAGAATAGTCATACTTCATAGTTCACACTTCAAATATCACACTTCAAACTTCACACTTCGCATTTTATACTTCAGACTTCAGAATTCAAATTTCACACTTAAACCTCAGACTTCAAACTTTACACTTCAAACTTCATATTTCACACTTCACACTTCAAATATCAATATTTCTCTATCACGTGGTTTGACGACATAGACTAGTCAACTTTTAACAGCGTAAACAAAGGACTAATGGTCCAAAATATGTACATTCTGGTGTGTTTCAAATAGTGTAGACACTGATCAACATTAAAAACAATGAAATATATTAATTCCCCCAACTCCTCCAAACACGATCGCCTCTACAAAACAAGAGGGCCAAGATGGCTCTTAATCGCTCACCTGATTACCATAGATTTAATATTTGTGCTAGGTAGCCCATGGGTAGGGCCAATATTGACATTAGGGACAATATTTGAACAATGTTGATAGTGGACCATGAGCAGTGGTTCTACAGAACAAGATTTTCAAAGATTTAGAATATTGACTTTATCAAGACAATGATTCTGACCACCAATGAAGATTGGGCTAAAAATTTGCCCTCTAGAGTATTTTTTCTAAGATTTGACCTAGTGACCTACTTTTTATTCCCATCCCACCCATGATCACACTCAACCTTAATATCACCAAGACAAACAGTCTCAGCGAGTTCGAGAAAAATTGGGCTAAAAATGTGGCATCTGGAGTGTAAACAAAATTGTTCTAAGATATGACCCAGTAACCTACTTTTTGACCACACGTAACCCACTTTCAAACTTGTCCAAGATTTTATTAGGACAATCATTCTGACCAATTTTCATGAAGATATGGCTATAAATGTGACCTCTAGAGTGTTCACAAGGTTTTCCTACTATTTGACCTAGTGACCTAGTTTTTAACCCCACATAACCCACTTTCAAACTCATTCGAGCTTTTGTCAAGATAATCATTATGACGAAGCTTCATGAAGATTGGACAAAAAATGTGACCACTAGTGTTCACAAGGTTTTTCTACGGTTTGACCGAGTGACCTAATTTTCAACCCCATTTGGCCCACTTTCAAACTCGTCTGAGATTTTATCAAGACATTCGTTCTGACCAAGTTTCATGAAGATTGGACAACAAATGTGACCACTAGAGTGTTCACAAGGTTTTCCTACTATTTGACCTAGTGACCTAGTTTTTAACCCCACATAACCCACTTTCAAACTCTTTCGAGCTTTTATCAAGATAATCATTATGACCAAGTTTCATGAAGATTGGACAAAAAATGTGACCACTAGTGTTCACAAGGTTTTTCTACGGTTTGACCCAGTGACCTAATTTTCAACCCCATTTGGCCCACTTTCAAACTCGTCTGAAATTTTATCAAGACATTCGTTCTGACCAAGTTTCATGAAGATTGGACAACAAATGTGACCACTAGAGTGTTCACAAGGTTTTTCTACTGTTTGACCTAGTGACCTAGTTTTTAAGCCCACTTGACCCACTTTCGAACTCGTCCGAGATTTTATCAAGACATTTGTTCTGACCAAGTTTCATGAAGATTGGACAACAAATGTGACCACTAGAGTGTTCACAAGATTTTTCTACTGTTTGACCTAGTGACCTAGTTTTTCACCCCACGTAACCCACTTTTCAAACTCCTCCGAGATTTTATCAAGACAATCATTCTGACCAAGTTTCATGAAAATAGGGCTAAAAATATTACCTCTAGAGGGTTCACAAGGTTTTTCTACTATTTGACCTAGTGACCTAGTTTTTAACCCAACTTGACCCACTTTCGAACTCGTCCGAGATTTTATCAAGACATTTATTCTGACCAAGGTTCATGAACAGTAGACTAAAATTGTGACCACTAGAGTGTTCACAAGCAAATTGTTGACGACGGACGACGCACGACGGACGACGCACGACGGACGCCGGGCATTCAAGTCTCCCAAAGCTCAAAGGTTAATGTCATGACGTCATTCGTGTTTATATATAGTAGATCTAACTGTGAACCGTGATGTTTGAAATATGAAGTTTCAAGTGTGAGGTCTGATGTTTGAAGTATGAAGTTTGAAGTTTGAAATGTGAAGTTTGAAATATGAAATGTGACGTTTGAAGTGTGAAGTTTGAAGTCACCACCGGTGTTTCGTAATATTTTACTCACTGACAGATTTCCTAAGTATACTTTTTACAAGTATCTCCAGCTCTGTGGTAGAATGTTAAAACTAGGTTTCTTTAGGTCTGCAGTTCGATCACACACTAGTTAGGTGATTATCTATAGAGGAAACCTACGTAAACATTCAACAAACAAACATGGTTAAATTACAGGAAAACCCCGGTACTATTATAGATTGTTTTGTTGTCCTCAGAAATCCGTGGGACTAATTACAATTTACACGAGTGATAGTTAACCCTTTTCCCTGATGAATATCCATAAGATATTCATGTAAGGAATGCTATCTATACAGATAGTGACTGTTTTATATAATGACGTATGAACATGGGAATACAAGACTTTTGCAGAAACTGTATAATCCTTCTATATTATTTCATAGCAAAATGTGCGGACCAAGATCAGATAGCTCATACATAAACCGTCTGATCTGGGTCTACGCGGTTCGCAAAGGCGTGTTTATCGGGTAAATGGTTAACGTATGCACGAAGTGCTGGTTGTAGAGTGCTCAACTAGGATACGCGAAGTTCGATTGCCACGCCCGGTGGATATATCTTTCTAAGAGTAATGCCGATTAGCATTCACGTATTATTTATTTTATATCAGCTGTCCACAAACTGAATATCAAACGTACAGTAAACCCTTTCTACTTTACAAAGAAATATACACGTCTTACGTGGGTTCTTAACCCTTTCCTTCATATAAACATCTTTTTGGTGCATTTGCAAACAAAGCAGATCCAGATCTGACGGCCCCTATAGGAGCCGTCTGATCAGGGTCTGCTCTGTTTGTTAGTGGAAATTGATATATCTGTTTATCATATTATCTGCTTTGTGGGACTGTCGTAACTGAGTGCCGTAAATCGCGGAAATACACTAGTGCATTTTTATGCAAATTAGCAATCGTTAGCCAATCGTAGCGCTCATTAAAGTGTTAGCCAATCGTAGCGCTCCATGTGCGTCGTCCTTTGTATTACTACGTTGTTTGTAAAAAACGGTCAAAACAGCCGTCAGCTATTGCCTGTTTTAAGGATTATGTGATAAAAAGAATTTTACATTCGTGTTCATTACAAATTGTTTTCATGAAACTAAAGCTCGTATCATATTTTATAGTAAACTCGTTTCATAAAAAACACTCATGCAAGATCCTCCATATTTCTTTGAGAGAGAGAGAGAGAGAGAGAGAGAGAGAGAGAGAGAGAGAGAGAGAGATGTCATTTAGATCCAATTTGTGTAACAGGTAACGGTTTCAAACAGACTAGTTGTTTTGGTACATCTTTTTGATGACTGACAACTATTGTATGTAAGTTTGGCGTTTGTGGATCTTTGTCCTCTGTATACTTATATTTTATTCATATTTAGGTCACTTGTTTACATAATTAGAACGTTCTGACAGCTTGAATGTGGATCAGATGTTGATGAGACGCCGAGTGACTCGGCTTCTGATCTAGATCCAAGCTGTTTGGGTGAGAAAAAAGATACAGCGAAACCCCTCTACAGAGACCACCAACATATGTATAATGTTGTGTCTTAAAGGAATGTGGTAGCTCAATGAAGGACGAACTTTATGTAGAAAATTCCAACATTAAGCAACTGCATGCTTTTAAGACACCTGTGTTTATTCATAAAATCGTCGTGTTTGAGGTGTTTTACTGTAAATTTTAACCCCATTATGTTGCTAAGTATTAGAATCGTTTTGGAGAGAATGCATGTGCAGTTTGACAGAGAAATATAAAACAATGTATATAACTTGGATTGTGGTAAATACTTCTCTTATACCTACATTCCTGTGTATACATTACAGATGTGAGTATTGCTATCGTAGACAACCCCTTGCCCTGGTCAACACAACACCAGTACATCAACACTAGTCCAGCTATTTGTCACCTGATTCTCATTTGCAAACAGTATGGCTCCAGATGACACGCCGAGTAACTCGGCCTCTCATCTCGATCCAAGCTTTTTGACACTCGATCAATAGTTTTGCAAAAGCTTGATCGAATTCCATGTAGTCAAATAGCATAAGATTCAAATTTGAGCAGACATTATTTCTTTCAAAGCAAGAAAAAGGGTTAACTGGCCAGTCATAAAGATAGCTGTGTATGTCTAACCCTTGTACAGCTAATCGTGATCGGACTCGCATTTAGGTACAATTTGTACATGTTTCCAGATTTGTCTTATTTTACCCTTACAATACGGGGAACGAGTCATTTATTTCAATTGTAAACAGTGTAGATCCAGATGTAGTGTATGGGCTGTGATATGCTGGCGGCATGCGCTGCAGGTCAGGGAGTGCGTAATTTAGCCGACTGTAGTATTAAGACGTGTAAATAAATATAGCTGACAGTGAGTCCTCTCTATATCCTCTCTATATCGATATACACCACGCCAGATGAAAGGGTTCCTAGAGGAGCCCTCTCACCAGGGTCTACACAGTTTGTCATGTTACATTTTTCTTAGAAAACTCCCTAAATATGCACCACAAGTTTGACCTGTTTGAATTTCGGAATAGTTCATCTGAACATTAAGTATTGTAAGGGCTAACCCCGTGCCTGCTGAAAAATGTCTGCTACAGTTCATGTCATATATAATATGCTGTGTATATGAGACATATGCTTTATACAAGACATAATACGTTATGTATATATATGAGACATAGTAATAATCATATGTATATGAGACAGACTCTACATGAGAAATGATACGTTGTTTATACGAGATATAACATGGTACATGTATATGAGACATAGGATTTATACATGATACATAATACGTTATATGTATATGAAACCTACCACACTGTACATATGAGATAGAAGTGTGTCTCTTTTTGTGATTAACTTTTTCTTGTAACACATTCAATACATATATGTATGTCCATATATAGATGAAGAGACTTACCTTCAGATTATCATGTTTATCCTCTAATTTATCTGGGTTTCGAACCAAAGCAGTCACAACATGTCCTCTTTCCAGTGCTTCATTAATCACTTGCTGACCCGAGGGTCCGGTGGCTCCTAATAGCGCGATCTTCATCTCGAACAATAATCTTGATAAAATGGTCTTTAAACTATAGAACAACGTCTTCAGAGTCCAAACTCTCCTTAACTGTTTGTGAGCATGTTGCAAGTAAGTCCTTGTTAAAGCCAATAACGTAAATCTACGTGCATTTATGAATGTTTCACTGAGGTTGTAGGCCCTTACTGTTTACATGCGTACACATTGCGTAATCCTGATTCTGCACGTGGATACAAACCACCAACTCATTGATCGGTTTGATTTAGTCGATCCGTACGGAAAACGTAAAAAACATAATTTCGAAATGATATGTGCAGCATGCGCTTAACACTATACCTCATGAATATTCATGTGAGAAATAGTCACATAATTAATATTTATGTGAGAAATAGTCACATAATTAATATTTATTAGCCGATTTGTTTCAGTAATGTGAATACATCGCAACAGGAACTTATCTAATTAAATAAGCAAACAACAGACCCTGATCAGACGGTTCCAAAAGGGACCGTTTGATTTGGGCGTACTCTATTTATAAAGATGTTATAAGATTTGTCTGTGAGGTTAAAAGTTACGTATTCAGATCCGTAGTTATAACATGATGTGTAAATATAGTGTAGTACACTTGCAATGACTACACGCGCTAGCCACTTTCCTTTATGCCGGTGAATGACGCACCCACACAGATGTTGCTTATCCCTTCACCAGCTCAATGTCACTGATATTGCAATCCAATTAGACCGAGGAAGCATACTAACTAGGTGGCCAGTACAGATTCACGCTATCTATTGGTCGGATCCTGATTTACCTTATCGTTAATCTCCGCTACATGTACAGATAAATTCCTCTCTAAGCAGCTTAATGCAGTTTGAAAGTCATGCAGAAAGCTCCTAGAGGAGAGGTGCTTTCTGTTTTGAATTTCACCCTGCATTATGAGCAGCCACCTGCCTAAATATACCTAAATTCTTCTCTAATACAATTCCGGTTTAGTGGGGGTTTACTCTATCCGCGACCTGATCGTTTTGGCGAACAGATTTGATCCAGAGTAACTCGGCGCCTAATACGAATTCAAGCTGTTTAACTCTCGGTCAACACTTTTCAAAAGGTTGATCTAAAACTGCACCTGCTTTAAGTTTGGGCAAACATTTTTCTTTCACACTGAGGTAAGCGTTTATATGAACCATTTACTCTATGCGTATGGATACTGGAAGTGTTTGGTCATGGCAGAGGCTGTACATAGAATCATACCTATATTGTATCATAAGCAAACAGAGCAGACCAAGATCAGAAGGCTCCTATACGAGTAATCTCTTCTGGGTCTACTCGGTTTGCAAACGAGAAAAGTGTATTCACGGAGTAAAGGGTTAATATTTAGTTTTCACATAATCAGCAAATATTGCAGTGCCGTCTAAACGACAGTATTTCATACGTGTAAGCTTTTTCGGGCTATTCATATTATATGTCAGTATGTCATATTTTAGACAGGTAAGATTTGGATGTTTCTCAAAAACACTGAGGGATCAATTTGTTAATTGATAAGCACGTTATACGGAGAATGTGTAATTACATTTGCAAACAGTTTGGCCACAGATCAGACACCGAGTAATTCGGCTTGCAATCGGGATCGAAACTCATCGACGCTCTGCTTGTAAAATTAAACGGTAGTTTTAGAAATGAGTAAGAAAACATTCATTTCCGCAGTAGGATTAAGGAGAATGTTTTTGTTATTCTCCAACACCAGTTTAGGATCGTTTCACATCGTAAAAGGGGCATTACAGCAGGCGATAAATTAAAACGGTAATATTGCATTATCTCCCTTATCTTAGGTTGCAATGGAATGAAAGTCCACTCTGAAACTTAACCCCTATACACTTTACGAATATCCCTGTTAGAAATAATTACATCATGACATTTCTTTATTATAATTACACATGAACACATGAACATAAGACTTTTTGGCCATGACAGAAGCTGTAGGGTCATATCTATATTTCTTCATCAGGAAACAGAGCAGATTGGTGTTGGTTTACTAGTTTTGCAAATACATAGAAAGGCGATTTTATGGAGTAAATGATTAAAGCAGACGACATTGTTTGCAGACGGAAGTTATTTGGCGCTGAAACGCTCTAGCAAACGTTAACTCTTTCCTTCATATAAACGCTTTTTCGCGCATTTGCAAACAGAGTAGACCCCAGTTCGAATGGCTCCTATATGAGCAATCTGATCCGGGTCTGCTCTGTTTGCTAATTGAATTTGACAGACCTGCTTCTTTACTTTCTAATATAGCTGCAATGTTCCATCTTGCATTAAAACTATTTAACCATGAATACTCAGTAGCTTTGAAATTTCGTATACGCATAGAGCAGGGAAACGGTTAATTAACTAGAGAATAAAAGTTAAAGAACCTCATGAAAATATGTGTGCGTGCGTGTGTGTGTGTTTGATACATATGAAGGTAAATACGGGTCATTTGTTGCATTAATCGAGTTGTTACTGCTGTGACTAACCATGTCTACTCAGACGCTGACCTGCTGTTTTTTTCTCCAATTGTTCAAGCTTTGACGATCCTGCAGACCGAACGTCAAACAAGTTGAATGCTGACGAGGCGCCTGGTGAGAGAGACGCATCGTACCCGCACTCAAGTTGTTTGTAAAAGCCTGCCAGGATAAAGGATAAGCCATTGCGATAATGTTTTACTGTACTATTAATCATTCGTGGTTATGGTCTATGACTGACAATCACTTAGTCCCTCAACACTGTGGTTCGAATTCGGCCTGCAAATTTGAAATGTTCATGTGAGGAAACCTTCCAGCTGGGATGCGGTGACTTACCGCCAACTGGAGGGTTACCAACTGCGATGACTTACCGCATGCCAACTGGAGGGTTTCCTCACATGCAAATTTCATAATATCTACCCAGCTGTTCTTCTCTGTACGAAACTAATATTGTTCCATGCACGGGAACGCCTCTACTGTTTGCAAATGGCATTAGTGACCCGTGCCCCGCACTGCAAGGGTTAACGTCAGTGTTAGGCACATAATCATAGAACTTTACAGTTTGAATCTTTTTTAAATACCATTTGTTAACCCTTTCAGTACAAGACACATGCCATTAGTGTCATTTGCAAACAGTGTAGACCTAGATGGGAGGACAAACCAGTGTCTGCACTGTACAGATTTTCATTAATAAATACCCCTTGATACTCACGGTAAGTATGACCTTTTGGAATGTTAAACACTTGCAGTGCGGGACACGGGTCACTTATGACATTTGCAAACAGTGCAGACCCATATGAGAGGGCTCCTGGTGGATTCCTCTCATCATGATCTGCATTGTTTTTCATGTTGCACTTTTGTTTAGAAATACTCCCTAAATATTCACCAAAAAATTGACCTGTTTGGTTTTGGAATAGTCCATTTGACAATTACGCGTTGTAAGGATTAAGCTGAACATATGCGACGAGCGTGCCTTTCTATACGGACATCTTACTATTTAACCTTCATCCGATTGCACCTCAATGATTATGTTTGGAAGAGGGTGTATTTCGATATGTTGTCATTTGGATTATAATTATAATATGTATTATGCCAACTTAAAGTAGTTTCCCCAATGGGTTGCCAGGATGCGCATGCGATAAAATTATGGGTACAAATTTAAAAGAAATAAACGTTGTTATATATAAAGTAAATCGAATTGTTCAAAAATTGTCAGTTCGGCAGAATCCAATATGTTTATCTACATGTATATACATCACAAACTCAGATCGATACCGCTACCTGAACAACCATATACACCAGTACCTGACTGAACCGCTACCTGAACAACCATATACACCAGTACCTGACTGAACCGCTACCTGAACAACCATATACACCAGTACCTGACTGAACCGCTACCTGAACAACCATATACACCAGAACCTGACTGAACCGCTACCTGAACAACCATATACACCAGAACCTGACTGAACCGGAATTTTAAATCAGTATTAATGCTTATCTTTCAGACTGTTAGCAGTTTAATGCAGAATGAAAGTCGTTCGGGGATTTTCTACATTCCTTTCAACCTGCATTAAGCAGCAACTTGCGTAAGGAGATTTCGGTTTGTTCTTTACTAACATTTCGCTTCAGGTAGGTTTGTACTGTATCTGTTATTCTTGCATTGTCCTTCCCTGCAGGTTGTAGCTGTACCATACTACAAGGTATTCATTATATTGCGTATCGATCACATGTACAGTGACAATTTGTTGGCAGAAGCTGCTGACGTGTGGTATGGTGTAGAAGCAAAATGAATGTTAATTGTGCTCTGGTGTACGAAACCCAAACTTTAGCTTTGCGCACAATGTAGAATCAGATCAGCCGCCACGTATAACCCACAGCCTTATCAGAGTCTGCATTGTCTGGTACCATTCAGGTTCACCATTCTAGTTTGCTGACATGTGAGAAAAACAGTGTAGAATCTGACCAGCTGCTGTATTCAAAGTGTGTCTGACGTTATGGACAGAGCATAAAACCACTGTTATAAAAATGGATTCCAAAAGTCCTGAAATAAGTGCTATGGCTGAAATAACAAACAGACAAGTGCCTGAATCTGTAATTGATAATTGTTTAAAAAGAAAAATGGGAAAAGTTCGCATAAACGTCGGAGGAGTATTGTTTAAGAGTTACACACAGACACTCCAAAGGTTTCCACACACTCTGCTGTCAGATTTGGATGAATCCAGCGAATATTATGATGCAACTGAGAACGAGTATTTCTTCGACAGAAACCCGGTGACTTTCAACTCCATTCTTGATGCATACAGGACAGGAAGCGTTCACATGCCAGGGGTTATTTGTGGACCAAACTTCAGAGAAGAGCTAAAATTCTGGAAGCTCCCGGAGCGGCTTGTCAGTGAATGCTGCTGGGAAAGCCTGTATACCACAGATGACAATCTCCAGACCATAGAAGTATTAAAAAGCTTCTGCAAAACAGATAAATGTGTAACAGACTATCCAACTACCATACGAGAGCAGCTTTGGAATTTTCTACACGAGCCGACCTCTTCTGTATATGCAAAGGTACTCCTATCATTGTAGGTACCTGTGTAGCACACAAGCAATGGTCACGTGATTTCTGATCATATAATACAATGCTGATCCTATTTTCATTTTTCACTAAACCATTTCTTATACATAATCGTTCAGTAACCCTTTGTCAGTTGAATACAAGTCTGCACAAACTCGTACCTACGTTCGATCATTGAAGGCTTTGGTGAAACAATTGATCGAATTTCAAACAGCTTGGATCCCGATGAGACACCAAGTTACTCGGCATCTCATCTGGGGCCAGACTGTTTGCCAATGCCAGTCCAGTTTTGGTTAGCAGGCACAGTGTTAATGCGATATCTGATACTGAAGCAACTATGCTTTCTTGAACTTTTGCCCTTTGTAAAGGCAAAGTCCAAGTAATGAGTCTCCATATCAGATATTGGATAGATTAGATGAACATATACAGGTGCTACGTCTTTCACCACGACTTATTGCCATCGAAACAAAATTGTCGCCGGGTTCAATTTTTATATTTTATTTTTCTTCAGTTTTTGTCTCAAAAACATACTCACAATATAAGTATCAAACAGTTTAGACCCGGATGAGATACTGGGCCACTCATCTGGATCGAAACATTTTGTGTTCACGTATTCACCATTAGAGTTAAATCATTTTTAACTATTTTTATACCCAACCGCTATTTTTATACCCAACCCCTATTTTTATACCCAACCCCTTTGGACAAATCTATCAAAACGGAGGAGGTATTACAGAAAAGGAAACACTTAGAACTGTGCTGTTTTAAAACTATTGTGATAAATAGAGCATTTGCTCCCATGGGAGCAAATGCTCTTTTTATCACAATGCTTTCAAAAAGTAACTTTTACAGAGACACCAAAATGCATCAGTATAGAGGGTTAATCTTCATTTTCTTAGTGATATCGTCTACATATGTATATTTTAAACCGACGCGTATCTATATATGTTTCATTTTGAAGCATGTTTAAGCATGAATCCTGAGTGACTTTTTTAAAATAAGTTGTGATGTAAACAGTTAGAACCCTGATCATATGACTCCTTCAGGACCGTTTTGATCTTGGTCTACATCATTTGCATACGTCCTAATTTATAGACACTTATAAGCGAAATGGAATACGACCTAATGAGGTGGTGAAGTCAGCCCATTCACTTTGCTACATATTACAAGTCAGACTATTCACTTTGCTACATATTACAAGTCAGACCACTCACTTTGCTACACATTACAAGTCAGACCACTCACTTTGCTACATATTACAAGTCAGACCACTCACTTCGCTGCATATTACAAGTTTATCAGTTCCTGTATATTTAACTTGTGTTTGCAATGATTAGTCAATGGTCGTCGACGTCAGCGTCGCCATCTTGGTTAAGTTAAAATATATACAGTAGTATAGACCCGCTGTTTTCCTCAATAGGAACACATTATGTAGTCGCTGCTTTGAAACTTGCCAAATGGATCTATTATTATAGATAAACTTGTTTCGCTGTACCATATTCACTCTATTTATCATTCAGAGAAGTAAAGCAGGTGCGCAATGATATACATGTACTAAAATATCGTACTCGTATTTCTGAACCAAACTCAAATCATACCGTTTGAAGAGGACATTATAATAAACAGTAGTAATAAAGGGGTTCGGCGGAGAATATGAAACAAAGCTGTTCTTAATATGCCATTTCTTTCTCTATCGCTATGATTTCTGCCCTGGATTTAAAAACACATTTTCTACACCAACATTAGAAGTTAGCTTACTTTATGCAGGGTATACTTTAGGGTTCATTAAAACTATCTGACCGTCCATTACGGTTCATCTTTAGATATTGAACAAGATGTGAATGTATCTGTCTTGAATATAGCAAGAGCAGTGGCAGATGTGTTTCTTCAAAGTTATTAAACCTTGAAAAATATTTAATGTGGATATATCACAATATCGGCTTTGACGGACAAATAAGGGGTTATTCTTGAACGTGACTATTTTTTGTTTATGTTCATATCTTGCCTGTAATTCTGGCCACCATCCGCGTAATCGTGCTGTTTAGATCAAAGACTTCATGCATTAAGTTACCTCATGTTCTTAATTACCATGGACGAACGGTAGAACCTGTCTTAATCGGTCATTCATTTCTTGAGCAGTTATTTGCTTAATGCAGGTCAAAAGTAACACAGAAAGCCCTTACGGGATTATGTTTGACCTGCATTAAGCTACCAACTGCCTTAAGACCCATATTTATTACTTAGATGGTCTATTGTAACATTATTTTGATTTGCCGTTATAGAAGTTGGGGTTACTGTATTTCAAATACTAATTTGATCATTAATTTTCCGCACAAGCCTATTCTAAAGAGTGTTTGATCGAGAAAGAAGGGAACCTGGTTAATATTATTTTTGTTTTGTTTATTTAAGCACAATTCCTAAGATTCTAAACATCAGCTCGTGTACGAGTTTACATCAAAGGCGTGCGGTTCCTTCCGTTGCCAGGTGACACTTAGATTGATTACTTCGATAAAAGGTGGAAACAAATTATCTGATATAATGTTACTATCTGTCAATCATTTTTCTTCAGAAAAGTAATTGACGTAAAAGCATTTCTGTGGTATCGTATTATAATTATACACAATATCAATTTTGAGCTTTCAACATAATCAGCACCTTATCAATTCAGTGAGTCCGTGCCTTGTCAAATCATATTAAAATGTTATCAAAACATTCAATGATGTCGGTTGACTATAAGAACGTTTAACAAGAGCGACAGACAAACATGCGCACCCAAGTAAAATGTACTAAAATTGTTTTTTCGAGACGATTCTAAAGAGTGGTAACAATATAGGGTTTGGCGGAGAGAAAAAGAAGTTTTAATTTTAGTATCTTATCTGGACCTCTGTTTTACTCGTATATACATTTTGTACAGATCTATGACGTCATCATAATAACACACGAAAGTACACAGCTGCACCAGAAGCACACATGAAATACACGCTCACATCATAGCAGCAGTGCCGTTAAACTAACATTCAACCAAACTAATCCAAACTGATAGAAACAAAAGGCAAGATGTGACGCCATAACTAAAGTCAGAGTATGATAAGACAGAAAACACTTAACTGAAAAAAATATCGGCTGGACTTGGTCTAGGGCATTGCGACACTGAAACCTCAATTCACTGGAAATACATTTAGACTTTCCCTTGCGACTTTAGAAGGCGGCGTCTGATCTTAATTGACTCAGCTGTTTGGCTCGACCTTTAATTTTATGTATGCGGTTTATTCTTATTATTTTGATGCTAATTAACTCAATTATCCATTTTACTAAATGCTTAAACAAGATTGGGTTGTAAGTGGCAATTAGAAAATTGACGTCGAAACAATTATATATTATGATCCTGTTATACATTGTACTTGTCTAATTAACTATTTTAATCCTTTGCATAAATTTGTCCCTCTGGTGAAATTGAAAAACAAACTTCACTTTCAAATTTTGAAATAGACTATATAAATATTTGGGCGACGCAAGAGTTAATCATGCTTTACGTCATATCTTCTTTACAGGTGTGGTGTTTGTTCATTTCGTTTATTATATTGACGTCAGTTGTGATGTCAGCCGTTGAAACAGTTTCTACTGCGAGAACTGGAACATACTCGGCGGCAGAACAGGATGCGATACGTCACGCCATGCAGATTATGAATAGACACGACACGAATACAACATTCTTCAGACTATTTTACAAAAAACCGCATGTTCTGATAACCGTTATTGACGGTTTCTGCTTCTTCATTTTGACCACTGAGTTGGTATTCGTGGTATTCCTCTGTCCAAGAAAAATGGAACTCCTGAGATGTTGGCTGCACATTTCAGATGTTTTATGCTCATTAGCATTCTGGTTTTCCTTCATTTGCGAGAGAAATTTGGAACAGATTGAATCGCCAGTGCTTATAAGAATCTTGATTGTGTGCAAGTTTTTGAACATTCTAAAGTTAGTGAGACTGCTAAGAATTGCTCGGAATTTCCCATCACTTAAGATAATGGCATTGACATTGTACTTTTGTAAAAAGGAGCTTGGTATGATGGCATTACTATTGTTCATCTTGACAAGTTTATTTGGCACAGTGGTGTTTTTATCTGAATGTGCATTCAATGACACTTTTGACAACACTTTCACTGGGATGTATTGGGCACTTATTACTCTGACAACTGTTGGATATGGTAATTATGTACCAGGCACAACACTCGGGCAAATAGTGGCCGGTGTCTGTGCAGTTTGTGGAGTTATCATTCTCGCCATGCCGATTGGAATAGTTGCCTCCAACTTTGACAATTTGTACAACCACTATAAATACGTTTCAAGACAAATGCAAGCTGAAAGATCACAATATGGAGACGAAAAGAGAAATTCTTCTATAAAATTGGAACAAAATACGTCCAATTTACGTGCAATTCACCAAGCGTGTGAAATGGAGACGAGAGTCGCATTAGAAAACAGTGTACACAGTGATTGCTCTTCTACAATAACACCTACCTGTCTCCCAAAAAACGAAGATGTCTAATGGAATGGTTGCAAACAACAGTACAGAACAACAGCTGGAATGGTTGGCAAAGCAAAGGGTATGGACCGACAGCTTAGGGTATCAACAAACTGCGTGTAGATACACATGTAATACAAACATCAGTCTGTTTTAACCATTTCCCTCATACCAATGCCTTTTCACGCCTTTACTCGCGAATGAGCTGTCTGATCAGGGTTGGCTCTGTAATGAGCTGTCTGATCAGGGTTGGCTCTGTAATGAGCTGTCTGATCAGGGTTGGCTCTGTAATGAGCTGTCTGATCAGGGTTGGTTCTATTTGCTTATGGATTTTACTTATCTGATTTTACAATTTTCAACCATGGTGATTAAAAAAAACAATTTCCCCCATTACATTCCTTTAATTCAGGCTATGAATATTCATTAGGGGAAAACTCTAGAATAAAAAAGTGTTAAACCACCTTTAGCCATTTATTTCCATGACTATTCATGTATGAAATAATATATAATTTATGTGAATATAAATTGGCTTACTTTCCTTTTAAAATGGCAAATTAACAAGAAAAAACTCGGCCGTAACAGATAGTCTACCGGTTTGTACTATTTCATTTTTGTCGTTCGGGTGGCTGTTTGTTCTGTATGCAGTGTTCCTGCAAGACTCATATTTGTATGTTAGTAACCAAACAGAACAGCCATTGACTAGGCGGCTCAAACGAGAGCCGTCTGGTGTTGGTCTTCTCTAGCTGTAAAGGCGTTAAATGGCCTCGTTATTAAGCAAAGGGTTAGAATATTATTTATATGCCTTTTAAAAAAAACTCTAAGCTGTCTGGATATCACAAACACCAGTTTATGAAGACGTGTTCAATCAATTCGCTTAAACCTAGTTATTCTGTATAAGAAGGAACTGTCCAGTGAAAGATGTCGCAAGGTTGGCTTTGTTTCATTCAGTTTGTGTTAAGTTTTTCGCTGCCAATGGCGAATTGCAAACAGTGCATATTGGAAAATAACAAATGAAAAACAAAATGACAAATAACATGATCGACTATTTTAGCACCATTTAGCACCCAGTAAGAGATGATGATCAGATGATATAGATGAAGTCGATGATGGCAGATAAGCAAATGGTGATATTAATGGCGATTATACATGATCCAAAGGAAGATAAATCGGGCGATTTGCATGTTTCCAGGCTTGCCTGGGACCGCCGAGTAGTTACGATCGGATGCAATCTGGACACCATGATACCGGATACAAGACACAGGAAAACTTATTTTTGAGTCCAGATTACAACAATTAGCTTTAGGTGTATAGAACAATCTATCGACTAGAGTAAATGCCCTCTAAAGAGGTGATCTAATTGCGAGCGTCGAGTGACGTCACGTACACAATTTAATAAGCGCTCACTGATCTAGACGTAACGAGATATGTTGCATGGAATAGTACATGGCAGGTAGATGGACATTTCGTATAGGAAAGACACTTGAGGTATTATAATACATGATATCATACATCTTGTAGGTAAATCGCAGTCATCATACAGAATACGACAGAAAATGATTTAAAATGTTTATACATGTACTTGTAATTATTATACTGCAAAGTAAAATTAAAACAAAGTTTCCACTGCGAAACCGGGACATACTCGGCGCATCCGATCCTACATATAATTCTTGTACATGTATGAGGGAACATGATTGTCTAGAACAATCGCATGTCCATAACAATTAAGCCCTACAACCTATATATCAGTATTGTGAAGCTTTTACTGATAGTTGCTTTGAGTG
Organism: Azorinus chamasolen; assembly: GCA_963576725.1. Taxonomy (NCBI): domain Eukaryota; kingdom Metazoa; phylum Mollusca; class Bivalvia; order Cardiida; family Solecurtidae; genus Azorinus; species Azorinus chamasolen. Next base: position 41,505,659 of record OY755251.1, read on the forward strand.
TTTCAAGATCGATACATTTTCAGCATGTTGACCACGCTACGACAAATGAGTGTTGAAATCATGCAATTATTTATTTATCAGTTATCCAGAAATGTTAATGACGTGATCTGGATATACAATATTATGAGCGATCATTTGCATGCACGTGATATGTGCCTGTTGAAATTTATTAATGACTGCAGTCTGAGCGCTCTGAACTCACTGGATACGTGTTATGGCGCAAACTACACATATATATCATATGACAACCTTAGTTCGTCCATGATTGACTATGTTCTCGTATTGTTTTACAATATGGAATAGCTAGCGACTACTGCTTAAATGTATCGAGACATAAACCTATTTGGTATTGCTTGAATGTTGGTATAGATTTTGGAAAGGAATGTGACATAGGCTCACGTACTGATGTCCTTAACTGGAAAAGGGCAAGTACAGGTTCTGTTGACCACTACTGTGAACTTCTCTTAGATTTAAGTGAAATTGCAAACGCTTGTTTGGATGAAGATGGGTAAGATATGGCATACAGTAAGGTATGTGATAGACTCTTAACGCACTATAACGGTACACTACCTACGAAAGGTTATAGGTCGTACTTGAAACCGAACTGGTGTGAGGAACTCAATTCTGTTCACGCGGATATGGAAAGATTTCGGGCAGCGTGGTGTCGGTCAGGTAGACATCGCGGTCACGGCGCAGTAGAATACCGAATGTACAAGGATAAGAAGGCTGCATTCAGGCGAGTTCATAGACGGTGTGTCCGCCAATATCTCGCTTCGTTGGAAAGGAATCTTGAGGATGCTGCTCAGACGGATAGTTCCTTATTTTGGAAGCTCTTGAAGTCACGTAAGGGCAAGACCAAATGGTCGCTTGGGGTGGGAATTATATTTGATGGAGTGGTTTTCAGGAGTAGAGAGGACTTAACTGAACAGTGGACAAAGTACCTTTGTGATCTGTATGGCCCGTCTGATTCTCCATACTTTGACGGTACATGGGAGCACCATGTGGACTCATCTATGACGGACTACTTTAATTCAGTTACAATTAACAGAACGGTAACGGTTATGCCAAAGTTGGTAGAGAAGTGCATTCTCTCATTGCCAAACGGGAAGGCAAGTGGTGTTGACGGTGTCTGCTATGAACATTTGTTGTATTCTGCTGCAGTTATCTCCCCTATTCTAGCTAATATGTTTTCACGTATGCTTCCTCGTGGGTACGTACCGTTGGATATGAAGATGGGCGAGATAATTACCCAACACAAAGTGAGGAAGAAAGCAAAGGACAATTCGAACAATTATCGAGCCATTACGTTGTCATCAGTAGTTTTAAAACTGTTTGAAATGGTACTGTTAGAGCGCTGCCAGGACCGGATACTGGCGGGCATAAGCTTGCAAAAGGGTGGGTTCAAGAACCGGTTAGGGTGCGCAATGACTTCAATTTTACGCGAGACACTTCATCATGCGCGGGAACAGTCGTCAAAAGTGTTTGTCTGCTGTCTAGACGGACGACAAGCTTTCGACCATGTCTGGCACTATGGCCTGTTCTACAAATTGAAAGAACTTAATATCGATGGAAACACCATGGTTGCGTTGAAGGCATTGTACAAAGACGCTACTTGTCGTGTTAAATTCAATGGATTGCGTTCTGGGAATTTTCCAATCCATCAGGGAACGAAACAAGGCGGCAAAAGCTCACCGACGATGTACTTATTGTTTATTGACGGTCTTTATAAAGGAACTGGAGGCCAGTAGACTCGGCGTTTGTATGTATGGTATGAACATGTCATCTCCGACCCTGGCTGACGACATGACATTGCTGTCGTTTTCGGAAACGGGACTAGGACAGATGCTAGATATATGTTGGGCATACTGTTGTAAGTGGCGATACTTTTACAATGCTGATAAGTGTGCCGTTTTTGTGTTTAATGATGACCCAGCCCTCCGGAACGAATGTACAAATTCGGGAATGAAACCATTCGAGAAACAGACTCACAAGTTCACTTGGGCATCCACTGTGACAAGTCGTTATCATGTAAGATGCAGATGTACGACGCCGGTGTTAATCTACGTGGTTTGTATATGAACACGTAACGGAATTCGATCAAAGAATGTTTCGCCATTGCTACTAAAGACAATATACATGTCTGCAATCTTACCTAAAGTTATTTATGGCTGTTAAACGTGCAATTCATATGCAAATAGGGATATGTTATGTTTAGAAAGAGCCCATCTTTTTGTGTGAAGCATATGCATGTAAGCAAGTACTGTCACATTAACTATGCTCTCGTGATGCCAGATGTACCACCGATAGAAGTCATCATGGACAAAAGGAAGCTATTAATGCTTGGTCAACTTTGTCAGTTCCCATGTAAATATCTGGCAAAGAGAGTGTCTGTAAATCGTTTGATTCGGTATTTCAATATTGATAGACAGTCAAGGAGATTCATACCAGATATTTACCGCATACTACGCAAGTATAACATTACATATGTAATAGAGCTATTATTGACGCATGGAACATTTCCGTCCAGGAACTCGTGGAAGAAAGTCGTATGTGACAATGTTGATCGCATATGGAAAAACAGTACTTTTCTGAAATTGAGTCGGTCGGTAAGACTATTATCAGATAGCAATTTGGTAAGGGGTAAGGGCTGCTCCCGCCTTTGGGAAGTGGCAAGAGATTGTCCAAAACTCAGTGGTATGTGCAGTACTATAGCAGCCGGTGTTGGTTTATATTTATCTGGTCAGAAATTGTGGTCATGTAAGAAATGCAGCCATCAGTGTACTGACATTGTAGAGCACCTTTTGTGTTATTGTGATAAGAACGACACTCAAATAAAAGCGTTATGGGACACAATAATTGAGTACAATGGAAGAAAGGAGTTTGAACGGATTGTGCGTTTCCCGGATCATGATCAGTGTGCTGCTATACTGCATAGTTTAGTGACAATGGTAGATAACGGTCTGTACTTGCCTGGTTTACCTGTAATCACTCAACGTATATTTAGGTGACTGTATGGTCTGGTCTACAGTCACAAGTTTGAGATACGAATACCAATGTAAGCTTCAACTCTATGATACATCTTAATTTGTGTTTTATATGGTAGAGGTTAAGTGTTTGTTTCTGGGTATATGGCACCATATGGAGACGGTTGCGTCATGTAATTAGCGCAGTAAACTGCTAGAGTATATGCATGCATATGATGTGTGGTATGCACTGTCTTATTTAACAGTAAGTGAAATATGTAGGTGAAAATGTGGTGTAGTCTAGCGTGGCGGCTGATCTGGGTCAGCACTGCTTGCGTTACCATTGGTTGGATTTTGTAGAAGAAACCGTGTTATAAGGACATTGTTACTTTACTTGAAACCTATATGACACAGCATGTGAACATGTATGGTGCATGTGTTATTTGTTTGTGGGTTTCTGTTTTCCATTTATGTATGTGCGTTAGGGTGAAATAACTCGTTTACCTATCTCCCTTTTCCTAAGTTCGTCTCGTAGGAAAAGGTTGACGGGATTTCACTCGAGTTACTTTTAACCTTATTCGTCAGAGAGATTCTCTTAGCGGCATTATAAACAGAGCGGATCAAGGTCTGACGATTCCTACACGAGTCATCTGATCAGAGTCAGATCTGGTTGTTGGTTTGGTTGTATAGGTCTGCTAATACTTTTTCCAGTTACTGGACATGTTGTTGCAATGTACTGAGATAAAACCTTACCTGATAATATTTCATACAATAATTATTTATCACATGAACATTCATCAGGTAAAGGGTTTAATGATCAGAGGAATCGTTAGGGTGTTTATACTTGCTGCTTGGAGGACTTCGTGTATAAATGTTTGTGTATTTCTCTCGTTCGTTTATATATTAGTGATAGTATATATGCGGAGGTGATAGCGTTATTCAGACGGTGCGGACACCGGAGATCTGTGGCCTTTGTAAACTGTATGGATCTAGATCAGACGTTGGGTAACGTGGTGTCTTATCCTGTGCTATACGGTATACTTGAACAAAGTCCTGGTGGTGTTGATTGTAGCAGGTAACGTCTGGCTAGAGTGCAAGGGTGTAATTGTTTAGGTAGAATAACTCCTTAACCTATCCCCCTTTTCCTAATTTCGTTTCGTAGGAAAATGTTGACTGGGTTTCAATCGGGTTAGTTTTAGACCTTGTTCATCGGAGAGGTGCCTCTTAATGGAATTATAGACAGAGCAGATCAAGATCTAACGATTCCTGCAAGAATCATCTGATCAGAGTCTGATCTGGTTGTTGTTAGAATTATATAGATCTGTCTGTACTATGGTCAACTACCAGTCATGGTGTTACATTATACTAATACAAAACTTTACCTGATAATGATAGATACATGAATACCTGTCAGGTAAAGGGATTTAACGGTCAGGAGAATCGTTAAAGTGTTTGGTACCGTTGCTCATAAAACTTCGTATATAAATGCTCTTTCATAATAGTTTGTATATATGCTCTTCTTATATGGAGGATACCGAATAAACTACTACTACTACATATAATCATAAATGTATACCAGCCCTCAGGCACGAGGTTACTAGTATAATCGGTCATTGTATGGTTTAATGTAAAAACATGAGCCTTGAGATACAATACAATATTCTATATCAGTATGACTACAGTTATACAGGATACTATTTGTTTGTTCGTAACCCTTTACTCCATGAATATTCATTTTAGAAATAATGACACCACAAATCTAATTTGACTACTTGTTAGAATAGCACATGGAAACTGAAACTTTTGGCCATGGGAAAACTGTAGAATCATATCTATATTACAGTAATACCTCTCAATAACGACCACTAAATTACATCAAGTAGTTTGTGTTAAAGACAAGTAGCTGCTTAAAGCAAGATGAAAATAAAACAGAACGCTCCTATAGGAGCGTTCTGTTTTACTTTTGAAAATAAAACAGAACGCTCCTATAGGAGCGTTCTGTTTTACTTTTACCTTGCTTTAAGCAGGCACCTGTCCTAAATACCAACTAATTAACACAATTTAGTGGCCGCTATAGAGAGGTCTTACTGTATGTCATATGATTAGGACTTGATCAAAAGGCTCCTAAATTAGTCGTATGGTCTGGGTTTACTATGTTTGCAAAGGCACATAAAGGGTTATTTTGTTGAGTAAAGGCTTATCCCTTAACCGGCTGTGAAAAAATACATATACTTAAATTTGGATTTTGTGCAATTTGACTACTTTGTCCGAATCGAACAATCTTCTCAGAAACTGTTGACCAAGTGTCCAACAGCTTGGATCCTTATAAGACAGTAATGAGTTACTCGGCGTCTCATTTGGATTCAAGATGTTTGTAAATGCCAGTTATGTGGCGGGTAGCGGGATAAGATGATTCCATAAGTGTCTCTTCTCGGAGGAATATCAACATTTGTCTGACTATTTAGCCTGGCTCCCTTAAGTCCCAGAATATAAAAAAGAACTGATGTCGCATACTGTTTACTTTCGCATCAGGATTCCAGCTGTTTAATACTTTGATTATTGTTTTAAAGTAAAAGCAATGAAAATGTAATAAAAATGGAGCAGTGTACAACTTTGCTGACGACAATATGTGGTATTGAATCTGTTACATGTAACATCTGTTCAAGTTTGGATCTGATATAATTTGGACTACTGCCGATTCGATCAATATGTTCAGACACTATTGGCAGAGGTTCAAACAGATTACTCGGAGGGAGTCTCACCTGGATCCAATATGTTTCCAGATGCAAGTTACGCTATAATTTACGAAGATTGTCTGAAGGAGCAAATGCTATATTTATCACAATGTTTTCACAAAGTGACTTTTACAAAGTCGTCAAAAGTCGCCAACATGAGGGAATGGGTTAAAGGTGAAACATTTTATAATTATATATACTTTAATGCTTTCCCTTTATGGCCGAGTGTTTCGCTTAGCCCTTTACCGGTGTGGTTTGAATCCCGGTCTGGGCATTTGGATTTTTCATGTGAGGAAGCCTTCCAGCTGACTTGCAGTATGTCGGTGGTACTACCCGGGTGTTCTTCTGTGCACGATACAGTGCAATTTGTTCCATGCACAGAAGAACCTCTAGGGTCCTCCTCTCCCTGTAATTAGCTGGATGTCGGGATATGGCTGAACTATTGTTTAAACGTAAAAGCCGATTAAAAAACAAACCAAACCGTTTTTAAGAGGATAAAGCAGACTTAAAATGCTAATGAACACAAGAAAGGTTTATCATGACAGAAAATGTACGTCAATCTATATCATTCATGAGCATTCAGAACAAACCCTGATCAGGAGCTGTCTAATCTGAATATACTCTGTTTGCTAAAGCTTTAAACGCTTCTCTAACCTAATAGGTTAAAGGTTACCAGGTCACATCAGTTTCATTACTGTGATTCGTTAACAGAATTACCATATCTAACATGATACTCGTTATGGTTTTATTTACTAAATATAATGATCCCTCCGATAAATGAAATGTAGTCCGCTCACCTGATTATCAATGTTGCCACTACAGAACAAACTAGTGCATTGTTGGTAAAGATGGCCAGCAGTGAAAACGAAACCAGATATAAATAAACACCATTAACGGAATGGACACACATGAGTTAGAGTATTACTTCCAAGTCATCTAACCCTCTCAACCCTGAACTATCAAAATGGAATAGCCCACCAGTATGAATAGCTTAAACTTGCTAGAGGAGGTTTAATGACAAAAATCCAGACCCTGGTCGGAGGGCTCCCTGATCTGGATATTCACTGTTTGCAAATGACAGTACATGCGTTTCCCCGATTGCAAGGGTTAAAGGCGAAGTGGTCGAAGATTACATGTAAATTTAAATAAACTACTACGGAATATCACAACTTGGTACACGTAATACATGTAGAATGTGAAGCATGCTGTCCGTGTTAAACCACGTATATTACAGCATTTTACTACATTAGTATATATACATGCTGACGGTTCACATATTAAATAAAAGGAGAAGAATTGACGATGGAATCATTCATACAAATGTCTACATTTACCAACGCTGAAAGGATAAAAATAAATGTTGGCGGCGTAGTGTTTATTTGTTTTACGAATACATTGCAACGGTTCCCGCTTTCAATATTGGGTCGATTATGTGAAAACAGTGAACATTTTGACAAGGACCTAAACGAATATTTTTTTGACAGGAATCCAGAGATATTTAATTACATATTAGATGCTTTCCGAACAGGTGTTATTCATGTTCCGAAGAATACGTGTGGAACAAAGTTCAAGGAGGAACTGGAATTCTGGGACCTTTCAGAACAACTAGTCAGTCAGTGTTGCTGGGAGACGCTTTATTCTTCTGAAGAAAACATTCAGACCATTGAAACTTTACAACAGTTTTACGAAACTAGCTCGGAACTGGGCCTTTCCAAGAAGTCAGGCAGTTTGAGGCATGCTGTTTGGCTTTTTCTTCACGAGCCAAAGTCGTCAAAACTTGCTAAGGTACAACCTATGTGCTTGAACCCTTTATCGGATAGATTTGCAAACAGAGTAGACTTGGATCCGGGGGGGTCCTATAATAGCTGCCTGGTCAAGACTGCAAACGGATTGATTTAGACACGATCGTAGATATTTTGACATGACCGAAGGTCACTGTGTTCATGAATGCTTGCCATTATATAATTTCATGTAAGTAATCTTTATGATGTTGTTATTTCTTGAATTACTATTCATCAGATAAACGGTTAAATATCGATTCTATAAACTGGTTGTCTTTGTAGCGGCGTATTTAAAAGAATAATCACAAGAGTATAAAACAAACAAAGACTTTTATGTTTTGTATGAAGTATTGTCCTGTTTTATTGACCTGTCAAAATGTGAATATTCCTACGTCGCTGAAAGAATATATTTAGCTTGGGTAACCTGTGTTTCAAACGTTTTTCACGAGATTCACAATTAATATACGGTACTCGAATAAGCCAAATAGGAAAGATTGTATTACCCGAAACAATCGATATCAACCGAAGCTATATATGACGTGTTCAGCAAGCGTATAATTATTTAGATTTTGACAGGTTAATAAAACAGGACAATAGCTGTCTGTTTTAAGACCTTTAGTCTGATTTATATTTACTAAATGGTCGCCTTATAAAAACAAAATATTGTAATCCATTTTATGGTTAAAAACTCCCCTCTTTTTTCGTTCTGCAGATGTGGTGCTTCTTCGTGTTGTTTCTCATCAGCATGTCAGTGTTGGTTACTGCTATTGAGACAGTTCCTAGTGCTCGTTCAGGAATGCACACACATGAGGAGAACGTCACATTTCACAAAATCGCACAACTGTTGCAAGGCAGCGACACAGATACACGGTTCTACCAAATCCTGGTAAAGAAGCCCCATATACTGTTAACTCTCCTTGACGCTTTTTGTTTTGTCATTCTGACTGCCGAGATGATTCTCGTGTTTTGGTTGTGTCCGAGAAAAGTTATCCTGGTAAAAAGCTGGTTACACATGTCAGAGGTAATATGTACATTATCATACTGGTTCTTCTTTGTTTGTGAAAGAAATGCAGCGCATATAGACTCAGTTGCAATCTTACGGGCTATGATTGTGTGTAAGTTTCTAACTAACTTGAAATTGGTTAGACTGTTAAGAATAGCAAAACACTTTCCCGCGCTGAAGATAATGGGGCTGACGTTTACCGTGTCGAAAGACGAGCTGCGCATGTTGTCTTTGTTACTTTTTATCCTAACCAGTTTCTTTGGGTCACTTGTTTATATGTCAGAGAGGTCTCAGGGTAATACATTCGACAATATGTTTACCGGCATGTACTGGGCACTTATCACGTTGACCACGGTGGGATATGGCGATGTTGCACCCGGTACGACGTATGGACAGATTGTGGCCACCATTTGCTCCGTTAGTGGAATTATGATGCTTGTAATACCAACTGGAATATTTGCGTCAAATTTTAACAACCTCTACCGCCACTTTAAGTATGTTAACCGGCATGTTAACTCCAAACAAAATGAACTGCGTGTACATGCGGACGAACCACTGGAAACAGCCAACCGAGATTTGAACATCAAATTTTAAGATTATGCTTCACTACTTTTAATAGTTAAAGATAAGTTAAAATAGAGCCTTAAAGCAGACGTCTGCTTATAAGGCAGTAAGAGATACAGAGAGTCTCTACGGGAGCTATCTGCAAAATTTGTCTTGCTCTTGCATGAAGCTATCTTTACCCTTTACATAAATACTTGAATAGCTCTTATCTAATATATAAGAGCTATTCAAGTATTTATGTATCATATTAATTCCCTTTTTAGAATATTTTCTTCATTGTGAATTTTTTTTCCCTTTACTCTATAAATACATATACGCCTTTCTATGCCTTTGCAAACAGAGTAGATCCAGATCAGAAGCTCCTATAGGGGTATGTTCTGTTTGCTTATGGAATAATATAGGCCTGATTCTACAATTTTTGGAAACATTATCATATGTTAATATTCCATTTTAAAACTAATCTAATTAATATTCATGGTGTCTTTTGTTTCTTCTATGAATAATCATGGAGTAAAGGGTTAAGAGTCCAGAATTGGTCTTTATGTTAATGTTTACTATAGAGAGGTTTCTCTGTATCACATCATCTTGGTTCCGCGACATACTTTGATGAGATCACGTGTGCCTGTCACGATGTCAGGTATTGACGTAAACTGTCCAAAATGCACTGCGGTATACATGTTCTTGTACAGAGACCTTTGTAATAACTTCTGGAAGACGGCGAGCTGGCGACCCTAGGATAATGTTATGTAATATGTTTTATCTAAAATGTAAATGATTCGGTATTGCTGAGACCTGACAACTCACCAGAGTGTTCACCTTTGGATATTAGCCCTTTGCATACACTCACCAGAGTGTTAACCTTTGGATATTAGCCCTTTGCATACACTCACCAGAGTGTTAACCTTTGGATATTAGCGCTTTGCATACACTCACCAGAGTGTTCACCTTTGGATATTAGCACTTTGCATACACTCACCAGAGTGTTCACCTTTGGATGTAATATGTTTATGTAATATGTTTTATCTAAAATGTAAATGATTCGGTATTGCTGAGACCTGACAACTCACCAGAGTGTTCACCTTTGGATATTAGCCCTTTGCATACACTCACCAGAGTGTTAACCTTTGGATATTAGCCCTTTGCATACACTCACCAGAGTGTTAACCTTTGGATATTAGCGCTTTGCATACACTCACCAGAGTGTTCACCTTTGGATATTAGCACTTTGCATACACTCACCAGAGTGTTCACCTTTGGATAGAGGCATACACATGTGTTAGTTTTAAAATTAATTTGAAATAGAAAACATCCACAGAGTTGTGCGAAAAGTGTCAACTAGCATTTGCAAACAGATACGACCAAGACCAGATGGGTTCTCGTTAGGCCTTCTGGTCAGGGTCTGTATTGGTTGTATAAAGCTCTAGTAATTTTCCTATTGAATGATCTCTGTTAACACTTTACCTAATGAATATTTATGCAATGACTTATGAATATTCATTGTCTATAAGTTGATAATAGTACCTAGACAATGGAACGTTGGGCTATTACAAAAACAAATTGTTGTTTAATACAGAATAAAAGTAATGCAGAAAGTCCATCTAGAAAAGTTCTGCATAAATTGTGTTCAACATTTAGCTACCACTGGATTTGAAATGAACAAGAATGATATTATTTCTGACTGGTCATTGTACAGAAGTTGTACTGCTCATTCTAGACTTCGCAAGCAGTGTAGATTCAGACATCGGCCTAGTCCTAGTCTTTTCTACATTATCGTCACCAGAATAATAGAATAATACAATCGTGCATGGTTCATGCGCGTGTAGTTTTGAATTCATATAGATATGTTTTTGTATGAGTGGTGTTCAATTTCTGTAACTTGGTATTTGTTGAGTTTCTTTATGCTTAACAACTTGTTCCTTTTAGTGTCGCAGTACGTGTCCTTTAACTCCAAACTATACTATTAGTTATACAGATCATTGGCGGGGTATCTGACTTTTTGTTTCCTGCTGAGGAAATTCATGTTGCCCGAGCCGTCAGGCGAGGGCTACATGTATTTTCCTCAGCAGGAAATAAAAAGTCAGATATCCCGCCAATGATCTGTATAACGATTTTATTAATACTGCAAAGTTTAATATTTGTAGCAGTTAATTAGCGTTGTTAATGAAGATCCCATTCTATCCACAATTGTAATGAACTGGTTATTATACAGATATTACAAGCCCTTACCTTACAGCATGAGGCCCCTGAGGGGAAGCAAAACGACGCCTACATTAACAACGCTAATTAACTGCTACAAATATTAAACTTTGCAGTATTAATAAAATCGTTATACAGATCATTGGCGGGATATCTGACTTTTTATTTCCTGCTGAGGAAAATACATGTAGCCCTCGCCTGACGGCTCGGGCAACATGAATTTCCTCAGCAGGAAACAAAAAGTCAGATACCCCGCCAATGATCTTTATAACTAATATTATTATACTGCAAAGTAAAATCCTCGATTTTGATTGGTCAATTAGCCATGTATAAAAGCCATGTATCCCTCTAAATTCTGATGTATATACGGAGTCATGAGCAACAATGGTATTTCCCCCGTCGAGGACCTCGCTTCATTGCTACAGTAAAATAAAAATGACCGACTAGCTTCACTTCGTCGATTCGATCCAAACAACCGCTCTCAAACGAAATAACAAGAGTTTGGGGCGGAACAAAGTTATCCATTGAGAAACATTTTTGTTGTAGTTGTTGTATAACAATGCAAATGAACCCGATACGTGGCGAATGTCTTATTCTGCTCTGATGCTGAAAATGTTGTCAAAGTGCTTGAGCAAGTACTGATTAGCCCCCAATCCCCCGCTTTTACAAAGACAATCCACACCCAATTCGATTCAGATTTTATTTATGCACATGCACAAATACACGTACCTGTAAATTGCAGTATATCCGTTCCTTCCAACGCCCATTTGTTTGAATCTTATAAAACCGTCACTTTGACGTCATCCAAATGACGTCGGAATTGCGCCAATCGCTCTATTAAGTTTAACCGTTCTCATGCTGAAAAATAGTGTTTGCTTAACCGCTGATATGCTGAAAGTTTTACTAACGTCTGATTCTTTCAATCCTTTGAGAAACTAATGCACTGGGAAGACCCCTTTCTATCCACAAATGTAATGAGCTGGTTATTATACAGATATTATTTATATAAGCCCTTACCTTGTAAACAGTATGAGGCCCCTGAGTGGAAGCAAAACGACGCCTACATTAACAACGCTAATTAACTGCTACACATATTAAACTTTGCAGTATAATAAAATCGTTATACAGCTCATTGGCGGGATATCTGACGGTTCCGGCAACATGAATTTCCTCAGCAGGAAACAAAAAGTCAGATATCCTGCCAATGATCTGTATAACTAATAGTATCGCAGTGCTCTAGCCTCAGCCCAACCGATGTGTGCTCTTTGGTAAGGCATTTTGTGATGTTATGTCTTGTCATACTCTTTCATAAGTTATGACGTCACCTCTTGCCTTTTATTTTTGATGGGGTTTAGGTTCGGTGCATGGCACAGCTATGTTACCGGACGGTGTTGAGCTTGTAAGGGACATTTTTATGTATTTGGTATATGTGTATGTATGTGGTATATGTGTATTATGTGTGTACGTTCCTTTATATTCTACATTCTTTGGCACTACGTAACCTTTTTAGTGTCGCAATGTTCTAAACGATGTTCGTGTTGAACGGGCAGGGAAATTTATGAATTTAATGTGCAAGCGCGAATTTCATTTTATTTCGTACTTCTGGTTTTGCTATGAAGTGTGCACTTTCATGTATAGTTCTCAAATGCCCTGCCTGACTTCTATTCTGTTTTAATTGTTTTACTTGACAAACGGAACAGGCCAAAGTTTCACGAACGAACTTACGTGTTTTTTTAAGCTCAGTAAAATACTCGACTGTTGTACATGTATTTCGAAATTCCTTAATATACACAATGTTGTGAGTCCATATCCACCTATTCCTTATGTTGAAATTCTATAATAGAAACTTTTTGCGGAAAAGAATGCTTTTTAAACAGGAAATTATATGAGAAAGTACTCAAATGCCTTAGGGCTTGAATCAAAATCAAATTTTCATTATTTCTCATTTAGATTGAGTATATTTAAACGAAAACCAATCCAAAAATATTAACTGCTATAGACTGATTTTGAGGTGAAAATATTAATTGTAGTCATATCTATCAATTCTGCAAATTTGCAATAACAAACTCAGTTAAGCCATTACTTGAACTTGTTCGTAAAACCACGTCCAGATGAACCACATGACACCATGTCTTGTCGGGAAGTGGCGAGGGTGTCAAAATCGAACGGTCCATTTTTGCTTATCGATAAAATCCATTACGTATGGCAAATGCATTAACGATATGATGTTGGGTGATGACGGTAAACAGTGCAGACCATTATTTTTTTTTAAATGAATGGCTACCAGTCATTTTAACTACGTCAGCAGCAATGTTAAGTCATATTTCCTGATTTAAAACAAGAGTCCCGTGTGTCAGAGCATTACACGCCCGAAGTCTGCGCTGTCGTAACATGCACTATATTAATTTGAGTTGAAAGTCTGTGACCTTGACCTTTGACCCCACCGACCTCAAAATCAACAGGGGTCATCTACTAGCCATGACCAACCTTCCTACTAAGTATGAAGAAAGCACACCTAATACCTATCAAGTTATTGAGCGGAGAAGAATTTTAGTTGAAGGTCATGATGACCCAACTGACCTCAAAATCAATAAGGGTCATCTACTAGCCAAGACCAACTTTCCTACCAAGCCCTCAAACTCAATAGGGGTCATCTACTAGCTATGACAAACCTTCATACTAAGTATGGTCAGCTCACCTAATACTTATCAAGTTATTGAGCGGACAAAGATGTGGCTAACGGACGGATGGACGGACGGACAGAAAGAAGGACGGACAAGCCCATACCATAATACGACCGCAGTTACCTTCGAGCGTATAATGAAAAAGGATCGGGCAAATACACACTGCATGCCATTGATAACCAAGGTGTTATATATTATCAAACACAGGAATATGTGAACTAATAATAATCTGCTGGGATTCGAACTTACGACCCTCTGAAGGCGTACGCTATACCACGCTATTATCATTTAACCCCTTTCCTCATGTAAACGCCTTTGCAAGCAGAGTAGACCTAGATCAGATGGCTCCTACAGGAGCCGTGTAGGAGCCGTCTGATCAGGGTATGCTATGATTACTTATGAAATTACAATAGATCTACAGTGTCTACCAATATCAACACATCATGCGTAAATATACCATTATAAACATCAGCCAATTAATAGTTATGGTGTCATTATTTCCTACATGAATATGCAACAGGGAAACGATTAACGGTAGAATATATTCCTCTAAAAGGACACGTTGTCGTAAATCTCCTGTAAGGTAGTGTTCTGCATATTCGGTCATTTCCCTTAACCTTTGTTCTCCTACATTTGCAAAAATTTTGGATCCCGGCGAGAGGCAGAGTAACTTGGAATCCCATCTGGATCCACGCTAGTTCACACTCGGGCAATAGATTCTGATAAGTTTGAAGGAAGCGGTCCGCAATGCATGAAGTCAACTTCTGCAAAATACCAGTATTTTAGCAAACATCACTGTTTTCAGCAAGCCAAAGGTTAACGGCGGGATTGTCTCGGGGTTAATGTTGCGTTATGTTTACACTGATAAGATCACAATCCTCATTAACATTTGGTCTGCCGAACAAACGCTTCTTCGTAGAAAGTGTCGTCGACTTCACGATTGACTTGTCGTGCCTTTCTTTTCAACAACACGGCCAAAGTATCAAACAGTTTGGACCATGATGAAACATCGAGTAACTCTGCGTGTCATCTGGGTGCAAGCACTTCGCATTGGTATTCACTTATCCGCCTCTAGCATGAATATTCATATAAGAAATATTTACCCTAGGAATATTAACCAGATGGGGCATGTGAAGACACATTGTGTCCCTTTCAAGATTTGTAATATTCTACATGCAAAGTAGAAGCAGAACACACAATGATCACACAATTTCTACAATAGCTGTATGATCTAGGTCTAGTCTAGTTATACAGCAGCTGTCTGATCTAGTTCTAGTCTATACAGTAGCTGTCTGATCTAGGTCTAGTCTAGTTCTACAGTAGCTGTCTGGTCTATGTCTAGTCTATAATGTAGCTATCTGATTTAGGTATAGTCTAGTTCTACAGTAGCTGTCTGATCTAGGTCTAGTATATACACTAGCTGTCTGATCTAGGTCTAGTCTAGTTCTACAGTAGCTGTCTGATCTAGGTCTTCTATACTGTAGCTATCTGATCTAGGTATTGTCTAGTCCTACAGTAGCTGTCTGACCTAGGCCTGGTCTATACACTAGCTGTCTGATCTAGGTCTAGGCTAATTATACAGTAGCTGTCTGATCTAGGTCTAGTCTATACACTAGCTGTCTGATCTAGGTCTAGTCTATACACTAGCTGTCCGATCTAGATCTAGTCTAGTTCTACAGTAGCTGTCTGATCTAGGTCTAGTCTATACAGTAGCTATCTCATCTACGTCTAGTCTATACAGTAGCTGCCCGATCTAGGTCTAGTCTATACAGTAGCTATCTGATTTGGGTCTAGTATATACAGTAGCTATCTGAACTCGGTCTATTCTAGTTCTACAGTAGCTATCTGATCTAGGTCTAGTCTATACACTAGCTGTCTGATCTAGGTCTAGTCTATACAGTATTTATCTGATCTAGGTCTAGTCTATACAGTAGCTATCTGATCTATGTCTAATCTATACAGTAGCTGTCTGATCTCGGTCGAGTCTAGTCTATACAGTAGCTGTCTGATCTCGGTCTAGTCAAGCTATACAGTAGCTGTCTGATCTAGGTCTAGTCTACACAGTAGCTATCTGATCTAGGTCTAGTCTATACAGTAGCTATCTGATCTAGGTCTAGTCTATACAGTAGCTATCTTATCTAGGCCTAGTCTAGCTATACAGTAGCTGTCTGAACTAGGTCTAGGCCTAGTCTCTACAGTAGCTATATGATCTAGGTCTAGTCTATACAGTAGCTATCTGATCTAGACTTTGCAGTAGGTATCTGATCTAGTCTATACAGAGGCGATCTGATCTAGGTCTAGTCTATACAGTAGCTGCCTGATCTAGGTCTAGTCTATACAGTAGCTATCTGATCTAGGTCTAGTCTAGCTATACAGTAGCTGTCTGGTCTAGGTCTAGTCTATACAGTAGCTGCTTGATCTAGGTCTAGTATATACACTAGCTGTCTGATCTAGGTCTAGTCTAGTTCTACAGTAGCTGTCTGATCTAGGTCTTCTATACTGTAGCTATCTGATCTAGGTATTGTCTAGTTCTACAGTAGCTGTCTGATCTAGGCCTTGTCTATACACTAGCTGTCTGATCTAGGTCTAGGCTAATTATACAGTAGCTGTCTGATCTAGGTCTAGTCTATACACTAGCTGTCTGAACTCGGTCTAGTCTAGCTATACAGTAGCTGTCTGATCTAGGTCTAGTCTATACAGTAGCTATCTTATCTAGGCCTAGTCTAGCTATACAGTAGCTGTCTGAACTAGGTCTAGGCCTCTACAGTAGCTATATGATCTAGTCTATACAGTAGCTGTCCGATCTAGGTCTAGTCTATACAGTAGCTGTCCGATCTAGGTCTGGTCTATACAGTAGCTATCTGATCTAGTCTATACAGTATCTGTCCGATCTATGTCTAGTCTATACAGTAGCTGTCCGATCTAGTTCTAGTCTATACAGTAGCTGTCCGATCTAGGTCTAGTCTATACAGTAGCTATCTGATCTTGTCTAGATCTAGGTCTAGTTCTACAGTAGCTATCTAATATGGGTCTAGTCTATACAATAGCTGTCTGATCTAGGTCTAGTCTATACACTTGCTGTCTGATCTAGGTCTAGTCTAGCTATACAGTAGCTGTCTGGTCTAGGTCTAGTCTATACAATAGCTGTATGATCTAGGTCTAGTTTATACAGTAGCTGTCTGATCTAGGTCTAGTCTATACTGTAGCTATATGATCTAGGTCTAGTCTATACACTAGCTGTCTGATCTAGGTCTAGTCTATACACTAGCTGTCTGATCTAGGTCTAGTCTAGTTCTACAGTAGCTATCTTATCTAGGTCTAGTCAATACAATAGCTGTCTGATCTAGGTCTAGTCTATACACTAGCTGTCTGATCTAGTCTATACAGAGGAGATCTGATCTAGGTCTAGTCTATACAGTAGCTGTCTGATCTTGATCTAGTCTATACTGTAGCTATCTGCCCTAGGTATTGTCTAGTTCTACAGTAGCTGTCTGATCTATGTCTAGTCTATACACTAGCTGTCTGATCTAGGTCTAGTCTATACAATAGCTGTCTTATCTAGGTCTAGTCTATACAGTAGCTGTCTGATCTAGGTCTAGTCTATACTGTAGCTATCTGATCTAGGTATTGTCTAGTTCTACAGTAGCTGTCTGATCTAGGTCTAGTCTATACACCAGTTGTCTGATCTAGGTCTAGTCTATACACTAGCTGTCTGATCTAGGTCTAGTCTAGTTCTACAGTAGCTATCTTATCTAGGTCTAGTCTATACAATAGCTGTCTGATCTAGGTCTAGTCTATACACTAGCTGTCTGATCTAGGTCTATTCTAGTTCTACAGTAGCTGTCTGATCTTGGTCTAGTCTATACAGTAGCTATCTGATCTAGGTCTAGTCTAGTTATACAGTAGCTGTCTGGTCTAGGTCTAGTCTATACAGTAGCTATATGATCTAGGTCTAGTCTATACAGTAGCTATCTGATCTAGGTCTAGTCTAGTTCTACTGGAGCTGTGGTGCCTACAGGTGAAGGTAGTGACGGTGAACAAGTGTTCCAAGTGTCAAAGCTTTATCACAAAGTGTTATACATATAAATAAGTGGACTTAAATTCCACATAAATTGAGGTAAACATTTTTGCTTAACGCAAATGCTAAACGCAAATTCTAAGTCCAATTGTGCGATATTGACCTTGGATAAACGAACCGGAACTTGGCAGGCTACTGTAGCATGTCTAGATAAACATTGTGGTTAACTTTGGGAAGGATCCACCAAGCGAAACTTGAGTTAGAGATGTTACAGACAGACATAGAGGTTAACATTTTTGCTAAACGTAAATTCTAAGTCCAATTGTGTGACCTTGACCTTGGATAAACGAACCGGGACTTGGCAGGCAACTGTAGCATGTCTAGATAAACATTGTGCTTAAATTTGAGAAGGATCCACCAAGCAGAACTTGAGTTACAGATGTTACAGACGGACAGACTGACAGACACACAGACAGCGCCATTCCATAATATTTATTACGTCCCGTTTTTTCAAACGGGCGTATAAAAAATAAATAGTTTACTCATAATATTGGCAACAGAAATCGGCGAGTATAACTATATTGACTCTTTTGGTGCCAAACAGTTATAGTTTCAAAATGGAAATTCCTTCAATTTATTCTCTAAAACGTAAGTGGTGTCTATAACATCTTACTCGGCGTGTCATCTGCAAAGGTAATCACAGATTTGACACGACACTCCACTACCCAAGGATGCGCCCAACGGTCCAACCAAACCACCACACGACACCCCACTATCCAAGGACGCGTCCAACGGTCCAACCAAACCACCACACGACACTCCACTATCCAAGGATGCGTCCTACGGTCCAAATCAAACCACGACACTCCAATACCCAAGGATGCGTCCAACGGTCCAACCAAACCACCACACGACACTCCACTATCCAAGGATGCGTCCGACGGTCCAAACCAAACCACGACACTCCACTACCCAAGGATGCGTCCAACGGTCCAACCAAACCACCACACGACACTCCACTATCCAAGGATGCGCCCAACGGTTCTAACCAAACCACCACACGACACTCCACTATCCAAGGATGCGCCCAACGGTCCAAACCAAACCACGACACTCCACTACCCAAGGATGCGTCCAACGGTCCAACAAAACCACCACACGACATTCCACTATCCAAGGATGCGTCCAACGGACCAACCAAACCACCACACGACACTCCACTATCCAAGGATGCGTCCGACGGTCCAAACCAAACCACGACACTCCACTACCCAAGGATGCGTCCAACGGTCCAACCAAACCACCACACGACACTCCACTATCCAAGGATGCGTCCAACGGTCCAAACCAAACCACGACACTCCACTACCCAAGGATGCGCCCAACGGTTCTAACCAAACCATCACACGACACTCCACTATCCAAGGATGCGCCCAACGGTCCAAACCAAACCACGACACTCCACTACCCAAGGATGCGTCCAACGGTCCAACCAAACCACCACACGACACTCCACTATCCAAGGATGCGTCCAACGGACCAACCAAACCACCACACGACACTCCACTATCCAAGGATGCGCCCAACGGTTCTAACCAAACCACCACACGACACTCCACTATCCAAGGATGCGCCCAACGGTCCAAACCAAACCACGACACTCCACTACCCAAGGATGCGTCCAACCAAACCACCACACGACACTCCACTACCCAAGGATGCGCCCAACGGTTCTAACCAAACATGAACTCTTTAACAGATATTCCTATGTGATATAGTAAAGTAGAAGGGCTCCAGACAAGCTAAGCAGGATTGGGGTGACCTGTGGTCCGCAAGTGTGACTTTGAAATGTGACAGACGGACTGGGATTTTCGCTACACAAATTACGATGTTGTGAATACTTGTATCAGAATATTCTCAAACCAATGCATCCATATCACAGTTACAGAGCGGATGTAAAATAGGGAGCCATGATCTTTGTTCTCTAAGCATGACATTGACCTTTGACAGACGGACCCTAGTCTTGTATTCGACATATCGTATCAATGCGGTGGACATTTGTGAAAGGTCAATACAAAAGCCATGCACGCATTTCAGAGCTGCAGAGCAGACACGAAAATGGGGAGTCATGCCCTTAGAGAGACGGGCCTGGGTCTTGCACGCATACACCTTGTGTAAACAGAGAACAATTGATGCGGAGAACAATTGTGCCACGTTATTCATAAATCCATTCATGCATCGCAATGTTACTGAGCGGAAACGAGAATTGGCATGGACGGAAATACCATTTTCAAACGGAGGCATATAAACTATTATTATACTGCAAAGTAAAATCCTCGATTTTGATTGGTCAATTAGCCATGTATAAAAGCCATGTATCCCTCTAAATTCTGATGTATATACGGAGTCATGAGCAACAATGGAATTTCCCCCGTCGAGGGCCTCACTTCATTGCTACAATGAAATAAAAATGGCCGACCAGCTTTACTTCGTCGATTCGATCCAAACAACCGCTCTCAAACGAAATAACAAGAGTTTGGGGCGGAACAAAGTTATCCATTGAGAAACGTTTTTGTTATAGTTGTTGTATAACAATGCAAATGAACCCGATACGTGGCGAAGGTCTTATTCTGCTCTGATGCTGAAAATGTTGTCAAAGTGCTTGTGCAAGTACTGATTAGGCCCTAAACCCCCACTTTTACAACGACAAGCCACACCCAATTCGATTCAGATTTTATTTATGCACAGTAAACGTACCTGTAAATTGCAGTATAGCCGTTCCTTCCAACGCCCATTTTTGAATATTATAAAACCGTCACTTTGACGTCATCCAAATGACGTCGGAATAGCGTCAATCACTCTATAAAGTTTAACTGTTCTCATGCTGAAAAATAGTGTCTGCTTAACCGCTGATATGCTGGAAATTTTACTAACGTCTGATTCTTTCAATCTTTTGAGAAACTAATGCACTTGGAAGACCCCTTTCTATCCACAAAATGAGCTGGCTATTATACATATATTATAAGCCCTTACCTTACAGTATGAGGCCCCTGAGGGGAAGCAAAACGACGCTTAAATTAACAACGCTAATTAACTGATACAAATATTAAACTTTGCAGTATAATAAAATCGTTATACAGATCATTTGCGGGCAACATGAATTTCCTCAGCAGGAAACAAAAAGTCAGATACCCCGCCAATGATCTGTATAACTAATAATATACATGTAGTATAACACAGAAATCTTTGAAATATAGGAAAATATATAAGAATCGGCTGACGGCTTTTAAATTGATGACTTACATCTCGTTATACATATTGTAATACAGGGTGTCCCAAAAAATGGAACCCTGGATCAAATGTATAAAAGTATATGTAATGAGTGTTTTAATGAATGCACCTAAAATCTGTTTTGACATGATATTCGTACATTGCATAATTAGTCCATGCCTATATCATGTTTAAAACGGAGTTTTGGGTGTTTTCATTTAAATTCTGATATCTTAAAAATCAATGAATATGTTTAGACAAAATTTAGACAACATATGGCAAAATTTGTCTCTATTAAGCTACATGTGTATACTTGTAATTTAAGTTAGCAATATTGACAGAAATGGGATAACTTGCATATCTTAATCCCGGGTTCCGTTTTTTGGGACACCCTGTACTTCTTGAGTTTGTATACATTTCGTCCCGGTTTTTAAATATTATATATGGCAGTATGGTGCAAAGATGAAAGTTTAACTTCATTCGGTCGTACGAGGGGTGTTCCAAAAATAATGTCACTTGCATCGGTGCTCATATAGCGGAAGTGCTTTTGTTCATTTTAATTTGCTCTGCCCTTCAAAATACTCTCCGCCAGCCAGAATACACCTTTTTAGCCGGTCAATCCATTTTTGGAAGCATTTTTCATACTCTTCAATGGGGACACCCATCAGACACTGATAAACAGCAGATCCAAGGGCATTTCTCGAATTGTATCTCCTTCCAGATAAATGATATTTAAGTTTTGGAAAGAGAAAATAGTCGCAGGGGGCCAAGTCTGGCGAATACGGAGGGTGCGGAAGGACGGTAACCTTCTCTGACTCCAAAAAGTCAGTCACAATACGTGCCTTGTGAGCGGGTGCATTATCATGCAAAAGTCGGACATACTTAAGTCCTGTTTTGGGGCGGCTACTTTTGTAGTAGTTCTTCAATTTTCTCAGAACAACGTTTTTATAGAACTTGCCTGTGACCGTTCTGCCTTTTGGCACCGGGATTTGAATAGCTGGACCCTTATTAGTGAAAAAAATAGCATACAAAACCTTCTTTACCGTTCGTATTCGTTTGGCAATACTTGGGCGTCTGGCATTTTTAGTGGCCCATATTCGGTTGGAAACCTTCCGCTTTGGTTCAAAATAATACACCCAGGTCTCATCACCAGTGACTATATTATCAAAAGCCTTTTTACTATATTTTGGGTACATTTTGAGAAGTTTTTTTGCCATTGTTACACGCGTCTTCTTTTGCTCATCCGTTAACAAATGGGGTATCCATCTTGCATTTATCTTTCTAACTTTTAGGTGTTTCTTCAAAATTGCATGAACTCTTGCTAACGACAAGTTTGTCATTCGAGCCAATTGTCTTACGGTGAATCGAGCATCAGTTTTGAGGATATTTCGGATTTTTTCTATGTTACCTTTGGTCGTAGTTGTTGCAGGACGACCTGGGCGAGCAGCATCTTTCAGTTGCTGCTGCCCAGCACTAAATTTAGCTACCCACCTACAAACAGTCCTGTGGGACATTTTGGCCCTCCCCATAAATGTCTACAGCCTTTATGCCGAGTAATGACCTACCTTTTATATAGGCCCTAATTTCAAGAACATTTTCAGCTCGTTTTCCTGTCATTTTGTGTATAGTCTAACGAATAGGCTATGAAACGATGTACACTGTACCGAGGCAAGTGAACGTGTGGACGAGATATTTACCTGTATCACGAGCCAGTGATCACTCAATCGACACGAGGTGGTTTTGTGCATGAATTGCACTATTTCCGCGAAATAAAGCACAGATGACATTATTTATGGAACACCCCTCGTATTTCATGTAAGAATAACAGGAAACACTTTCTGACATAGTGTGGGCATTCAATTAATAGAGGAACCCAAGATACACCTGTGGCAGGTACAGTGAAGCGTCTTTATAGTAACCACTCGACGAAGTCTTATTGTCAGCCTGTAAGGCAGGTGGTGGCTTAATGCAAGTAGACATTAAAACAGAAAGCCGCAATTGGACTTTTTGAATTACTTTTGTTCAGCATTATGCAACCACCTACTTTTAAAGACACCACATTTAATAATTCAATGGTCGCTATATAGACATTCTCTCATCAGGATCCAATTGCTTGTCATGTCAAATAGTTGAACAATTTAATAAAAATGGAAACATAGCAGTCTAATACATACACACAGGGTATTGTCTGTCAATAACTGACCTGATTCGTTACTGTTTGTCATAGAAAACAATTTCATTTCTATATTACAAATACAATACATTAATCAATATGTCTGGCAGGAATGTTTATTATATGCAGGAAAAATGGAAACAATTCATATGAAATATTTTAAGTTTACATTTTGTCACTTAATACCAACACACTTGAACACAATATTTAGATCTCAAATATGATATTTGATCTGAGCGAATACTCAACAATGTCATAGCACTAGTTATCAATGCAACTGAAACTTTCCATATTTTCCCACACCAATATAATGTCTATTGTCAATATTATGTTACAAATACACCAGTGTTATGATGGTTGATATTAGCATAATGCTAAATGGCTGCCCTAACTTCTCAGAGCCAGAACCACAGTTGCCTTCTATGATTGAGCCTATTTTATGGAGCATCACGCCCGCGTTGTTGCCGCAAGAATTCCCCACGCTCTGCAGACAATCTGGTAGAGGACCTAAGGCACTGCAAAAAATAAAGTTTGTACATGAGCCGTACAGCAATAACTTGTCTTTTAGGCTTTATAATCTGGAACAGTACAGGTACGAGCCTGAAATGAATCAATTTGTTATAATGTTGGCATAGTACATGATGATATATCGATAATTTATACACAGCAGGGATATTTAATCGCGACAAATAAACAATAAAACCATCAAGGCTGTTAGGCCATGGCACGATGATTAAAATAGCTCATTTTTAAGTATACAATACTTTCAGAATATTTGTTAACTGTTTGTTAATAAGTATTAAAATGGTTTAGTAACAGTGTCCTTAACTATGAAATTTATCTTGACTCAAAATACTTACTTGCATACAGTTTGGATGGCTTTATCGATCGCCTCCTCTGTATCAGCTCCATCACCAGGGAATGGGGTATCAGGCATCTTAGAGCTCAAGGTAGCTAAATTTGTGTGTAACTCGGTACATTTTGTAGGTGCAGACTCCTCCAGTTTACTTGCTTGGTAAAGGAGGCATATACCATTGTCAGCAATTACTGAAATACATTGTATATATATTAAGAATCATACAGTTGAACTTCGATATCTTCAACTTCAATGAATTACAGAGGTTCGAATTATCCGATTTCTAAGTTCACAGCTTAATGCAAGTCTAAAGTAACTTCCGATCTGCATTAAACTGTCACATATGCTCAGTGATACATTTTAGAAAAAAGTATCGTAAATTTGGGAAGGACCAAACGTTTTCTTCGAGTTATCCTGAAGTTCGAGATATAGAAGGTCAACTGTACATAGCCAAACCAAACCAAAATGCATGCTTGTCGCAAGAGTTTGAATAGACAAAATTAAGTTAGCAGTGCTAGTAAGCTTGCACAAGCTGGCGAAGAAATTAAGCTAGCAGTTTGGCATGCAGCTATATTTAAGTTTGCGGTAAGGTTGCGCAGCTGCAAGCTTAACTGCAAGCTTAATTTCATCTCTGCAAGCTAAGCTACATTGGGCTTGCGGCAACAAAGGTGTATAACTCTTAATTATATAGTATGTTTATGCTTTGTCTTACATTTCTATAAACTATGCATTGATAGACATTATAAAAAGGGACATAGAGAAACTTTATAGAACAAGTTCAAATGTTAATGACACTATGAGAATGACCAAGGTGTTACTGGTTTGTTATACCAAATACTTTTTTTAAAAAACAAAAGTTGATCATGGACATATTCAAACGCATTCTGTATATTATTCTGTCTACCCTATAAGAGTTGGCTTATGCATGTTAACATTCTTCTTGATACGTCAGTTCCATGCAGGTCAAAACAAGCTTGCAAGTCAATTACCAGCCAAATAAGCCTGTGCGACCCAAGTAAACTCGTCGCAAGCTTGTAATTGTTCCAAATGCAACCTTACCTCAAGCCAAATGAACTCGTCGCAAGCTTACCGCAAATCAAACTAGAAGTATCATTGAAGGTGATTGATACCCCACCCACCACCTTGACAAAAGAACCAATGACTTCAATACAAAGGCAATAAATAGTTCAATAATCGGACGGATTGGCGGACAATGTGATTCCTATATAACCCCCATCACAGGCGGAGGGGGTATAATAAGCTTGCAAGCTAACTTTGGCCAGCAACTGCAAGCCAAGTAAGATTGTAATTAAAATATCAAAAAGCTTACAAATGAAAAAGTAGTAAAGTCAAGCAGGAAAAGCCACACACAAAACGCCACCATCACCAAAACACCGACAGAAAATAATTTATACACATTCACAAACACACACATACAGGAGAAAACCACATACAAGACGCAACCACCACAAACACATCGATAGACAGCATGTCACATACACACACGCACACAACCAAACACACGCACACACACGAGAAGAACACAGAAAACACCAACAAACACACAAACACAAGCACAAAGACACAAGACAAACAAAAGTAAGGGTGAAAGTACCACATTGGCACGGTCAGTAGCAAAATTACCACTGGGGGGGGGGGGGGTTTAAACCCGTTTACGGACGTCCTAACCTCACACTTATCTCAAAGTCACCCTAGCTAAACAAACATTGTACAGGGTTGCCACAAACCAGAAGAAACAAAATTCCCTGACAATTCCCTGACATTTCCCTGACATAATTTCAAAATTCCCTGACACATTTCATCGCGAAATGTGGTCTTTTTGTCATAATTTCTGTAATACCTTATGGTTTTTTTTAAATATTTACATTCTTTCTCATGTTTTCAAAATTCCCTGACAATTCCCTGACATTTGCCTATATTTTCAAAATTCCCTGACAGTTCTCAAAATTCCCTGACAATTCCCTGACCTTGAAAAAATATCACCGCCGGACATCCCCACAACATACAAGACAGTAATCACAGTAAAAAATGTAAAACATAGCATAACAACTGTGAAAGTCTGTCAAATATGTACTCAATGACTTTGCTGAAGACAGAGCAACTGCAGGGAAGCCGTTAAGGGCACGACAGAGAAAAGGTAATACATGAGTCCGGTAAGCTCATCCCATTTCTAGGTTTAAGAATATACCATCATAGAGTACTAACCTCGGCATGTCATCGTGCAAGCAAAGAGGGAAGCGTAGCGGCCGACTGTAAAGGAGTCGATAACCAAACATGCAGTGTGTTGCAATATAATAGGGTTGTAACCTTTCTTCCTAAAAGTTTTAATGCGTTTAATAAACAAATCGTGAAAATGGATATTACCCCGATTTTTCCTAAGTTTGTAGATAACATCACCAATAGAAATCTGGCTAATTGGCTTGCAACCGTAGGCTTGCTGCGAGCTTAATCCTAGCCAAAATAAGCTTGCGATTTAATAATAATAATAATAATCATTTCGGTTTTGGTATGGCCCATATGATAATTAAAGAGCGAAGTTAGAATTTTTCACGCAGAATAGAGTTACTGTATTTACCATGTGTTTAAACATCGTATCTCCTCTCTCTACAAAGCTGAATACGTGTGTATGAATTTCAATGTTGCTACATTTTAAAACATTTGAATTCGACTGACAAAGATGTAGTGCCTGATCAAATGGTTCCTTCTTTCAGGAGCTGTTTGAACCAAGTCTGCTCTATTTACTTAGTCGGCCATTTTTGTAGCAATGAAGCGAGGTCCTCGACGGAGGAAATTCCATTGTTGCTGATGACTCCGTATATACATCAGAATTTTGAGGGATACATGTCTAATTGACCAATCAAAATCGAGGATTTTACTTTGCAGTATATTAATAAATAGTTGTCTATAATATTCATGAACAAACAACACAATAACTAACCTTTTGGATTTACCGTGTAGACCAACTCAGCATTTAGGTTTAAATTAGAGAGTGTAGTTTCCAAATTATCATAGTCTATTCTGTTTTTCTGATTTGACAAATCAGAAATTACTGGCTGGGCTGGTTTAACACTGCTTGCAAAGTCCAACGATCAGTTTTTGTAATGGGGATCATATTATATTTTCTTATTCGAGAGCATCTGGTTATAAGGAGAACTTAAGTGTAGTTGAAAAGAGTAATAACATTTTACATGCACTAAAGTATCATATGAGTTTTGAAAACTCACCATCAATATTGGAACACACATAATTCACAAGTTCTTCTATGTGCATGGGATGCGCAACTTTGAAGATTGTCCTGTCAGTTTCAAGGTTTGAAGTCTCATGGACATTTTTAATACATGTCAACATGGTACCTCGAGAACTGTCAAAGATAAAATACAAGTACAGTAAAGCTCTCTATATAGCAACCAATTACTCGTTTATCTGATGCATATTAACATAAGAAATAACGAACTATGTGTGATTATTAAGCAGTTGCATTTCATAAAAGCACTACAAAAGGAGTCTTTACCATGGTATAGGCTGTTGAATGTGTAAGCAAGCAGAACCTAATCAGTAATCAGGTGGCTCTTACTGAAGCGTCTGATCTAGGTCTACTAATGTTTACAAAGGTGTGAAAAGCGTAAGTATGTGGAAATAGTTAATATATAAACACAGGTGTTAAAATCAGAAAAAAACAACAGCTAGTAAAGGCACTTAATAATGAAATAAATTTATATTATATGTAATAATGCTGTAATCATTTAACAATTTATTTATTTAAAAATGCAATTTATATGTTATTTATTATATCTTCTTAAATATCGAATACTTATTCTTACATGACATGCCTGCTTTTGTATATGGAGTAAAGGATTAATTTACTTTGTCTTCCACTTTGCCTTCCACATTCATTTGAAGACTTCAAATATCATGTAAAATTCAAATTGACACATGTCTCAAATGTCCTCAGTATTCTAAGTGTTGTAGTTGAGTGGAAAGACTCATCTTAACCCTTTACTCCATAAATACGCCATTGCAAACACAGAAGACCCAGATCAGATAGCTCCTACAGGAGCCGTTTGATCAGGGTCTGCTCTGTTTGCTAACGATATAATATAGATATGGTTCTGCACTTTCTTGCATGGCCAAAACTTCATGCATCCATGTACTATAGTATCATAACAGTTAATCTAATTAATAATGCATAACGCCATTATTTCTTACATAAATGTTCATGGAGTAAAGGGTCAAACCTTTGTGTTGCCCATATCAAAGTGCAACGGCCTATCTATCTAGGGTCAAACCTTTGTGTTCCCAATATCAAAGTGCAATGGCCTATCTATCTTAACGTGTTTCACATTATGCACGTTTTCGTTTGCAACAATTGTTGTCTGCTTCAATTAAAAAAATAAGATTTCTCTCATTTTTATGCAAAACATTGGTCATAGTCTCAGAAGTACGAAAGAGAATAAATTGCAAGATGAATACAAGCGATTGGCAAGCAGTGCAGTCCCTTTAGAAGCACTGATTTGGGTCTACACATTTTACTCGTTTCCTTCATTCAAAGGGTTAGCAGTAATAGCAGAGCAACATTTAGTCTGTTTGTCTAATCTCGCCTTTAACAGGTAATAAATGAGAGTCTGCTTCAAAATCTTAACTTAAAGAATTGTTTTTTTTTATGATGAAAAGTCAACTATAAAGCAGGCAAATGTTTTAAAGGTGGGATTACAGTCTTACCTGCACACGTTGGTCATTGCTGTGATCACTGGCCCTAAAGGGTCGGACGGGTTTTCACCTATTCCTGACATGGCGGTCGTTACATCTTGCCCAATCGTCATAAAACATCCAACAAGTTGTGTGTGTTGTGCTGCCTAAATGATTAGTAACAAATTTATAATTAATCCTTTAACCCATAAATATACCTTTCCACACCTCTGCAAACACAGAAGATCCAGATCAGATGGCTCCAAACGGAGCCGTCTGACCAGGATCAGCTCTGTTTGTTTTTGGAAAAATATTGATCTGATTCACTGGTTTCTGAGTTAATAAGCCTTTGTAAAACTTATTCTAATTAATATTCATGATTTATTCATTTTTTGTAACGATTATTAATGAAGTAAAGTGTTAAGTGTCCACAAAAGTAGTACTGATATATCACAATAAAGGCTGTCCACAAGAGAAGTACTGATATATCATAATAAAGGCTGTCCGCAAGAGAAGTACTGATATATCATAATAAAGGCTGTCCGCAAGAGAAGTACTGATATATCATAATAAAGGCTGTCCGCAAGAGAAGTACTGATATATCACAATAAAGGCTGTCCACAAGAGAAGTACTGGTATATCACAATAAAGTCTGTCCGCAAGAGAAGTACTGATATATCATAATAAAGGCTGTCCACAAGAGAAGTACTGATATATCACAATAAAGGCTGTCCACAAGAGAAGTTCTGATATATCATAATAAAGGCTGTCCACAAGAGAAGTACTGATATATCATAATAAAGGCTGTCCGCAAGAGAAGTACTGATATATCACAATAAAGGTTGTCCGCAAGAGAAGTACTGATATATCATAATAAAGGCTGTCCACAAGAGAAGTACTGATATATCATAATAAAGGCTGTCCACAAGAGAAGTACTGATATATCATAATAAAGGTTGTCCACAAGAGAAGTACTGATATATCATAATAATTTAATAAAGGCTGTCCGCAAGAGAAGTACTGATATATCATAATAAAGGCTGTCCACAAGAGAAGTACTGTTATAGCACAATAAAGGCTGTCTACAAGAGAAGTACTGATATATCATTCTAAAGGCTGCTCATAAGAGGAGTACTGATATATATGTCACAGTATGTAGGTTTATCATCACTTATACGGCCTTGCTGTACAAGAGCGCTTTTATGGCGACGTGGTAGAGTGCATGACTGCGAACCTGGCGACCCGGGTTCGATCCCCGGTCTGAGCGGGTAAGTTTCTTTATAAGAACACCCAGTTGCGTATCACAATAAAGGCTGTCCATGAGAGGAGTACTGATATGTCATAATAACGACTGTCCATAACAGGAGTACTGATATATCATTCCAAAGGCTGTCCATAAGAGGAGAACTGATTTATCATAATAAAGGTTGTCCATAAGAGAGGAGTACTTTTATATCAGTTTAAAGCCTGTCCACAAGAGAAGTACTGATATATTATGATAAAAGCTGACCACAAGAGTAGTACTGATATATTATGATAAAATCTGACCATAAGATGAGTACTGATATATGATAATAAAAGCTGTCCACAAGATGAGTACTGATATATCATAATAAAAGTAGTCCACAAGAGGAGTACTGATATATCACAATAAAGGCTTTCCATAAGAGAAGCTGTCCTTAGGATGAGTACTAATATATCATAATAAGGACTATTGATAAGAGGAGTACTGATTTATCATAATAAATGATGTCCATAAGAGGAGTACTGATATATCATTATAAAGGATTAAGATAAAGCCTATTTTAAACGAGTACTGATATATCATAATAAAGTATGTTGATATTAAGGAGATATCATTATTAAGGCTGTCGATAAGGAATGTTGATATATCTTTATCTCTTATTTGCCTTACTCCTTAGCCAAATCTCATCTTGTTGCTACTTCTTAGAATTACCTCAGAGGTTTTGTTATTTGTACCAACACTCTACGATTTGGTGAAGAAAATATGCTTTTATCCTCCTATTTGCCATCTGAATCCCATATGTAAAGAGCTTGCATCTTTAATATTGTCTTGTAAATATGGAGATTGGCAGCACGTTAAGGGTTAACATTTGAATAAGGAAGTAATCATTTATCTACAGATTGACTGGCGAGTTGCAGGTCAGTTATGTAGATGGATAGGTTTTCCTGGTTCCCCTCAACATGCATAAATAGAAAGCTGAAATGCTAGCACGGGGAGCTGGCTTGAGCCTGGGTTGAGAAGTCAGAGAGAATGATGCTAGCTTCCATATAGCTATGACTCTGGAATAAAAGTTGAATTGGAAATCGAGGCGTTGTTGTACTCTACTATATCTCACGGCTGAAAATGGCGTCATGACCAGGATGGAACCTGGATGGAACAAATCTACTTACTCGCTCTTTAAGTTGCAAAAAATGGCTGAAACTGACTTCGCAGGGCTACTTCATTCTTTAACTGATAAAATTGAAAACTTAGGCTTATCCGATATAGTGCCAATATTTAACGGTGAGCAATCTAAATTACGTGTTTGGCTGAAGGCTATCGACAAAAGCGCAGTTGTAAACAATTTTCCTGAAACAAGTAAACCTAAGATAGCATACAGATTTAGCGAGGGGTTAGTACCTGATTTTTGGGAAATACTTCTTGAGAGCAATCCAAATGCAACTTGGGAGCTCGTACGAAATGAATTAACAGCACGTTTTGGCGAAATTTCTGACACGTATCTTAATTTTTCAAAATTACGGTCTGCTAAACAGGACCGATCAGAAAATGTACAATATTTCGCGGATAGAATTACAACACTGGCACCAGAAGCGTATACAGGTTTTGACACAGGCCTACGTGTTATAGGTCATCAAATCATAGGGTTTTTTCATAGACAGGCTCTTAGACAATGATATTAGGGTCAAACTAATCAGACAAAATCCGACTACTTTCGACAATGCGGTACAAGAACAAAATGTCAAAATTAGGTACAGCCCTAGATTACATCAAATTACAGAAAATCCGCGTGCAAATTCACTAACTTCTTATTCAGAAATACGATAACCCCTTATCCTGAGTACAAAAGTATAGATATTAGTCACTTGCATAGAGGAAAAGTTTGTACTTCATGCCGATGCAGGAGTATTAATGCAGGAGAATATTAATTAATGCAGAAGACGTAGCGTAAACGCTGTTAGATCAGAAACAAATAGGCAAACACCAGTTAGGACTTCCTCGAATATGGACACAATACAGTGTTATTTTTGTCGCACATTTGGTCATATACGTGCAAATTGTCTCGAATGGCGACAGCTTCAAATGCGAAACGAACAGTTTCAACGGCCTTCAAAAACTAGATTATTCTCGCCGTACAGGGATCGACGGGTCAGCGAATATATCAAAAGAAATAGGAAACTCTTTTGTTGCAAATAAGGAAGTTTCAAATTCTATGCTAACCAAAATAGGGAAACAGCCATTTAGAGCTTTAGTAGATACAGGAGCAAGTTGCAGTTTACTGAATTATTCAATATTCAAATATTTAAAACCGCACTATCAATTAAGGAAATCAAACCTGTCACTACGATCTGCCTCTGGCAGTAGCCTAAATGTACTAGGAACAGCAAAAAATTCATTCAAGGTCAATAAGCTGATTTTAGATCATGTTTTCGTAATAGTAAATAATCTTAACCGGTCGTGTTTACTTGGTAAAGACTTTTTGGCTAAAAATAGCTGTAGAATTTATTTTGACCTAAACTGTATTAGAATAAAGGACACTTATGTAGCGTTACAAGATGACATTTGTATAGCTTCTATCATTAGGCTAACGAAAACCACTACCTTAAAACCGCGCACTGTTTATCAGGTTCAAGGTAAACTCAAGAAAAACCCGCCTCTTCAAGTAAACAAACAATATGAAGTCTGCTCTGTCGACCGAGGCTATATTTATCGAGAACCCTTACTCAATGTCTCTGATGCCTTAGTCACACTCACGCCTAAGCGTAAAATTCCTGTATTAATTACAAACAGTTCTGACCAAACTTTAACTCTTCATAGAATATACGTATCGGTCGTTTAGATCAATTACCAAATGTCGAGCCTAATTGTGTAGAAGTTTCGTCGGTCGAACCGCGAGTTGCGACAAATGACCGCCAGATACCTCACGCAAAGACCCTGGACAGGCTGATTAAAGCAGACGCCATGCGTCCTAGTATGTCCCCATATTCGTTCCCCTGTTTATTGGTAAATAAAAAGGACGGGTCTAAACGTTTAGTATTAGATTTTCGCAAACTTAATTCCTTAATTAAGCCTACTAGCTATCCTCTTCCTTGCGTGGAACGAGAGATAAATACACGGTTAAAAGCGCTGCCAGAATTGGTTCACCCTGATCTGAGTAGCCACGAGGGTCAAATCGAGAAAGCTACAATTTCCGCAATTAATAGTGAACATATCTGCCCAAAACGCCTTGCAAACTTATCTGACCCCCCCCCCCCCCTGTCAAACTGTCTCTCGATGAATTGCCCCCCGGTTATGTATTACGATATGAAAGTTGAACAACCTGTCGACCCAGACTTTAAATCAAATATGCAATCTAATTCACCTTTTAAGTTACCAGATGGAAACTACTCAAGTGTAATTGCTGTGAGTCAAACTTCGTCCGAACATGAAACTGAAGATACTCTAGTTCACACTATATGTTCCTCCAAGACAAAGAGACGTCTTTCAAAACACGCTAGAACTGCAAGAAGCTTTTACAATAAATATGGCTGGGAATTAAATGACCGCGATTTGCTTAACTTAGAATCACAGAATAGATTACGTAAAACGCATACGGAAGTAAAGGAACAAGTCTTATCTGGATTGTTCAAAAACCACACATCAAGTCACATATCACACGTGCCTAAATCCAAATCTAACACACTGACGATTCACAATCACATATTACACCTTCGGTCAACTTAATAAGAGACGACTTGCCCGCAAGTAACGAAATTTCCGCCATCAGTACACCTGATGACCACATATCGATGCAAACTATTACCAAATACTTAAATCCTGTCAGTTGGATAAGAAATGTTTGGTCTTAATAAGGCAAACAGCAAGGAGAAGTCTGTGTTCGTTGTGTAGATCCCCTGGGTATCAGCCAGAAAACATAATTGTAAGACTGCAATTGTAAAAAGTAGTTGATTGTTAAGTTGTAAACCTGTTGGTTGAAGGAAAAAATGTTGCCTTCGTATCAGTGTAGTCTGTGCAGAATTGTGCAGGTTAAGGGTACTGCGATTAGCTAATACACCCTTTGTGTTAGTGATATTACGAGATCAGAAATGTATGTATTCGAGATGTCGAATGAATGTAAATAGAATTTATTGTACAGAGTCGTGCGGGTTAAGGGTCAAGCGATTAGCTAATACTCATATGTGTTGGTAATATAACTAACCGGATGTTATGATATCAGATATATTAACGTTACATGATTGTAAATATAATTAATTGCTTAATTGCTGACTTATGTTATTATAAGAGACGCGCAACTTATGTTTAGATAAGAGACGTTAAATGTATAAAGATAGAGGTGATTGTTCAACGCGCAACCTTATAATGATAGTATGATTTTTATGCAAACTGATTTCTTTTAATAATGTCCGTGGTTTCAAAAGTATTGTCGCGTTTCACGCGTCTTATGTCGAGCGTCTTGTCATTTCATTACACCCATGCTGCGAGATTTGTTGAACTACTACGATTAAAATGGTAAGACTTTGCAACAAGTTAATACCTGCCCCATGAGTTGATAATCTTACTGGATCCGGAATTGTGTCTCTTTTGCAACAAATGGTTATGGAGGGAATGATCTTTGTTTTATTGGAATAGTTCTAATATTGGCAATTATACCATTTATATAAAAAGACTAGAAAATTGTGTCTATAAGACACAGTGATGTCCCCGTGTAGGTGCTTGCCTAGCTGCACGTAAAAGACCTTGGGCTTGTGGGCAGCATGGGCTGGGTGTGCAATGAAAGTATGGATGGTGTTTAATCTGTATATGCAATTCCATGGCAATAGCTACAGTGCTTAGGGAGATATAAGAAAATGAAACAAGAGGGTCAAAATGGCCCTGAAGCGCTCATCAGGCAATCAGAGGGGGATATTTTCAAAGTTTTCACTATATGTTTCTATAGAAAACTAGCCTGCCCTGGGGCGGGGCTAATTTTGACCCAAGAGGCACAATTTATATAACTTTTGTAGAGGGCCTGAACATGATGATATGTGCCAAATATGAAAGCTGAGAACCTTCCGGTTTCAGACGAGAAGATTTTTCAAAGTTTTCACTATATATATATGTTTCTATTGAAAACTGGCTACCCCTGGGACGGGGCCAATTTTGACCCAAGGGTCATAATTTATACAAATTTTGTAGAGGATCTACACATGATGCTATGTGCCAAATATGAAAGTTGAAAACCTTCAAGTTTCAGAGGAGAAGATTTTTCAAAGTTTTCACTATTTGCTTCTATTGAAAACAGCCCACCCTTGGGGCGGGGCCAATTTTGACCCAAGGGCCATAATTTATACAAATTTTGTAGAGGACCTACACATGATGCTATGTGCCAAATATGAAAGTTGAGAACCTTCAAGTTTCAGAGGAGAAGATTTTCAAAGTTTTCACTATTTGTTTCTACTGAAAACTCCCCACCCCTGGGGCGGGGCCAGTTTTGACCCCAGGGCCATAATTTATATAAGTTTTGTAGAGGACCTTAACATGATGCTATGTGCAAAATATTAAAGCTGAGAGACTTCCAGTTTCAGAGAAGATTTTCAAAGATTTCACTATTTGTTTCTACTGAAAACTCCCCACCCCTGGGGCGGGGCCAGTTTTGACCCCAGGGCCATAATTTATATAAGTTTTGTAGTGGACCTGAACATGATGCTATGTGCCAAATATGAAAGCTGAGAACCTTCCATTTTCAGAGAAGATGATTTTCAAAGATTTCACTATTTGTTTCTATTGAAAACTTCCCACCCCTGGGGCGGGGCCAATTTTGACACCAGGGCCATAATTTATATAACTTTTGTAAAGGACCTAAATATGATGCTATGTGCCAAATATGAAAGCTGAAAGCCTTCCAGTTTCAGAGAAGAAGATTTTCAAAGATTTCACTATTTGTTTCTATTGAAAACTGCCCACCCCTGGGGCGGGGCCAATTTTTACCCCAGGGCAATAATTTATACAACTTTTGTAGAGGACCTGAACATGATGCTATGTGCCAAATATGAAAGCTGAGAACCTTCAGGTTTCAGTGGAGATGATTTTCAAAGTTTTACTATATGTTTCTATTGAAAACTGCCCACCCCTTGGGCGGGGCCAATTTTGACCCCAGGGGCATAATTTATATAACTTTCGTAGAGGGCCTAAAGATGATGCTATGTGCCAAAGATGAAAGCTGAGAACCCTGTGGATTTAGAGGAGAAGATTTTTAAAGATTCAAAGTGTTGACGACGGACGACGGACACCGCACGACGCACGCCGACG
Organism: Azorinus chamasolen; assembly: GCA_963576725.1. NCBI lineage: Eukaryota > Metazoa > Mollusca > Bivalvia > Cardiida > Solecurtidae > Azorinus > Azorinus chamasolen. The sequence continues at coordinate 41,542,140 of OY755251.1, forward strand.
GACGACGGACATCAGGCAATCACAAAAGCTCACCCTGAGCACTTTGTGCTCTGGTGAGCTAAAAACTGTGACAAAAAACTTCACTTAAATGTGACAACCAACTGCACGTAAAATTTCCAAGTCATTTGACCTCGACCTTGGGCTTGCGGGCAGCATGGGTGGGGTGCCAAATGATGATACAGATGGTAATTAATGTGTATGTGAAGTTCCATGTGTATAAGTGTAGAAATTACTGACCTATAATACTTGAAAAACTGTGACAACCAACTGCACCTAAAAGCGTGACAGACGGACAAGAGAAGTCCGCAAGAGAAGTACTGATATATCATAATAATTTAATAAAGGCTGTCCGCAAGAGAAGTACTGATATATCATAATAAAGGCTGTCCACAAGAGAAGTACTGTTATAGCACAATAAAGGCTGTCTACAAGAGAAGTACTGATATATCATTCTAAAGGCTGCTCATAAGAGGAGTACTGATATATATGTCACAGTATGTAGGTTTATCATCACTTATACGGCCTTGCTGTACAAGAGCGCTTTTATGGCGACGTGGTAGAGTGCATGACTGCGAACCTGGCGACCCGGGTTCGATCCCCGGTCTGAGCGGGTAAGTTTCTTTATAAGAACACCCAGTTGCGTATCACAATAAAGGCTGTCCATGAGAGGAGTACTGATATGTCATAATAACGACTGTCCATAACAGGAGTACTGATATATCATTCCAAAGGCTGTCCATAAGAGGAGAACTGATTTATCATAATAAAGGTTGTCCATAAGAGAGGAGTACTTTTATATCAGTTTAAAGCCTGTCCACAAGAGAAGTACTGATATATTATGATAAAAGCTGACCACAAGAGTAGTACTGATATATTATGATAAAATCTGACCATAAGATGAGTACTGATATATGATAATAAAAGCTGTCCACAAGATGAGTACTGATATATCATAATAAAAGTAGTCCACAAGAGGAGTACTGATATATCACAATAAAGGCTTTCCATAAGAGAAGCTGTCCTTAGGATGAGTACTAATATATCATAATAAGGACTATTGATAAGAGGAGTACTGATTTATCATAATAAATGATGTCCATAAGAGGAGTACTGATATATCATTATAAAGGATTAAGATAAAGCCTATTTTAAACGAGTACTGATATATCATAATAAAGTATGTTGATATTAAGGAGATATCATTATTAAGGCTGTCGATAAGGAATGTTGATATATCTTTATCTCTTATTTGCCTTACTCCTTAGCCAAATCTCATCTTGTTGCTACTTCTTAGAATTACCTCAGAGGTTTTGTTATTTGTACCAACACTCTACGATTTGGTGAAGAAAATATGCTTTTATCCTCCTATTTGCCATCTGAATCCCATATGTAAAGAGCTTGCATCTTTAATATTGTCTTGTAAATATGGAGATTGGCAGCACGTTAAGGGTTAACATTTGAATAAGGAAGTAATCATTTATCTACAGATTGACTGGCGAGTTGCAGGTCAGTTATGTAGATGGATAGGTTTTCCTGGTTCCCCTCAACATGCATAAATAGAAAGCTGAAATGCTAGCACGGGGAGCTGGCTTGAGCCTGGGTTGAGAAGTCAGAGAGAATGATGCTAGCTTCCATATAGCTATGACTCTGGAATAAAAGTTGAATTGGAAATCGAGGCGTTGTTGTACTCTACTATATCTCACGGCTGAAAATGGCGTCATGACCAGGATGGAACCTGGATGGAACAAATCTACTTACTCGCTCTTTAAGTTGCAAAAAATGGCTGAAACTGACTTCGCAGGGCTACTTCATTCTTTAACTGATAAAATTGAAAACTTAGGCTTATCCGATATAGTGCCAATATTTAACGGTGAGCAATCTAAATTACGTGTTTGGCTGAAGGCTATCGACAAAAGCGCAGTTGTAAACAATTTTCCTGAAACAAGTAAACCTAAGATAGCATACAGATTTAGCGAGGGGTTAGTACCTGATTTTTGGGAAATACTTCTTGAGAGCAATCCAAATGCAACTTGGGAGCTCGTACGAAATGAATTAACAGCACGTTTTGGCGAAATTTCTGACACGTATCTTAATTTTTCAAAATTACGGTCTGCTAAACAGGACCGATCAGAAAATGTACAATATTTCGCAGATAGAATTACAACACTGGCACCAGAAGCGTATACAGGTTTTGACACAGGCCTACGTGTTATAGGTCATCAAATCATAGGGCTTTTTCATAGACAGGCTCTTAGACAAAGATATTAGGGTCAAACTAATCAGACAAAATCCGACTACTTTCGACAATGCGGTACAAGAACAAAATGTCAAAATTAGGTACAGGCCTAGATTACATCAAATTAAAGAAAATCCGCGTGCAAATTCACTAACTTCTTATTCAGAAATACGATAACCCCTTATCCTGAGTACAAAAGTATAGATATTAGTCACTTGCATAGAGGAAAAGTTTGTACTTCATGCCGATGCAGGAGTATTAATGCAGGAGAATATTAATTAATGCAGAAGACGTAGCGTAAACGCTGTTAGATCAGAAACAAATAGGCAAACACCAGTTAGGACTTCCTCGAATATGGACACAATACAGTGTTATTTTTGTCGCACATTTGGTCATATACGTGCAAATTGTCTCGAATGGCGACAGCTTCAAATGCGAAACGAACAGTTTCAACGGCCTTCAAAAACTAGATTATTCTCGCCGTACAGGGGTCGACGGGTCAGCGAATATATCAAAAGAAATAGGAAACTCTTTTGTTGCAAATAAGGAAATTTCAAATTCTATGCTAACCAAAATAGGGAAACAGCCATTTAGAGCTTTAGTAGATACAGGAGCAAGTTGCAGTTTACTGAATTATTCAATATTCAAATATTTAAAACCGCACTATCAATTAAGGAAATCAAACCTGTCACTACGATCTGCCTCTGGCAGTAGCCTAAATGTACTAGGAACAGCAAAAAATTCATTCAAGGTCAATAAGCTGATTTTAGATCATGTTTTCGTAATAGTAAATAATCTTAACCGGTCGTGTTTACTTGGTAAAGACTTTTTGGCTAAAAATAGCTGTAGAATTTATTTTGACCTAAACTGTATTAGAATAAAGGACACTTATGTAGCGTTACAAGATGACATTTGTATAGCTTCTATCATTAGGCTAACGAAAACCACTACCTTAAAACCGCGCACTGTTTATCAGGTTCAAGGTAAACTCAAGAAAAACCCGCCTCTTCAAGTAAACAAACAATATGAAGTCTGCTCTGTCGACCGAGGCTATATTTATCGAGAACCCTTACTCAATGTCTCTGATGCCTTAGTCACACTCACGCCTAAGCGTAAAATTCCTGTATTAATTACAAACAGTTCTGACCAAACTTTAACTCTTCATAGAATATACGTATCGGTCGTTTAGATCAATTACCAAATGTCGAGCCTAATTGTGTAGAAGTTTCGTCGGTCGAACCGCGAGTTGCGACAAATGACCGCCAGATACCTCACGCAAAGACCCTGGACAGGCTGATTAAAGCAGACGCCATGCGTCCTAGTATGTCCCCATATGCGTTCCCCTGTTTATTGGTAAATAAAAAGGACGGGTCTAAACGTTTAGTATTAGATTTTCGCAAACTTAATTCCTTAATTAAGCCTACTAGCTATCCTCTTCCTTGCGTGGAACGAGAGATAAATACACGGTTAAAAGCGCTGCCAGAATTGGTTCACCCTGATCTGAGTAGCCACGAGGGTCAAATCGAGAAAGCTACAATTTCCGCAATTAATAGTGAACATATCTGCCCAAAACGCCTTGCAAACTTATCTGACCCCCCCTGTCAAACTGTCTATCGATGAATTGCCCCCCGGTTATGTATTACAATATGAAAGTTGAACAACCTGTCGACCCAGACTTTAAATCAAATATGCAATCTAATTCACCTTTTAAGTTACCAGATGGAAACTACTCAAGTGTAATTGCTGTGAGTCAAACTTCGTCCGAACATGAAACTGAAGATACTCTAGTTCACACTATATGTTCCTCCAAGACAAAGAGACGTCTTTCAAAACACGCTAGAACTGCAAGAAGCTTTTACAATAAATATGGCTGGGAATTAAATGACCGCGATTTGCTTAACTTAGAATCACAGAATAGATTACGTAAAACGCATACGGAAGTAAAGGAACAAGTCTTATCTGGATTGTTCAAAAACCACACATCAAGTCACATATCACACGTGCCTAAATCCAAATCTAACACACTGACGATTCACAATCACATATTACACCTTCGGTCAACTTAATAAGAGACGACTTGCCCGCAAGTAACGAAATTTCCGCCATCAGTACACCTGATGACCACATATCGATGCAAACTATTACCAAATACTTAAATCCTGTCAGTTGGATAAGAAATGTTTGGTCTTAATAAGGCAAACAGCAAGGAGAAGTCTGTGTTCGTTGTGTAGATCCCCTGGGTATCAGCCAGAAAACATAATTGTAAGACTGCAATTGTAAAAAGTAGTTGATTGTTAAGTTGTAAACCTGTTGGTTGAAGGAAAAAATGTTGCCTTCGTATCAGTGTAGTCTGTGCAGAATTGTGCAGGTTAAGGGTACTGCGATTAGCTGATACACCCTTTGTGTTAGTGATATTACGAGATCAGAAATGTATGTATTCGAGATGTCGAATGAATGTAAATAGAATTTATTGTACAGAGTCGTGCGGGTTAAGGGTCAAGCGATTAGCTAATACTCATATGTGTTGGTAATATAACTAACCGGATGTTATGATATCAGATATATTAACGTTACATGATTGTAAATATAATTAATTGCTTAATTGCTGACTTATGTTATTATAAGAGACGCGCAACTTGAGATAAGAGACGTTAAATGTATAAAGATAGAGGTGGTTGTTCAACGCGCAACCTTATAATGATAGTATGATTTTTATGCAAACTGATCTTTTAATAATGTCCGTGGTTTCAAAAGTATTGTCGCGTTTCACGCGTCTTATGTCGAGCGTCTTGTCATTTCATTACACCCATGCTGCGAGATTTGTTGAACTACTACGATTAAAATGGTAAGACTTTGCAACAAGTTAATACCTGCCCCATGAGTTGATAATCTTACTGGATCCGGAATTGTGTCTCTTTTGCAACAAATGGTTATGGAGGGAATGATCTTTGTTTTATTGGAATAGTCCTAATATTGGCAATTATACCATTTATATAAAAAGACTAGAAAATTGTGTCTATAAGACACAGTGATGTCCCCGTGTAGGTGCTTGCTTAGCTGCACGTAAAAGACCTTGGGCTTGTGGGCAGCATGGGCTGGGTGTGCAATGAAAGTATGGATGGTGTTTAATCTGTATATTCAATTCCATGGCAATAGCTAGTGCTTAGGGAGATATAAGACAATGAAACAAGAGGGTCAAAATGGCCCTGAAGCGCTCACCAGACAATCAGAGGGGGATATTTTCAAAGTTTTCACTATATGTTTCTATAGAAAACTAGCCTGCCCTGGGGCGGGGCTAATTTTGACCCAAGAGGCACAATTTATATAACTTTTGTAGAGGGCCTGAACATGATGATATGTGCCAAATATGAAAGCTGAGAACCTTCCGGTTTCAGACGAGAAGATTTTTCAAAGTTTTCACTATATATATATGTTTCTATTGAAAACTGGCTACCCCTGGGACGGGGCCAATTTTGACCCAAGGGTCATAATTTATACAAATTGTGTAGAGGATCTACACATGATGCTATGTGCCAAATATGAAAGTTGAAAACCTTCAAGTTTCAGAGGAGAAGATTTTCAAAGTTTTCACTATTTGTTTCTATTGAAAACAGCCCACCCTTGGGGCGGGGCCAATTTTGACCCAAGGGCCATAATTTATACAAATTTTGTAGAGGACCTACACATGATGCTATGTGCCAAATATGAAAGTTGAGAACCTTCAAGTTTCAGAGGAGAAGATTTTCAAAGTTTTCACTATTTGTTTCTACTGAAAACTCCCCACCCCTGGGGCGGGGCCAGTTTTGACCCCAGGGCCATAATTTATATAAGTTTTGTAGAGGACCTTAACATGATGCTATGTGCAAAATATGAAAGCTGAGAACCTTCCATTTTCAGAGAAGATGATTTTCAAAGATTTCACTATTTGTTTCTATTGAAAACTTCCCACCCCTGGGGCGGGGCCAGTTTTGACCCCAGGGCCATAATTTATATAACTTTTGTAGTGGACCTGAACATGATGCTATGTGCCAAATATGAAAGCTGAGAACCTTCCATTTTCAGAGAAGATGATTTTCAAAGATTTCACTATTTGTTTCTATTGAAAACTTCCCACCCCTGGGGCGGGGCCAATTTTTACCCCAGGGCAATAATTTATACAACTTTTGTAGAGGACCTGAACATGATGCTATGTGCCAAATATGAAAGCTGAGAACCTTCAGGTTTCAGTGGAGATGATTTTCAAAGTTTTACTATATGTTTCTATTGAAAACTGCCCACCCCTTGGGCGGGGCCAATTTTGACCCCAGGGGCATAATTTATATAACTTTCGTAGAGGGCCTAAAGATGATGCTATGTGCCAAAGATGAAAGCTGAGAACCCTGTGGATTTAGAGGAGAAGATTTTTAAAGATTCAAAGTGTTGACGACGGACGACGGACACCGCACGACGCACGACGCACGCCGACGGACGACGGACATCAGGCAATCACAAAAGCTCACCCTGAGCACTTTGTGCTCTGGTGAGCTAAAAACTGTGACAAAAAACTTCACTTAAATGTGACAACCAACTGCACGTAAAATTTCCAAGTCATTTGACCTCGACCTTGGGCTTGCGGGCAGCATGGGTGGGGTGCCAAATGATGATACAGATGGTAATTAATGTGTGTGTATGTGAAGTTCCATGTGTATAAGTGTAGAAATTACTGACTTATAATACTTGAAAAACTGTGACAACCAACTGCACCTAAAAGAGTGACAGACGGACAAGACGGACAGACAGACGGACGGACGGACATGTGCAAAACATAATGCCCCCTGACTATCGTCAACGGGGCCTAAAAAGTCTGTGCGAAATAAGTCGATGCTTCAAATTGTAGCTTTTGTCGAGTTTTGTAGAAGCTGGGTTCACGTCCGACCGTTCCAACTAAACGATTACCGAAAATCTAGTGCTACTTCCGACAGAACTACAGCCAATGATATTACTACAACTTCTCCGTCGTTTAGCTAAAAGTCAGACATGATAATTATCGAAGATGGAACTGTTTACGACAGGATATGGCTAAGTGACCTACGGATAGGCGGAGTGACATGTTAGCAACCGACGTGAACATTGTAAAGTGTGTCAGCTCATATAATTTAATAGAACTGTCTATCGTAATCGTGTGACTAAATGAGCTGTCAAGTGATGACATCAACGTCTAGTTCAGACACCTAAATGGGCTCTTAAGGTTCAACAAGTGCTGTTATATCTAACACAAGTATCAGTATCCTTCTTATATCAACATAAAATGGAACTATAACATACTTTTTGGAGAAGTACATCTTCACTAACTAACTTCAAAACTTATTCGGAGAACCTCAATTTTCTTCAGACAGTTGGACATTACATTATGTCGAATCTACATCGATGTCCGAATGAGCCATAATACATGAACTTTCCTTCTGAATCCATCAGCGCTGGACTCATCGGAATTTCAGTAACGCGTATTATGAACTTTAGTTATAGAAGAGATGCGCCTTAGAGACTGGACATTACACTATTATGTTGATCCATGCTTATAACTGTTTTTGTTTTATTTGTATGTGTCAGGAAGGGGTGTAATATTGTCTTGTAAATATGGAGATTGGCAGCACGTTAAGGGATAACATTTGAATAAGGAAGTAATCATTTATCTACATAATTGACTGGCGAGTTGCAGGTCAGTTATGTAGATGGATAGGTTTTCCTGGTTCACTAAACATGTATAAATAGAAAGCTGAAATGCTAGCACGGGGAGCTGGTTTGAGCCTGGGCTGAGAAGTCAGAGAGAATGTTGCCAGTTTCCATATAGCTATGATTCTGGAATAAAAGTTGAATCGGAAATCGAGGCGTTGTTGTACTCTACTATATATCAGCATCCAGATGGAGAGGCCGAGTAAACTGGCATCTCATTCCCTTATAAAAATGACGATCTTGTAACGAGCTTAAATTTAAGATCGTACTTGCTCAACCCGATCTAAGCACGTGCGAACTTTAAGAACGCGCAAGCTCGGAATTGGAACAAATACGAGCTCGTGCAAGCTCGTATATGTTCATTTCACGAGCTTGTACCAGCTTGTGGCGAGCTCGCCACGAGCTAATCGCGAGCTCGCCACAAGCTAATCGCGAGCTCGCCACGAGCTAGTCGCGAGCTCACCACGAGCTAGTCGCGAGCTCGCCACGAGCTAGTCTCTGTCAAGATAGTCACGAGCTAGCCATGAGCTAACCCACAAGTTAGTCACGAGCTAATGCCAAGATCGTCACGATCTAGCCACGAGCTAGTCGCGAGTTCGCCCCGACCTAATGTCAAGAGCGCCACAACCTGACTCGTGAGCGCTTCATGAGTTTGTCCCAAGCCAATCACATGGTGGTGTCCAAGTAAAAGTGTTCACTTCTTCACAATCACATAGTCCTATGCTGCTTTAAATTATCTGAACAAAACTGATGGATGCTATTAAAACATTATCTAACCTTTTCCTCCATAAATATGCATTGTTAACACATTTGCAAACAGAGTAGACCCAGATCAGGCAGGTCCACCAGGATCAGGGTCTACTTTGTGTATAGGAAATATCAATGGTATTAAAATCTTTACTTCAAGCTACTGCCACAAATTTTCTTATTTTAGACCCAAAAATAATTTTTACTTCATTATATATTCATAGAGGGTGATGTATCTTACAAATATCCATGGAGGAAATGGTTAAATAGCTATTCCTTTATTTGTATCAATGCATACAAAAATACACCATTCTGTAAAAGAAACAAAATACATATAAATGGAGAGCACCGAAACCTGTACCTTTGTGACAAATATGCAAAGCGAAGACCTATACTTTCCACTATACATGTATATGTTTTTTATGCTATTGCAGAGATCTTAACCAGGCAGCTCTGGTCTAATCTTGATCTACGCTGCTTACTTGAAAAAATATTGACCAAAGTTATTGTAAGTAATTATGTATTTGCTAAATTTGAGTTTTCTTTAATGAAAAAGACTAGTCACTATAAAATCAAGAACTAGGCTTTTATTTTTGGAAACGAATATAAACGGACAATTTCAAACCATTAATCAGATGTCAAGGTAAAACCATGTTGGTTAGTCTAGGTCTATAATGTCATGGAAACTATTAAAAATGATTACAGTATATTTATACATTGCTACTTTCAGCTTATCATATTCATTACACGTTCCATCCTCAAACAACATATCGGTAATTATAATTTTCTTGCCTGGCCGAATACTCCTGGTCTAGCAATTCATTTGAATTCAAATTTCATATATGGCACAGGCGTGATGAAAGGTATTCTTGCAAAATGTCAGTAACTGTAGTATCAATATTTTGGAGTTCTCCTATTTTCTGTACATGGCTGCTATTGGAATATTGGTTCACACACATCTTGTTAAAGATTTAACTACATGTAGAACTAAATCACTAAAGGCGATTTAAGACAGACGGTGATTCCAGTATACCCCCCTCAACTAGTTGGAGTGGGGTATAATTATTGGTGCATATATCTTCTGGCCGTTCCACATTTACTATTGATGATAGAGTTCATGTCCTTGACACATGTCCTGGCCTGCTCTTCACTGCAGTTCTGGGTGATGAAATCTGGAATGAGAAATTACTTGAAAATTGTGTCTGCAAGACACAGCGATGCCCCCGTGGTGGTGCTTGCCTAGCTGCACGTTCCTAAGTCATTTGACCTTGACCTTGGGCTTGCGGGCAGCATGGGCTTGGTGTGCAATGATAATATAGATGGTGGTTTATGTATATATATGTAATTCCATGCCAACAGCTATAGTGGTTAGTGAGATATAAGACAATGAAAAAACTGTGACAACCAACTGCACGTAAAAGCATGACGCATGGAAAGACAGACTGACGGACAGGTGCAAAACATAATGCCCCCTGACTATCCTCAACGGGGGCATAAAAAGGATTGCCTTTAAAATGCCTGTTGCAGCTGCTCTCAAATGATACATAACCTTGTCTTAAAACCTAATTTCAAACAGCAGCAGAAAAGAAGTTTTCCAAAGAAACTCACTGCCTTATTTTATGTTGTATGGTACATGGATTTAAAGCAGAATTCAGGAAAACAAATCGAGGATTTGTGCACGACTATTGAACCTACATTATAGATTCCTTTATAAATGTAGTGACAATAATCATGCACTACAAGCTGACAAAATGAAGTATACAAGTGTCAAATTAAGCCATATATTTTCTTGTATTGTTTTGTTTGAGTGCAATGGTGAATCCAGTTGACATTCTTCTATTGAACAAAGTTTATTTAAGTATACCCGCAGATATTACAGACATTTTCAAACTACCAGGACAGAGAGAAATAAGGCTTATGGGTGAACGATGTCAGTCCGAGAAATGATTTTCTAAGTGATAATTTAAAATCCTCATTTCTCATTAAAGCAGTATAAAACTTTCCCTTTTACCTTCAATTGCAGTTTTTATCTGTCTTGGCATGGCTTGTGTTTGGACCCCTGCCTTTCTATTATGAGCCTGCCTGGCCCCAACTGCTGACATCACTGCCAGTTCTCTCTGATCAAAGAGAGTGTCAAGAAGTCGGATAGTAACCTTCCTGGCATCCTTGAACCCTGTAATTGCCAAACTGGCCTTCTGAGATTTGGTGATGTACACACCACATCCTTCCACCAACTCAACCTTGCGCTCGCCTTGACGCTGAAATGACAAACCATTCAGTCGACCATGTGATAAAGCTTTTAATTTTATACTTTATTAGTGATATCACAATTAACTAACCTGAAGATTAGTAGGAGACTTCCCGAAACTTGTAATGAACTTCAGTGGATCTATATGACATAATCTGTAAAACTGACAGTTAAATTGTAGCGTTATCCCACAGTAAAAAGCTAGATTTATAATATTTTCTTAACCAAACAGTAGACCCCGATCAGGCAGCAATAAATGGAGTTGCCTGATCTGAGTCCACACTGATTGCAAAGGTGATAAAATGCATACCTATGGAGGAAAGGATTATTTTTTTTCAATTCTAAATCTTTACACATCATTTCTGGAATATAATTTCTTTTTATGAACTAGAAAATTGTGTCGGACACAGTGATGGCCCCGTGGTGGTGCTTGACAATGAAAAAACTGACAACCAACTGCACGAATAAGCGTGACACACAGACAGGCAGATGGACGTACAGGTGCAAAACATACTGCCCCATGACTATCATCAAAGGGGGGGGGGCATAAAAATGAAATTTACATACACCCACTCTATTACACTGATGTTACAGATGTCCTCAGATTTTGACATAATTTTAAGAAAAGTTCTTGTAAAATAAAAGTTCCTGAGAATGGAGCACAACTTACAAAAATCCTGATTAGACCTACCGTAACTGGAGAATTCCACTCCCTGTCTACTGACAGGCTGACAGGCTGAACATCCCTGTGCTTGGTGGATTCAGCTATACATGTAGCTGGGGCTTGGTCAATATCTAATGGACTGTATTGAGCCGGCATTGCACGACTGGTGGATGGCAATGAATAAGTGTGAGCCTCAGGCACAGCTGATAATGAACTACTGCCACTATAATGTCCCTAGCAAAGTGAAAAAATAAATACAACAAAGTTCTCCCATATTGATCATAAGGAAATATTAAAAGCCTGAATCTGGATCAGACAGAAATAATTGGGGGTCTGATCTGGATTCATGCTGTTTGACTCTAATAGTTTCTCTGTTTCTTGTGAATTCCCAGAAGCTTGAAAAACTGAAGCAGGCAGTCAAAATAGACGTCTAGCATTGTAGCAGGTAAAGTGCGTACAGGTGCAAAACATACTGCCCCATGACTATCATCAAAGGGGGGCATAAAAATGAAATTTACATACACCCACTCTATTACACTGATGTTACAGATGTCCTCAGATTTTGACATAATTTTAAGAAAAGTTCTTGTGAAATAAAAATTCCTGAGAATGGAGCACAACTTACAAAAATCCTGATTAGACCTACCGTAACTGGAGAATTCCACTCCCTGTCTACTGACAGGCTGAACATCCCTGTGCTTGGTGGATTCAGCTATACATGTAGCTGGGGCTCGGTCAATATCTAATGGACTGTATTGAGCAGGCATTGCACGACTGGTGGATGGCAATGAATAAGTGTAAGCCTCAGGCACAGCTGATGATGAACTACTGCTACTATAATGTCCCTAGCAAAATGAAAAAATAAAAACAACAAAGTTCTCCCATATTGATCATAAAGAAATAATTAAAGCCTGAATCTGGATCAGACAGAAATAATTGGGGGTCTGATCTGGATTCATGCTGTTTGACTCTAATAGTTTCTCTGTTTCTTGTGAATTCCCAGAAGCTTGAAAGACTGAAGCAGGCAGTCAAAATAGACGTCTAGCATTGTAGCAGATAAAGAGGTTTTTTGGGTTTACATATAAAAAGAAGCATCACTCATCTAAGAATCACTTATCTTGTGTTTAAATCTTTACATGTACTGGTATATTAGTTACTAATATGATCTAGTTGCTCAAGATCAACTCTTCTTTTTACAGAACTTAAATGCATGCCATAATGTGAAAAAAATTCAAACTCTGAACACTTATCACATTCCTAGCTGCTGAAACATTCAACTCATTCACTATTACATTCATTAGAACTTAAAACCTTTTTACCTTCACGGTGAAAGGAGGTTTTCCATGACCAAGCGTCATTCTATAAGTTTTGTAAATTGCAGAGAGCATAACTAGAGCGTAACGAGGTCTCTGTCCGGTGTGAAGGGGGCTTTAAGAAAATGCTTTCCAAAAATATGTACTTTTATGTACATATCTACATTATTATAGTTTTATAGGAGATACACATCATTTTTTGTTTTTTCTTTGTCACCTTACAGTAAAGGTCTCTAGCTACATATAAAGCTGGAATAATACCTGATTGCAGTTTTCATCCAAGTTGTCAGCAATACTCCTAAGAAACGCAATCTTCCTTGGAGTAGCAGCTGCAAAGACACACATAAATGTATTTACTGATATTCATGTTGGCGTTGAACAATAGCTGTTTGTGGACAGTGCGCTCCACTATAGTGTAGTGAAAGTCTAAGTTGAAAAAGGGGCATAACTATGGCAAAATTAATTTTAGGGTTACCTGCCCTTGTGAAATTCGTTCCCCTTCTGAGAGTCAACATGCATACCAAATTTTAACCAAATATCTTTGATGGTTTCTGAGAAATTAACCTTAAAAAAAAAAGTTAACCAACGCCGATGCCAACGAGAGGGTCATGACAATAGCTCCACTTTTTTAAAAATTGGAGCTAAAAGTTATCAGCTTGACTTTTTTTATCAGTACAGTGAACCCTTGTTACAACGGAGGTGTTTGTTTCCAGCAATTTTGTCAGTATAACGAGGTTGCCATTATAGCGAGTTAGAATATGAAAGAAACCATAAGGCCAATTTTAAACCAGTACCATCAAATGACTGCTTAATGCAGAGTGTAGGAAAGCTTTGTGCACTGCTTTCTACGGTAGTTTTTTCATTTAAAAGTTTTTAAACATAGAAAATCTATGTCGATAGGAATTAGATTAGCATGTTATTATGGCGCACATTTTTTCACCAATTTGATCCACATTAATTTCATAGAAAAAATAAGTCCTCATTTTTCGGTTACAATATGCCAAATCTTAACCCTTCTCTTGCTGAATTTTAAACTACATTTCTTCTTCTTTACCCATGCCCTGTGGTATAATTACATATATCTTCACTGTCTACAATCATTTCTCTGTGCAATCACTGCTGTGGAGTGCACTGGTTGCACAATTAATTTGTTAATAGTGCAGACCCTGATGAGACAGCTCCTGCAGGAGCTGTCTCATATGGGTCTTCACTGTTTACAGGTAGGTATATTGACGTAAACAGCAAGCGAAGGGTTAAAATCAAGGCTGCTTCCAATTACTCAAGTACTCGATCAGAAGGATGACCATATACTCCAGTTATTATTTTAATCATTCCCATCTCTAATAAATATACAAGATAAATCAGTGTATGTACTCTACAGTCTTCTCCTTTCCTCATTAGACAAATAATTTTCAACTTACGTAATTTGGAGGGGGACTTGATCTGTTCTTCCAACGCTAAAATTCTTTCATTTTTTATTCTGACTTCCTGCTGAAGACTGACAATTTTAGACCTGGCCTCTTCCAACTCCCTCCATGCCAGGTCACACTGCTGTCGGATGGTGTCAGTCTCCAGTTCCCTCCATGTTGAGTCCTGCAAGGTCCTGTCATCATCTGTCTGCAACATCTGCAGAAAAGACTGGGAGCTAGCCAGGTTCTCTGAGGCAGAGTGTGGCTGCCCCAGTCCTGCCTCAAATGTTGCAGACTCACTGGAGTGGCAGGCATCGGACCGTTGGAACTCAATAATGGCTTTACAAGCCTCCTTTGCCGACTTTATTCGGTCACCTGGTATACTAGGCTTCTTCTGAAATTGATGTTAAGGTAAAATCAACCAAGTTTACAACTTGATCTCTGGAGCAGAACTTATTGTAAACCATGTATGCATTCATCATAATCTACAAAAGTCCATGTACAAGGCAGTAAAAGTCATTATTTGATATCTGATTCGTCAATTTAACCTCCAGGTTAATTGATAAGGAAATAATACAAATTTGAACAAGAGTACCACATACGGTACATAATACGCCCACTTGCAAACTTTCTTTGATTCAACATGCCTTATAAGTGTTGACATTTTCTAATCTGTGCTTCAGATCTTGATTTCCATATTAAGGTGATACTATTTTTTAAAAAAATGAAGTGAATATCTTATTAAATAAAAAAGTTACAGCTAATCCTCATTTTTGCTGATTTTTGTAATGTGCAACGGCCATAACTCTGTAAAGACAAACTGAATGAACCTCAAAATAAACTCAGCTTCAAATTTTGTTGCTTAAAACACTTGTGTTAAGTTTCATTTATATCATTTTAATAGTTTTCCCAGAAAACAGCGGACAAACTATTTGCATTATTTTTTAAGGACAAGGGCCATAACTCTGAAACGAAAAATCAAATGATCCTCAGAATCAATTCAGTTTCAGATCTTGATGCATTAAACATTTTCGTGAAGTTTCATTAATATCTGTCAAATAGTTTTCCCAGAAAACAGCGGACAAACTAATTGCATGTATTTGCATTATTTTTTAAGTAAAAGGGCCATAACTCCGAAACGGCAAATTAAATGAACGTCAGAATCGACTCAGCTTCAGATCTTGATGCATTAAACATTTGTGTGAAGTTTCATTAATATCTCTCAAATAGTTTTCCCAGAAAACAGCGGACAAACTATTTGCATGTATTTGCATTATTTTTTACGGACAAGGGCCATAATTCTAAAATGAAAAATCAAATGAACCTCAGAATCGACTCAGCTTCAGATCTTGATGCATTAAACATTTGTGTGAAGTTTCATTAATATCTGTCAAATGGTTTTCCCAGAAAACAACGGACAAACTATTTGCATGTATTTGCATTATTTTTTAAGTAAAAGGGCCATAACTCCGAAACGACAAATCAAATGAACCTCAGAATAGACTCAGCTTCACATCTTGATGCATTAAACATTTGTGTGAAGTTTCATTAATATCTGTCTCAAATAGTTTTCCCAGAAAACAGCGGACAAACTATTTGCATATTTTTTAAGGACAAGGGCCATAACTCTGAAATGAAAAATCAAATGAACCTCAGAATCAACTCAGCTTCAGATCTTGATGCATTTAACATTTGTGTGAAGTTTCATTAATATCTGTCAAATAGTTTTCCCAGAAAACAGCGGACAAACAAAATGTTGACGGACGAACGAACGAACGAACAAACGAACGAACGAACGAACGGACAGGGCCACGACAATATACGACCACCTTTATTAGGTGGGCGTATAAAAAAGGTGATCTTTCGATAGCACCAAAGACAGACAAATCAGAAAATAGCACTCGGTTTTACAGAGTCTGTTCATGGGCAGTAATAAATATATCTAACGAACAGTCACTATCAAGCAGACATACCTCATAAACCTCTTTTTATTTAACCCTTTTATGTTCAAACCCTACCAACTGGTTTCTAGCTCATTCCTAATTGGACTGAGCTGAAAACCAGATGAATTGGCTGCATGAGCCCAAATTATACGTTAGGCTGTTTTATTTGTGCCATACATTGAACTTTTTTTACAACTGGTTTCTAGCTCTTTCCTAATTGGAAGGAGCTGAAAACCAGATGAATGGGCTGCATGACCCCAAATTATACGTTAGGCTGTTTTACTTGTGCCATACATTGAACTTTTTTTTACTTACCGGTAACTGAAAGTTTCCACCTGTCTTACATGAAGTTTTTAAATTGCCTATCCCTCTCAATCTTCCCCTCCCATTACATATACTTGACAAATTTATATTATTTACCTTTTTACTTGACTGCACTTGACTATTCAGCTGCTGATTCCTGTTCCGCTTCTTTCCTTGTAAGGCTTCAGACATGTCATTATCACCTTGAAAGCAAACAGATACACAGTATAATCATAAGATTTTCTCATAGGAGAAAATGTTTCACATTTAATAACATGAAATTTCTAACTTTGTTATAATTGCCCATAGCTAGTAGTGGCAACACATTTAAGGCTACAAACAGTCCATGCATACAATCTGTTCTATAGCAAATTCTTGTACATTATGTAATAGAACTTCCATTTGTTGGTCAATTGCTATTCCAGAACTGGGTTCAAAATCTATTCTTGAATTCTGTTTTAAGATATAGAATAAGTTTTTGGACATAAAATAGCAGATTTTGTCCAATTAATGTTCATTAGCTATTCTAGAACTGAGATCAAGACTTGCAAACAGTAGCTATCTTGTGTAAATGTTGCACTGTTGGTTTTAGGCTGTTTGTTATGTTACTCATACAGGGTTTCACATAAATATTCATGAGCAAAAAGTTGCGAATTTCATCAAGTGAAAAGTTGAAAGCAAAGTTTTGACAACTTCAGACAAGTCAATTATATACAGCCCTACCTTCACGGGATATACCTGAAGGAAAGCAACTTTGACCATCATGGTTTGTTTCTGTTTGGTTGGATGTTGACACAACTGAAAATACACAAGATCAGCTCCAAATAAATAAAATTATCCAAACAAATAAAATTAAATACTTCAAATACTTAACTAGAACCTCCATTTCTCGCAGAAACTTTCAAGGAGAAGTGGAGGTAATGAAACCCTAAAGTGTGAGCCCATGTTACCATAAGTCTTTTTTGAGACAATGATTACAGGTGGTCTCATAACAGGGTTTTGTGTAAAGATATAAAAAGTATTGTTTGAAAATATTAAATAAAATTTAAATACACCCTTTATCAAGAGCCCTGGAACTTCACCAATATAACCACAGAACTTTGACATGAAAAGCAATATCTATTGAACAGAACTTCTAAAGTTAAACTGATTGGACAATTTCAACCCTAGTAGAACATCTTGAGTTCTGGTCATAATGGCATTTTGGACTGGATCATGTGCTACAGTAACTCGGTAAAAAGTTGAACAAGAGGCCTCGAATTGCTTTCCTGTCTTGAGGGGCATTAAATCATTAAATTAAAGAATTATGTCAGACTTAAATTTCTGGAGAACATGTCTGTGAAGAAATTATTTACAACCCTACTTCTTGCAGGCAATCGGGTAAATTGCCCGAATCAAAATTCTGTTCTGTATCATAAATGTTCCCCATACCCCAAGGATGCCCCTGGTAAAGTTTCATGAAAATCTAGCCTGTAGTTTTGGATATGTTCTGCAAAGAAATGTTGACAACGCACAACACAAGATGGAAATTTTTATGGCACTACCCCAAAAGCTCACGTGGCACTATGTACCAAAACAAGTATAATATTGTACCTGTCTCGGTGCAAAATGTGTCCGTAACATCTGTTGAAAGCAGTATGATGTTTTCATCCAGCCATTGTTTCAGTTCCTTTTTACCTGAAACGAACAAGAAAACGGTTCAGCGACTCATTAAAAATGTTACCCAAGATTTTAATGGCAACAATTGCACCCGAGAAAACATGCCTTCAGAGTGTAAACAAGAGTTTTACTAAGATTAGTTTTGTCCTAGCTTTTGACACAGAGCTAAAGATTTTACAAGTTTTAAGCATTTGGTTGCCATGTCAACCAGTTATGGAATACCATAAAACTTCGGAATCCGCATCAAGCTTAAATAATAATGATTCTGGTAAAAATCCATCTAGTTGTTTCACAGGAAAAGATTGTTAAAGCGCATGATGAATGACACACGACTGATATCCGAGTAATCACAAAAGCTCGTCTTGAGCTGTGCTCAGGTGAGCTAAAAAAGGCAGTTCAATGAGATGAGTATGTTTGCCAAATACGAAGTCAGTATCTCAAAGCTCACTGAGATACATAAGCATGCCAAATATGAAGTGTGTATTCTTACTAGGTCAAAAGTAACTGTATCGTAGACTCACCTTCTATCAAACCTCACCTGTTTATCGAACCTTTCATTTTTTGTGTTTTTACGCATGTACAAGTGCATACTACGTCATAAAATCATGAGTACCGTTGCATTGTCTGTAAACAACGCCTCATAGCTTTAAAAACAAAATATACGTCATAAACAGGTCAATACAGTTTATTTTTCCTTCAACTATGCTAAACATGAGAAAACTCTTTAATACGTTATAGAATATCAACATAAATTGAAAAGTGTACCACATTAAAAATTTTGACAGCTCTGACCCCTTCAGCTTATGCAAAGGTCGCATGCCCATGATGAAATCACGTGATTATGAGTATCATGTTACAGTAAACAGTCTCTTAAATAAAGGTTCGATAAGCAGGTGATATTTTCCTGGCAGCCATTTTTGTTTTTGTTATGCGGGTGGTGGGGAACACTGGATTGTTTGGGAATTAATAGATGAGATTACTTACTTGTTTCAAGGTATGTATAAAAGATTATATTTAACTGCTGATTTATTTTTTTCTTCAATAATCACTTCTGTTCCTGGTCAAAGGTTAAGAGGTTCGATAGACGGTGAGACCATGCTACTTTCACTTTCGACAATTAGATTTTTTAAACAAAACATTTTCCCAGGATAATTTTACTTTGCATAAATAGGAGGGGCGGGGGCTACAGTGATTTGACGAACATGCGAGTAGCTACCTCCAAGTTTCAAGATCCTGTACTCCCACAACCCGGGACAGCCTTGGTACAGCGAAGTGCCGCACAGCCCAACTTTGTATTGGTCTTCTTTGAGCTTTGGCTCAACGATCTGGCGCAGACTATGCACAGACAACCTGTTCCCATCATTAAGCCATCTCATGACAGCATATCCGGTGTCTTTTGTTTCTGCCATGGTTTGTTGATTTGTTTATTTATTTGTATAAAATGCTGGGATTTAATTTGAGCGCGAAAATTGTCAACAGCAGCCGTAACAGTGAAGTCAAATTTCATTGGCTAGCCCAGTTGCAATAGACCAATCGAATTTCTTGTACCAACAAACCATGGGAGAAAACTTATTTCGAGATTAATGCACCAAATTTATAAATTTATTTATTTTGTGTTGCATGAAAATATAAGAAATCGTAAAAAGTGTGATTTTATTTGAAATACGGTTAAGAGATTATTTACCTGCTCGAATCCACTTTCGCTTCCACAAAAACAAAGATGGCGACTTCCTGCGATTAGTTCCAGAAGGTGCGAGATGTTTCTTCGACAAAACAAACATCTAGTATCGAATAAGCCCTGGTCGACGGGAAAATAAAGCCTCGTGTGTTCAAGTCATTTCAGGCACTAGCGGAACGCTCCACCTTATCAACGATCCGCTTGGTAAGGAAACTTTTCTGCAAAATTCTGATTTCGCGCAAATGTGCTCGGTCCTGGGACCATGTGCAACATGATACCGACCTTTTGATTGCATTTTAACGTTGGTTAAAGGCACAAAAGACAGAATCACCATTTTGATGTTTTGCCGATCAAATCAATCATATATTGGGCCGATGGAAACTTACAATGAGAAAAACAATGTTTTCTACATGCTTTCACGATGTCAATTAGCCAGAGACACATTCACACATGTATGTATATGTCTCTGATTTAGGTGAAACTGCTTAGCTAAGAGGGTAAAAAAGTATATTTGTTTTGACAAATACATGACTGTCATCACATTGATGTATGAAAAAATCAATCCATTACCTGGTAGAAACACCTTCTCTGCCTCTGTGAACAGCAGACCCAGATCAGGCAGCTTCTGTAGAAATTGCCTGGTTAGGGTCTACTCTGTTTGTCTATAAGAATATTGTAGGTCAGGCATTTCACTACAGGCTACAGCAATAAATCCATTATTTCATTGGTCTACATATGAAAATAATTTAATTATACATGTATTATGCATAGTAGGTAGAGTCTTGCAAAAATAATGAATGTAGATGATACATTGATCATTTAACTCATTTAAATTAAAAAAAATTATGTTTTTGTGAATTGACATTATTAATTTTAGGTATTGAGATTTAATAGTTTTTTAAAAGAAAATTATTCATTGGGTGAACCCCTTACATTTGCTATTTTCAAAACCTTTTTTTTTTATTTCCTTCATCCATTGAAAAATAATTTATTTCTTAAAAAGTCTAAGTTTACTTAAACTTTCCGATATCCAGCTCTCCCTAGGTAATAGAGTAAAAACGGGGGAACTTGAATCAGTTAAGTTAAAAAAGAAAATGTCTGTTACAGATATGAATAGATTATTTTGAGATTTATTAGTGTCGGTTCCACAGTGTTTCAGGTTTTTGGCAACATGCAGCTTAGTAATGGTGGAGGCTGCTAATAATTACCATTTCTGTATTTAAATTAATAATATAAATGATAGTAATAAACTTAAAGTATTTTTATCATTGTTATATTTATTATTCAAACACAAGGCCTTTTTCTGTTTGTACCAAGTAATTAAAATAAATAAAGCTGTTTTCATGTACTTAAATTTAAAAAAATATTTTTTTAGATATACCCTAATTTCCATGGAGCCATTTGGAGAGAAATCAAAGTCAACGTACAAGCAGTATCATCAGGAAGAAGATAAGGGGATACCAAGGACAACCCTCTGGAGATTGAGGAAACAGATGAGGGATTCACAGTCAGAGTATGTCATTGTTAGATTAGGATCCAATTCCATAGCAGTGGAAAGTTTCATAGGAGAAAATGCTGTATTTATCACAATGGTTTCAAAGCTACAGATTCTAAAATGATCATTTAACCCTTTACCTGATAATAATGCCTTTCCACCTCTAAATACTAAATAGTCAAAAAGCTGCAACTAAAGCTTTTTGATACATTTTCATCTGCATTATATAGGTCTGGCACCTGCAGTAAGTGAATTTGTGGCTTTTAAAGTAGTTTGTATAGAGAAATTTTCCTTTTAACCCTTTTCTCCATAAATATACTTGAAACTCCACCTACTATGAATATTTTCTTAGGTAAAGAAAAAATATTTTTTTTAAAAAAAAAACCCCAAATGTTTTGGCAGTAGTCTGAAGTAAAAACCTACATTTATGACATTTTCTTAAGCAAACAGAGTAGACCCTGATCAGACAGCTCCTACAAGAGCTGCCTGATCTTTGTCTACTGTGTTTGCAAAAATGATAAAATGTGCATCTATGGAGGAAAGGATTTATAAGTGATTTAATTACATTAACAATTCTTTGCAGAGCTGCTTCTACTTCAAAGGATGCAGTGTCAGCAGAAGGGGCTGTCGACATGGATCCTAACCAGGACATACAGAATGAAGGTATAACTGATATAAGGAATAACTGGAAACTTAGGTTGACATAAATTAAGCCAACAACTTCTGTTTCTTTGCTCCTTTTATGATGTAATTAGGATTAACTTCAGTGTATTTATAGCAATGTCAGAGGAAATATGGCTCTGGTTACAATTAAAAATCACACCATTTATTAGCTTACCTATTCAAAGAATCAGGACGGCTTTTACACTGGCGCTCATGTTGGCGTTGCAGGTTAAGTTATTTTTATTATACCCCCCACAACGAATTTGGGGGGGGTGTATACTGGAATCAGGTTGTTCGTCTGTCCGTCCGTCCGTGGACACAACTTTGTCCGGCCTTCTTCTTCTGCAGTTTTGCTTCAATTTTGTTGAAAGTTCATATATAGCCATATGACCATATAAACCTGTGCACCGCATATTTCCGTTAGGATCGGACCACTACTTCAGGAGTTATCTCCCCTTTTTAGTCCCGTACCTATGTTTTCTGGTTTTCTGGACTTTTTATGGAACTGACATGAGGTATTATCTCTATATTTAGTACAAAGCTAAATCTAGATAAGGTACAGCTTATGATACAATCTCAGTCCGGTTGAATAATTATTTCCAGAGTTATTGCCCTTGAACTTTAATTGTTTTCTTCAAATTTGGGATTTTCCAGACTTTTTTTGGAAGTGATTGCAGATATTAACTTTATATTTGGCACAAAGCTAACTCTAGATAATTTACAGCTTAATTCCCAATCTCAGTCTGTTTGAATAATTTTTGCCAGAGTTATGGCCCTTGAACTTTATTTTTTTGTCAAATTTTCAATTTTCCAGTCTTTCTTGGAAGTGGTTGCAGATATTAACTTCATATTTGACATAAAAATAAATCTAGATGAGATACAGCTTAAGTTCAAATATCGGTCTGGTTGAATAATTTTTTGTCAGAGTTATGGTCCTTGAACTTAATGTTTTTTCTGAAAAGGTACCTAACCTTAGAACTTTGGATTTGACAAAAACCTCATGAAAGGGTCTTATTTCTCTGAATTATTCTTCATTTTTGTTACATAAATTGGGTTTGGGCCTGTATTGTTTTTAAATCTCTTCACGTTTCGGTATGTACATATGTTCAGATTGATGATAGGTGTTATGACAAGCAGACAGGTGTGTGTGTGGGGGGGGGGTATTCGTTAGCCTTTGGCTTACAGTTCTAGTTAATAAATAATTACGGTTATATTTCTGCAACCATGGCTTGTAGTGAATTATAACTTGAGCCCAACCTTACCACTGATACAAACTATCAAAGTACCATTACATAACTCTCTATGTAACAACCCCCCCCCCCACCCCCGACCCCCACCCAAAAAAATAATAATAAAATAAAATAATAATGATAATAATAAAAAAAATATATAAACAGTTTTTTTTTTCAAAGTAGCACTAGGTCATCTAACTTCAATAAGATACTTTTGTTGTACTTTCAGTTCATCCCAAAATTGAAAATTCCTATGTTCTGTATTTTTAAGGTGTTGATATCCAAGGAGAGGTTCTTGAACAGGAGAACCAGTTTTTGAGGACACTAATCAACCAGAACCTGAGGATGAAATGGACACTCGGTCTGAAGGACACAAACCGTTATACGAAGGGGCAACTATTACATTGAGTCAGAGCATGATATTGATTATGGCATTTGTGCTTAAACATGGACTAACAGGAAACTGTTTATCTGATCTTCTGACACTCATTTCCGTACATTGCCTATCACCAAACATTTGCAAAACATCACTGTATTTGTTTCGGAAATATTTTGAGGGTATAAAAATTCCTCTAACTGTTCACAAGTTTTGTTCTCGCTGCTTGAACAATTTTTCTGGAGAAAGTGTTTCTTGTCCACTTTGTCATGCAGATCTCACAAGTTCAAAGTCTGTTTCTTACTTTTTGGAGATTCCTATGGCTGCACAGCTAAAGAAAATGTTTCTTCGTAAAGACTTCCATTCAGATTTATGTCATAGATTTCACAGGGTGAAAAACAATAGAGATAATTTAGAGGACATTTATGATGGCTCTTTGTATAAAATGCTCAGTAGTCCTGGAAATCCTCTGTCACACCCAAATAATATCTCTCTTATGTGGTATACTGATGGAGTCTCCATTTTCAAATCGTCAAAATACAGTATTTGGCCATTATTTTTTTCTATAAATGAACTGCCATATGCTAAAAGGAATAAAACTGAAAATTTAATGTTTGGTGGACTTTGGTATGGTGATGTAAAACCACCTATGGAGACTTTTCTGAAACCATTTGCAAAGGCTCTTGATGACATGAATAAGAATGGAGTCGATGTAGACTGTAGGCACTGTGACAGTACTTTTAATATGAAGGCTGTGCTACTTTGCGGAACATGTGACTTGCCGGCAAAATGCATGGTCTTGAATATGAATCAATTCAATGGAAAACATGGCTGTTTAAAATGTAAACAAGAGGGAAAGGTGGTTAAAGCTGGAAACGGGCATACCCGAGTAATGCCATTTGTTAAAACTGATCCCTTTGGTCCTAAACGCACTCACAGGGAAATGTTGGAAGATGGTCAGAAAGCAATGGAATCTGAGGTACCTGTTAATGGTATAAAAGGACATTCATGGTTTAGCCTTATACAGCCAGATGTCATTTCAGGCACAGCAATTGATTATATGCACTGTGTTCTTCTTGGTGTTGTGAGGCGAATGATGACACTTTGGTTTTCGCCACAGTTTTCATCTGAAACGTTTTCCATCTCTAAGCGTATAAATGAAGTGGAGGATAGATTGTTAAAAATAAAACCACCTAACTTTATATCCAGGCTCCCTAGAAGCCTGAAAGATCATATGTCCTACTGGAAAGCTAATGAATGCAGAGCTTGGCTTCTGTACTACTCCATACCAGTTCTCTATGGCATAATGAATGAAGAATACTTTCAACATTACTTGTTACTTGTTGAATCAATCTACCTTTTAAGCTGTGACTCCATCAGTACTAAGATGATAGAAAAAAGCAAAGAGTTGCTTACATATTTTGTCTGTTTATATGAGGTCTACTATGGGGAAATACATATGTCAGCAAATCTTCATCAGTTTTTGCACTTTCCAGAAGTTGTACAAGAGCTAGGACCTTTATGGGTGTATAGTTGTTTTGCATTTGAAGACATCAATGGACAATTAGTCAGATTATTTCATGGAACTCAGCACCCACAAATTCAGATTCTCACTGCTGTTTCAACTGTACTCCATCTTCCTGAAATGGGACAGTCATTAGACCCCTCATGTGTAGTAAGCCAGTTCTACTCTCATTTAATGAAAAAATCAGGTATTGTATCAACCAAATTTAACTATGTATCTCAAGGCTTTGCTATTATTGGTAAACGAGTTTTCAAACACATACCAGATGAACAACATGAACTTCTTTTGTCCGTTTTGAATAGAGAACCGAAAGATGTACTTGTATTTTACAGGATCTTTAAATATGGAAAAATGTATCAGTCCTTGCAGTATTCTGCTGTTGAAGGTAGAAATTCATTTACGGTTTTATTTTTTGACAAAAACTCAGAGGAAATATATGGACATGTTGAAAAATACTTTGAGGTTCACTGCTTTTGCTCCTATGACTGTAAACAAAGAAATGAATGTGTATGTATTCCTGAATATTTTGCCGTTATCAAAGAACTCAGTAGAAGTAATGTGGATGTTCAGAATGGAATATTGGAGGAAATTCCACCAAATGTGAAAATGGTTAAATCAAGTTATTCACGATATAGAATAGTGCCTGTTGCAAACATTATTGACTTGTGTGTTTACGTCAAGCTCAATGACACAGATGAAACAGCTTTTGTCTGTCTTTCACCAAACATAGTTGAGATTGATTGATGATTACAGAACAATTTTAACCAATTACCACAGGTAGATTGACTTTTGTGATACCTGTTTTGGATAAAAGTAAAGTAAAGTACCTAGTTATAGTCTACTTTCAGTCCGAATGACCCCTCAGCCAACTGTACATTTGTATTATAATTGTGTGATATTATATCTATTTTTTGTCTGTATCATGTAATGTTACCACTCATTAGAATCATCTTGGGGAATCATATTAATTATATAAGGGATCAGTTCATTAGTAGTGCAAAAGATGGTGCCTTGTCATCAATTTTAAAGTTGTTTTTTTTAATTTAAGCAAAGGGTGCAGATCCAGATCTGACAGCTACTATACAAACTTTCTGATGTGGGTCTGTACTGCTTCCTATATCACTTTAAGAAGAAATTAGGCAAAAATAGGCTAATACCCTAATTATTCCTACTTTTGATATGCATTATAAATGATTACATAATGTTTTTTCAACAGTTCATTTACCTCAAACATGTCTTTTAATTATGCACACCGTGAAGAACCAAATCAGAAAACTATACGAGTTTCCTTGTCTGGGTCTGCACTGTTAGCCTGACTGAAGAAGATAAATTTAACAAATTCATGCTAAGGTCAAAATGCTTATCCCCCATCAAATGTTGAAAGTGTGAGTTAATCAGTAATGGGTTCAATTTGTATTTTTGTAAGATTTTTAATCAACCTTTTTTCTCATTGATATTTCAGTAGATTCTGCAGCTTTTGCATTATTCTTAGCTATGGGAAGTCATTTGTGAAAGCCATTTGGCATTGCATTGGGAGTTGCTTAAAATAATAACAGATCCTTACTCAAGCAGTACTGATCTGAGAGTTTTAACAGGAATGTGTGACTTGCTTTTATACTGTTTAAATTACAAACCAGAATATTGGAAATAATATAAGGGAAAGGGTAAATACAACTTTAAAAGAATAAATGCTCAATAATATCAAATATTGTTCTATTTTCTAAAAGTCCTCACTATTCAAGCCGTTTACACTGATCTCAGAACTTGTTCTGAACAAAAATCATTTACTTTGGAACTTACAACATGTTGTAGCATTATATACTGCCAGATGGTTCTTAAAATTTCTAAGTCCAAAAATTCACGCAGAATGAGGACTTTAAATATTTTATAGCTATTCATACTGCCAGATAGGTCTAAAAATTTCTAAGTTCTCATTCTGTGTGTATTTCTGTGAGCTCGCGCGAGCTTAAGTGTTTTTAGCTCGCGCGATCTTAAAGGTGTCTAAGCTCGCGCAAGCAAAAAGACAAATAAGCTAGCGCGAGCATCAGCGAGCTTGGGACGAGCTCGTAGCCCAAGATACAAGCTAGTATGAGCTTGTTGCGAGCTCGCGACAAGAGCGTACGATCTTAACTGAAGCTAACTTTTTCATAAGGGTTAGGACCGAAGCTGTTTAACATCTGATCAATAGTTTCTCAAAAGCTTTATCAAACCGAAGTAGTGCAACCTGCACCAGATCCCAAGTGTTTCATACCGTGTGGTAAGGGTAAAGTTCATCATGAGATTTTATCAATGCCCCACTTATCTAGAGCTGGATATTTGTAGACAATGTGGATCCAGACCAGTCACACATCATTGACAAATCTGACAATTGCTCTGGTA
Source organism: Azorinus chamasolen (assembly GCA_963576725.1). Classification (NCBI taxonomy): domain Eukaryota; kingdom Metazoa; phylum Mollusca; class Bivalvia; order Cardiida; family Solecurtidae; genus Azorinus; species Azorinus chamasolen. Next base: position 41,569,722 of record OY755251.1, read on the forward strand.
AAATCTAACATGCTGATTTGTCCCAACATTTTAATTAGGTAGGTTAAGATGGCCTGCCTTCATAATAGAGCGAACACCTTGATAAACATGGGAGTCAATATTGGATGTACAGTAAAACTCCTGTACACTAGAATATCAATGAAGAAGAGTTTGAGGTCTCTTCTAAGGCAGCTGCTTAATGCAGGGTGGAGGTCATGCAAGATGTTTTGTGGGTTTTCTGCATTAAGCTGCCACTTGTGGTAAAGACTGGTACTGATACTGTCCCGAGTGTCTGGTTTAGATGGGGGGGTTATTTCAAGGCTTTTAAGCGGTACATGGCAAGCAGATGTTAATGATTGTCAGTAAGTTTTAAACCTTTGTACCATAAATGGAAAAGTAGTAAAGTCAAGCAGGCAAAGCCACAATCAAGACGCAACCACCACCAAAACACCGATAGACAGTATCACACACACATAAATACACACACACACACAACCACACACCCAAACGCACACTCACACACGAGATGAACACAGAAAACACAGACAGACACACAAGAACCAGAGACAAACACTCCATACATGAACAAAATCACAAGCACAAAGACGCAAGGCAAACAAAAGGAAGGGTGACAAAGACAGTACCGCCTTGGCACGGTCAGTAGCAAAAATATCACTGGGGTTTAAACCGGTTTACGGACGTCCTAACCTCACACTTCTCTCAAAGGCACCCTAGCTTTACAAATAGTGTAAATAAAGGTATCCCCGCCGGACTTACCCACAACATAGACGACAGTGAACACAGAACAACATGTAAAACATAGCATAATAACTGTGTCAATCCGTCAAATATGTACTCAATGACTTTGCTGAAGTCAGAGCACCTGCAGGTAAGCCGTTAAGGGCACGGCAGGGAAAAAGTAATACATGAGTCTGGTAATAAATCTTTTTAAAAGAGACACACCTCTGTCAATGAATGTTATTCATCAGGTGGTGAAACCATGATAAAAGTATTCAACATTATTGTCCAGAAAATCATATCTTCACTAATCTCGTTTGTACTCGTTAAAAGTGCGCCTCTTAGCTATTCCTTACGATCTAAAAACTAAAGCGAGATTGAAAACGATACAAAACATAAATAAACCTGCTTACAACCATAATCAAGTGGAAGTGATATTCGTGAGCTTTATAAGGGACAGAAAGTAGTGGCTTAGCCCTTTCAGTAATAAACAATTTTGCTTGAATTGGTCACTTACTCAATATTAATTATTATACCTTAATATTCACCTGTTCAATAGTCATGTAAGAAATAATGACATCACGAATATTTATAATCTGAATTTTAAAAAACACACCAGAGAAATTGATAAGATGGCTTCTAAGTTCTACATGAGCTAACTGTTCTTGGTCTACCCTGTCAGCATAGGCGTGAACATGTGTTTATATTAAAGAGGATTATTAAAGCCTTTATAATTATAATAGTTTCTGCAGTTTTTACCAATAACAAATAAAACTGTGTACTTATAATGCTATTAAAACAATTCAGGTAATGAATATTCGTGACATCATTAAACATACATACATATTAAACATGGAAAGGGTTAAAGATAGTCTGTGCACTGTGCAAACTTGAATAGCCTTTGCAGCCAGTTTATTTAACTGTTTCCCTGTTGAAAATCCATGTAATAATGACATCATTAATAAGTTTAATTGTACAATGGCATAATTATGTTCAGCAGTTTTGGGTTACAACCTTACCTCTCCAAGATCTATATCAGGAAGGCTCTGTACAATGCCAGGCTTTTCAAATTCTTGAAGATTATGCTGGCTGCAACAATATAGCACATTGCAATAAATACAGTAATACAGCTTGTAACCCTTAAACTCATGAATATTTATGCAAGAAATAATGCGATCATAAGTATAAAATACTTTATTGTATTATAGTAATGGCGTCTGAACAAAGGAAATTTTGGTCATGGCAGAAACTGCACAATAAGATCTATATTATATTGTAAGCAAGCAGAGTAGACCTTTACTAGACGGTTCGGTTCATACAGAAGCCATCTGATCTGGGTCTGCTCTGTTTGCAACATCATGAAAATGCATTCGCACCAGGTAAAGGGTTAAGCAACAACTCAGAAGTAATCTAACTGCAGGTATCTAAAACAGGTGGTAGATTGAAAACAATGCAGCATACTGCCAACGTAGGATGCTGCAGTACCTTCAACCAGCATCAAGCAGCCAGTAGCCTTTTAAGTTAAAATACTACTGTTTGCTGGATATGTATTGCTTTTGCAGTCGTCATTATGATATATCCTTAGTTTGATATTACTACCTTCTTTAGGTAGAACCTGGTCTGCTTGCTTATAAGGTAGATCTGACTCTCTACTCTTTGTTTCAGAAATAAGTTGCCTAAATTCATATTTTCAATGAAAAAAATTGTGATCATGGGCAGAGTCTTTTTTGAATATTCATCAAGAAAATTAGTGATTTATCTTTATTAACAGTTTGAATTCAGATGAGAGAAGTTCAGAGTCAACGTTTTGACATTCAGATTGTGGAAATAATATTATGTATTATAATTAATACTTAGCTTATACTTTTTTTAAAGGTCACTACTATATAGTAGCAAGCTCTTATACCTTTACTACAAAATAAGGCCAAACTGTTGAGCTAATCCTTTATTTTATGAAATATTCGTGTAAGAAATACTGACATCATAAATATCAGCTTGATGAATTTCTATATTGACAATTCATAAGCATGTCCATGCCCCTTCTCTTTTCAGACATGTGTATTGCATATAGATTTTAGTGCAAAAATCACATTTTTGCTACAGTAGCATGTACTACCTTATGGCAAGTTTACGATTGTAGTGAAAAGGCTATTAACAAATAATGCATCAAAGAAAAACATTGGTAAATCATAAATGACAAAAAGTCATTTTTGGAAAAAATATTGAGCTGCGCTGCACTAGCCTATTGCCATGCAATCTCATCACTTAGAATAACTCATGTAAGGATAATGAAAATGTCTAAAAGAAATATACCGACCTTTTTAGGCAAAACCCTGAGTAAAAAGAGGCCACATTCCATAACAACAACCGATCATCAGCAGAACATCTAGAGTCAAATTCCACCGCATATATGAACCTGCATTGTTCATAGACATGTGTGGTAATGCTGAAAATTAGGACAGACATTAAGAAACTGACAGAGCAGAACATCTAGAGTCAAATTCCACCGCATATATGAACCTGCATTGTTCATAGACATGTGTGGTAATGCTGAAAATTAGGACAGACATTGAGAAACTGACAGAGCAAGGCAAAAACTGACATTTCCAGTGCAAACCAAAATATTGTCAGAGGTCTAGCTTTATAAAAGTAAAGTATTTTTGTTTGCTTATGGTAGAATCATATATGTACCATGTCTAAAGCAAATAAAGCAGACCCGGATCATACGGCTCCTATAGGATCCGTCTGATCTGAATCTACTCTGTTTGCAAATGCATGAAGAAGTGTTTAATTGAGGGAAAGGGTTAACCGTTACCTATTAATTTTTTGATGAATGAATGTAAGAAAGAGTGATATCATGAAACATTTAGCTATACATTTATAATAGTATATGATCTCCAGGCCATGGCAGAAAGTGTGGAATCAAATCTAAGTAATTCCATACGCAAACAGAACAGACCCTGATCTGACGGCACGTCTGATCTCACGGTCCGAATTTAGGCTAAAAACTTACTGGCATTATTTTGCCAGTTGCAAAAAAATAAACTGGCAAAATCAAATTTCAAATCGCGTTTTCAATATTAATTGCATTATTTATAATCCTTTTCTTAAAAGTTGCACTGGCAAAAAATTACAAGTACCAAATTTTGGTACTTGCAATTTTGAAATTTTACTTGCATTTTGCCAGTATGTCAGTTTAAATTCGGACCCTGGATCTGGTCAACTCCGTTTGCAAAGGTACCTCTATTAGGTAATGGCTTAACAGGATACAAACATGACAGGGTTTGCTGAGAAATATGTATTGCCTAGCATATAAACTACACTTGTCGTTTGTTAAATAGTGCAAGTCCTGTTCAAATGACACTTATCCCATAGCAACTTATTTTGTTTTCTAGTATTATCAATGTTGCATTTGGTAACAGAATAATTGATCATCAAATTAAACAAATGACAAATAGAGAACATGATGTTTTTGTGAAATAATTTGACCTTTAATCGTGAACTTTGACTGACCTTGACGTTGCACAATTTAATGATGCATCTTTGCAAAATGAGGTCATCCGCTAAGTATGAAATCTCTATCTTTAATATTTCAAAGTTCTGACCAACGCTACAGCGTGTGAAGACAGACAGAAACACTAATGCCTCTGATAGAGTCTTGGGCGCATAAAAGAGAAGCTACCAACAGTCATTACTAGTAAGCAGATGTCAGTAAAACTGCTTTTAGTTTTGCAAAGTTTATTTTTTGTGCGTATATAAGATATAAATCATAATGAAGTTTATTTGCATGACAAGTAGAAATAAGAGCAACGTATGCATATATGCCAACCTCAGACTGTTTTCACAAAATCAAATAATTGCAATGTTTTAAGTTTTACTCCATAGATTCACCTTCTAACGGATTTGCAAGCAGAGTAGACACTAAAGTTTTGTGTATGGAATTATGGATGTGAATCTACAGTTTCTTCCATAGCCAAAAGATAATATTTATTTACAAAACCATTATTAAATTCCGGGAAAAAATGAATTGTTTATTATATGAATATTTATCAGGTAAAAGGTGAAAACAAAATTTTGCTGTATGTTGATATCCCTTATACGTACCTGCACAGGCTGTCCTTGTTCAAATGGTTCACTGACGGCCTGGCATCATATAACGCCTCTGATAAATGACTCAAACAACCTGTAAACTGCTGAGCCCATCGCTTCAGGCAAGCAGAATCTGTAATTATTTTACATACAGTAAAATCTTTCTAACTTGATGCTCATTTTCAAAGAAAGTCTATTTTGGTCTTCTAGACCGTCACAAGAACCACTTCATTACTGTTCACTCTATGACTAATACAAAGTTATGTAGTGTCCTTAACCCTTCTCTTCATTGAAAGCCTTTCCACACGTTTGCAAACAGGGTAAACCCAGATCAATCGGCTGCTGTAAGAGCTGTCTGTTCAAGGTCTGTTCTGTTTGCTTATGGACTTTGATATATCGGTTTCTTTAGTTTCTAAAATGGCTACATTGCTCCACCTTCTATTTTAACTATTTTGTCCATGAATACTGAATAGTCAGTAGGTATTGAAATTTGGAATAAATATTGAACTAGGAAAGGGCTTGTCTTTAGATGAGGCAAACCAAAGAAGAAAAACAAGATATACCAGAAAAAAGAGAAATATGTCACCAATGACAAAAACAATATATATGCTGCTAGGTATAGGATGTATTTGTCTGAAGTATGAACCCATTACTACATGAATATATATGTAAGAAATAATGACATCATGAATATTTATTACTAATAGTTTCTTATAATTGCACATGAACACTGGAATATTTAGCCATGGCAGAAATTGTAAAATTAGATCTATATTAACATGGCTTTTTTCGGCCAATTTTATAGCCGTTATTGGGCTATATTCCCAATGGCAAAAAGTATGTTTTTTCCCGATTTTTTAAGAAAAATTCCCAATTTCAAGTCAGATAAAAAATATCTAAGAATAAAACACTAATAAACCTCAATTTATTCTGTACAATTGTTCTTTGGGACAAATTATTCATACTTTTTTATCATTGGGAATGTTTGGAGTTATTCATTCATTATTACTTTAAAGTCATTGATCAATGTCAGTAAAGCACTTAACTGTCAAAAAATCCCAATTTTTACAATTTTCGCGATAAAATTCCCAATTCCAGGGACATGGGCTGTTGTCCAAATATAGTGAAAAAGCCCTGATTAATAATATATTATTTCATATCTAGCAAACAGAGCAGACCCTGACCAGACGGCTCCTACAGGGGCCGTCTTATCTGGGTCTACTGTATTTTCAAATGTGTGAAAATGTGTTTATATGAAGGACAATGTTAAAGCGAAAAAGAGTGTGTTTGTGAAACACTTATGCCCCCGACCTTTGACCCTGAAGGATGACCTTGACCTTTAACCCATAGACCAGGGAGTTGAACACGACACATCGTCTTTGTGTGGTGAAAATTTGTGCCATGTTATTTGGAAATCCATTGACAGATAAAAAAGTTATGGAAGGGACACGGAATTTGGGACGGACGGATGGAAGGACAGACGGACGGGCAGACGGAAGGACGGACGATGCGATTACTATATGCCCACCGTTGGGGGCATACAAAGCCGCTAGAATTCATTTAGGATGTAGCATGTTCAGAAAATGGTGAGAACATTAAATTTTATAACTAACTGTCTTCATGCAGAATTTAATAAGATGGAATTATGTATTTACTGTACCTGGAGTATACACGTCCACCATAGGTCTGAGAATAGACTGGGCTTGATTTCTATCAAATGTATGTCCTGTGTACCACTCAACTGCATCAGGGCTTTTCATGAGTGTCTCCTTCTTGCTCTCCACACATTGCAGCAGTGAATCAAATACCCTGTAAGTTTAAAATGACACAAACATAGATCTATGTTCAAATGAAAATTGTTAGCTTCTTCAAACGTGTACTTGGTTAATACACACTATGAGTCTTAACCCTTTACTCCATTACACCTTTCTACACATTTGCATACAGAGTAGACCCAGACCAGATAGCTCCTGTAGGGACCGTCTGATCAGGGTCTACAGTTTGCTCATGATATATAAATATAGATAGTCTACTAAAGTTTCTGAAATGGCCAAAATGTCCGTGTTTTTAATGTCATTATAAGCCATATAAGTCACATATTATATGCCATTCATGATGTCATTATTTCTTGCAGGAATTTTCATGGAGTAAAGAGTTAAAGTTTAAGTGTTCTAGTGAACAAAGGAAGGCCGTCCTTAGACATATCCACCCCTTACTGTTAGAGACAAGGGGAAATTGTAAATCTGTATAAAGCACCAGCGAGGTTCATATCCTATGGAAATGTTATGAATTGACAATTATTAAGGGGGGATATATTGCATGGGCTATGTCAGACTGGGTTGCCTTGCAGGACTTTCCAGTTATCGCTATGCTTTTGGACGTGTAACATAATTTTTTATAGCAGGTAAGTTTAAGATGTGTATGCAACAATAAAATGTGAGCCAAATGTGTTCAGAATAAGAGAAATTCTAAGGGCCATTACTCAGCAAGAAATTTTCTAATCTGTATGCAAAGCTTATTGCTGACATGCATAACTTGGCTAGTGTTCAGTATTATTGAAATCCATTACTAGATAGAGCCAGCAAACCATCTCATTGAGTATGAACATTCAAAGGGTCATAATTAACTCAGTGAAAGATCATGGAACTGGAACAAGGCAACAATTTACCTTATCTCCACTTGAAAATAATTTGTCCTATGATGTCTGATTAAATTCTAAGCAGGAATATGTGGAAATAGCATGTAAAAGCCTTCAAGTGCATAAACACATTATGTAAAATAAGCATATGAAAGGGTAATAACAATATTTAAAGATGGAAACTCGGATGTTTTCCTATGATGTCTGATTAAATTCTAAGCAGGAAATGTATGGAAATAGCATGTACAATATTTAACCTAAATATATAGTTGTTTGTTGCCATGATTGCCTGGTTACGTACTAATTATTTATAAAATAGCTGACAGATGGTCACGGATAACTGATAGTCACGGATTTAAGGTTCCTTTTTAATCACGGAAAATGTACATTTCTTCACGGTAATTCAATGAATCACGGGGTTTAGGCTTTCGTCACGGACATTGTGGTGTGCGGTGGTCTAGTGGTAACGCGCTTGACTATCAGTCCGGAGGTCCGGGGTTCAAATCCCGGTCCCTCCCGGAAATTTCAGAGACGTTTTTGCGTGTCTCCCACCCGCACATCCTCTCCACCCAGGGGTTAAAATGGGTACCTGTGAGGGTCACTCGCCGGTGCTGCGGCTGCATGATTGCGCCATAATAAATAATTATTATGTTAGCAGTGCTCAATATTGTATGCCAATGACTCAATGACCAGGTGAGTAAATGTACAGTCGGCTGAGCGGTCATTCGGATTAGACTATAACTAGGTACTTTACTTTTTACTTTACATTGTCGTCACGGACGTCACTGAAATTCTTAATGTCACGGGATTTAGGTAACCCCGTTGCAGTTTTGAATATAAAACACAGAAATGTCGACACGACATCAAACCGGGTTTTCCTTCACTATTAACTAGTGATTTCTAAGTTCAAAGGGGCATAACTCACCAGAAAAAATGCAGAAGGACAAATCCCCGACAATATGCACATCTACATAATTTTTGTGTCCTTGCTACATGCAAGGTTTTATGAAAATATGTTAAGCAGTTTCAGAGGAGTTGCGCATACATGGATAGGGTCAAAAGACCAAGTGATTTCTAAGTTCAAAGGGCATTAACTCCAAGATAAATCGCAGAAGGAAAAATCCCCGACAATATGCATCTTTGCTACATACAAGGTTTTATGAAATCTGTTGAACTTTCTTTCGTTTTCCCGAGATAATAAAAACAAGAATTTCATAATCCATCAATGCCAAAATCCCAAATGTTTTTGACCTTTGACCTCTAGGTATGACCTTGACCTTTCAGCTATTGACGTGGTTTTTCGTGCGACACGTCGTACCTTCTAGAGGAACATTTATGCCTAGTCATTTAACAGTCCATCCATGGAGTTATGAGTAAGGGCCCGGACAAGCAAAATTATACATGCTTTTGACGTTTGATCTCTAAGTATGACCTTGTCATTTAAGCTCCTGGCGTGTTTTTTTCGTGCGACACGCCGTACCTCCTAGAGGAACATTTATGCCTAGTCATTTCACAGTCCATCCATGGAGTTATGAGTAAGGACCCGGACAAGCAAAAATATACATGTTTTTTTTCCTTTGGCCTGTAAGTATGACCTTGACCTTTCAGATATTGACGTGTTTTTTTTGTTCGACACGCCGTACCTTCTAGAGGAACATTTATGTCTTGTGATTTCACAATCCATCCATGGAGTTCTAAGTTCCCCGACAATATATATGCACATCTACACACATGTATTGTGTCCTTGCTACGTGCAAGGTTTTATGAAAATCTGCTGAACAGTTTCAGAGGAGTTGTGCTTACAAAATTGGCAGGTGCCCGCCCGCCCTTCCGCCATACATCACCGTTTCAATAACCGGGTTTTCTGCGGAAAACCAGGTTTAAAATCCTGACAAGCCTCCTAGAGGTTAAGTATATATAAGTGTGTGGAGTTTTTTCACTTAAATATCCGAAAAAATAGGCCACATTCTCCCTCATAAAAGTAGGCCCTATGCTATTCTTCCCACCTTGAAAACATTCCCCTCTTGCCGGACTATAGTAGTTGTATTTGTGCTACTTATAGCTAAATTGGCTATATATAGATATAAACATGATAAGCTAAGATTTTAACACAAATAGATTATAGATCTACATCATCTAATGAAATTTTCCCTTTTGACTCGTCCGCGCTAACCCCCCCCCCCCCCCCACCCCCACCCCCGCTACACCCTGTGACATACCTCGCGTTACCAGTTTTACCATACAATCACGGATTAATATGACGAGATATAGAGAATAATAGGTTAGTGCCGTAGATGGGACGCTTTATCCGACGAGGGGAGAAAACGTTGAGGCGAGGCTTGCCGAGCCTCAACTGTTTTCTCTCCGAGTCGGATAAAGGCGTCCCATCTACGGCACTAACCTATTATTCGATTTATCCAGTCAATATAGTTAAATGTCTTTTATAGACTCATAACACTCTTGAAATAATTTACATTGAAAATGCAGTTTTTCGATCAACGGATCCCTCCCTTTTCACTTCCATTTAGACGTAAATAGATCTAATGAGCTACCGCAGAGGAATATAGTTTCGATACTTGTATTACTAGAAGGGAAACGTGGTTGAATTTGAAAAATAAGATGATTTGAATCGAGGGTCGATAAGTTATTTCAAACAGACATGATTTATATTCTTTGGTCCAATTCGAGTTACGTAGTCTCGGTTTCTATTTTTAGATTCTACCTAACGTCACTCAGAAATCGATGGAACTGAACAGGCTATATTTAGGTTTATGACTATCACCGCCCCTGTAAGAGTTTATCAATCAAATAATCGTGAGAGTAATAAGAAAACATTTACTATTTATCTGTCAATCTTTGGTTCCAGGTTTGATTTTATCAAAAACGGGTTTTGCCAGCGGTGGATTAAATTAATAAAAGTGATAAATCAACGTGATTTTGTATGTGGCCTCAGTGGCGTAATCGGTAAGCGCGACGTCTCTAGAGAGATTAGAATTAGTTTTTGTAGGATCAGGCGCGGGTTCGAATCCAGCTGTAGCCAATTATTTTTATTTTTTCCCATTTGAATAATTCTTCTGGTGACCAAATAGATCTGTTAGATCTATTCCATCAACATGTTTATGAATATTTACAGAAAACTAAAATAGTTCCATGGTTATAGAATCATTACGCCCATCTACTAACCTAATAAACCTTCCACTACCGGAAGTAACCAAATAAACCTAAGTTTATTTGCACCCCCTTTATTATGTCACTAGAGAAGCCTGGTGACTGGATAAAACAACAATTTGCGGTACTCCTGCTTTCAGCCTACGGTCAATTTTGTTGTTTAATATGCTTAATGTTTAATGTTTTTCGTCTTGATATGCGTCCTGTTATGTTTTGTCTTGTGGCTTTACCGTTTCTTGTTTGATGGTGTTTGGTGCGGTGTCATTTCGTGTGTGGCTCTCCCTGTTTGACTATTTTTCCATAAATAATTAAAAATGAAACACGCTAACAAACTGTAGCCGGGTACAGATTATGGTGAAATAAATTGATCGGCTTTATTGTGTAGATTGGTAGCTCAGTCGGTAGAGTGTTGACATGGTAAGCCAGAGGCCCTGGGTTCGAGTCCCAGTCGAGTCACAACTTTTTGGAACACATCTAGTATAGCGGATCCCAATTTTTTACCGCAAAATATAATACAATTATGTTCGTTGCGGTAAACATACGATGACGTAACCAATGACGTCAGAATATTTGCAAATGGCAGGATGTTGCTGTTCTGTCGGGGGCTATCGCCCCCGAACCCCCTGCTTTATTAACCTTTTTCCGTACAGAAAATCAAAGCAACTTAAAGAAATTATATGATGAAACATTTCCCTGCTTGAAATTCGTTTCTTCAAATAATCATAACCGCCAGTGAGTTATTGTACAAGAGTCGCGGCAGTGACCCTAGGTAAACATAGAGCAATGAAACAAAATGGCGTCGCGTTTAGCTCGCGCTGTGCTTTGTTATGCTTCGTGATTTCCGGGGTGCGCTAAACTAGATTCTTCCCTTGAAATCTATTTATTCATAAACTGTAAAATGTTTTTATCTACACAAGGCGCACTGATGACGCAGATGTCATGGAAGAAGCCGTTTTACTGAGATACAATATACTATCAGGCGTACAAGTGTTGTTAAACTACATTGAAAAAACAAATCCCGGACATAGGTCTAATTTGATCACAGATAGAAACTATCTTAATAAGTTATGATCACAGATAGAAACAGTTAACTATCTTAGTATATCATTAGATCTAGATCTAGATCTATCTATATTCTACTGATCAATCTAGATTCTACTCAACTTTCATTCTGCAACAATCCGTGTGTCGTTTTCAGAAACAGGTTGGACTCAACGTCTGCTTGGGAAATTCCATTTTCTCGAAAACACGTTGTATACACTGCATCAAATGTAAAATGCGATACTGACGCACCGATAACGATACTTATCGCAGTGAGAGACAATACTATCAACACTTTTATAGCTGAACCCGCCATCTTCGTTAACAGATTTCATACATCATGACGTCATCAACAATTTAAACCAGAACTTTTGAATGGCTAATAGTAGTCCAGCGTACCGAAGCACAAGCAATCAGAATATTTCAGTGAAATAGACTAGGTAGTCACGTCATTCGTGACGTCATATTTTTCGTTCTCGACTTATTCAAAACATTACTTTATTGAATACCCTTACTATAAATAGTAACAAAATTGCCGTAGAAAACTTTCATTACGGAGTCATGTGACCGATCCATAATGGCCCGGCGGGGCGATTATCCATAATTGGCCCGGCGGGGCGATTATCCATAATCGGCCCACGATCTTTTTCACGTGCAATGCGTTGATGTTAGCAACATAGATCTAGATCTATTCAAACATGACCGGATAAAAGGGTTTGACGTCGTTGTAAAATCGTATTCTAGATCTGGACAATCTGTAAAGTTTATGCAATCGTAAAGTTCTATTAAAATGAATTTCTTTGTTTGTGCATATCGATCGGTACTAGATCTACCTAATTTGTTTATGTTATTCAAAAATGACAGTTGTGACGTCATTAGTTCACGTCATCCATCGGAAGATCTCAAACAAATTTTATAAGTTAAACAATGCAGTCAAATGTAAAATATCCTTAGTGTTAGTGATTAAATTACGTCGGACTACATATTTTTCGGCGGGGATTCGGATCCTCATGAAGGCATAACTAGTCCTTCATCATTTTTTAAAAGTATATAGATCTAGATCTATTTCTGTGGTTTGTTGGGATGGTAGATTGTGTTGAAATGATAGGTGACATCTAGTAGATCTATAGTAAAAATTGTAAGAATAGATATTCAATAAAAAGGTCAAAACATGGCCTGTGTGTGCCTTCTGGCCATAATGGCACACCTGGTGTCACAATAGCCCTCGGGCTATTATGGCACCAGGTGTGCCATTATGGCCAGAAGGCACACCTAGGCCATATTTTAACCTCTTATTATTGAATACCCTTACTATAGATAGTAACAAAATAGCCGTAGAAAATTGTCATTACGGAGTCATGTGACCAAGCCATATAGCCCGGCGGGCCGATTATCCATAATCGGCCAACGATCTTTTTCACGTGCAATACGTTGATGTTAGCAACATAACATGTAGATCTAGATCTATTCAAACATGGCCGGAGAAAAGGGTTTGACGTCGTTGTAAAATCGTATTCTAGATTTGGACAATCTGTAAAGTTTATACAATCGTAAAGTTCTATTAAAAATCAATTTCTTTGATTGTATCGATCGATAAGTAGAGCTCTACTTAACTTTGTTTATTTTATCCAAATATCACAGTTGTGACGTCATTATTTCACGTCATCCATCGGAAGGTCTCAAACAAATTTTATAAGTTAAACAATGCAGTCAAATGTAAGTCGTCACTATTAGTGTTAGTGGTTATTACGTCGGACTACATTTTTTTTTTTTTGAGGGGGGGATTCGGATCCCCATGAAGGCATAACTAGTCCTTCCTCATTTTTTTAAAGTATAGATCTAGATCTATTTCTGTGGTTTGTTGGGATGGTAGATTGTGTTGAAATGATAAGTGACACCTATAGATCTACAGATATATAGTAACAATTGTGAGATATTCAATAAAAATGTCAAAATATGGCATGTGTGTGCCTTCTGGCCATAATGGCACACCTGGTGTCACAATAGCCCTCGGGCTATTTTAAAGCCCTCGGGCTATTATGGCACCAGGTGTGCCATTATGGCCAGAAGGCACACCTAGGCCATATTTTAACCTCTTAATATATAATTATATATAGATCTAATAGATCTACACGTAAATACTTAAATATATCAGATTCTACTGTCTGTTTCACCCAGTTCTGTCACTCGAGATTTCAATCGAGATTCTTTTTCATTCCATGTTTTCGTGTTGTTAAACTTACATCTAGATCTACCTCAATCGATGTATTTATTTTTTATGTAGATTTTAGTCAGATCCTGAATAAAAATTTGATCCTTGCTTATCTGACTTGACATTCAGCAAAATAATGTTTTTCACCTTGTATCATTAGTCTTTTTGACAGTTAAAATGGCTGACGATAGACGTAATTTTTCTGGAACAGTCCATGTGTAAATAATGTAGGGAGATCTAGTGTTCAAACAGGTAATTGGTTTAGGCTAGTGGGTCTGTTGCTTAAAAACTTTCAAATACTGTCATTGAATTCTATACACGGTACATTAAATTTTATTCTGTTTTATTGAAATAGCTAAATAAATAAAATGTGGAAGAATGTTTTAACATGATAATCGATAAACCCTTAGAACAGCATTTTCAACTAAATATGGAAAAATAGTCAAACAGGGAGAGCCACACACGAAATGACACCGCACCAAACACCATCTAACAAGAAACGGTAAAGCCACAAGACAAAACATAACAGGACGCATATCAAGACGAAACACATTAAACATTAAACATTTCAGTATGACGTAATTTTACACCCAATAATGACGGAAATTACGTCATGTTTTCCTTCTAAGTCCATTAATCTGTTTGGGTATTTCAAGTGGTAATTAGTTTTTTTCCTCATTTCTACTTATTCATTTTATCTCTGCAAGTCCATGCTAACATTTGCAGACAGTTCGGATCACGATGCGACACAGAGTAACTTGATATGTGACAGGATCAACGCCATTTGAAACGTAATTTACGGGGATACTAGATAGTAGATTCTAATTTTATCTTTTGAACGCGGCATTCCTTTTTTAGCTGAATGTTATAAAATATCAAAATCAGTGTTTGATCCGAAAGAACGATAATCGAAAAATTGAAAATAGTCGCCCTGGGCCCGTATTCATTTACTTTGAACTCAGTCTCAGTCTCAGGCTCAGACTTAAACTCAGACTCTGTCCCATTTTGACGTCATATTGCAGTTATTTGGTCATTTCAAACAGGTTTACGATAAATAAGAACACTGGGAAGTTGTATTCATTTGCCCTTTATTTTCTCTTAGGTGCTGAACAAAAGATAATTGGCTGCAATGTGACATTATATACGCCACAAAGTATTAAACATTGCCAAGATCTGTTACATTGTTCACGTTTTCAATTAATTATAACCTGTCGTCCCTGTTGGAAAATGGTACGCTCCACGGTTATATACATACATGCGCACAACGTCATTCGGGAGCCATTTACAAAGAAACAGCTGATCGAATTAGCATGTAGAAAATGTATTTTCGTTGTTTTCTTCATTGTTATAGCATAGATTAGAGGGATATTCAAGGTGAGAGTTCATAAACCAGAAATGGTATCAAAGCCACCTGGTGCTCGCCTGTTTAAAAGTTAAGTCTAAAACGTGTCATATTGAACACAGAAAAAATCATTCAATTTTCAATTAAAACTTAACTGCATCAACCAATGGCAATCAAATACCAATTTTCATCAAGTTAAAAAATTATTAAACAAAAATGATACATACCAAATATAGAAGCCCTAGGTCTATTGGTTCCAATGTAATAGCCAGTTAAAGATTTTTGCAAAAGTAGGTCAAAGGTGAAGGTCAGAAGGGTAAATTTGTTGGCATGGTCATACCAAGTATAGAAGTCCTATGCCTATCGCATCCAATGTGATAGGCATTTAAAGATTTTTGCAAAAGAAGGTCAAAGGTCAACGTTAAGGTCACATGGTAAAAAACATTGGTTTGGTTGGAAAGGAAATACACATACAAAGTATGGAAGTCCTAGGCCTATTGGTCCCAATGTTATATGCATTTAAAGGTTTTGCAAAAATAGGTCAAATGTTAAGGTCAATGTCAAAGGGGCAAATATGTTTGCATGGTCATACCAAGTATGGAAGTCCTAGGTATATTGGTTCCAAGTTATATGCACTTACAGATTTTTGCAAAAATAGGTGAAATGTCAGGTCATATGGTAAAAACATTGTTGTGTTTGAAAAAGTCTTCAGACAGAAAAGATACAAACCAAGTATGGAAGTATATGCATTTAGAAACTTTTGCAAAAGTAGGTCAAAGGTCAAGGTCAGAAAGGCAAACATGTTGGCATGGTCATACCAGGTATGGAAGCCCTAGCATTTAAAGGCTTTTGCAAACGTAAGTCAAAGGTCAAGGTAACATGGTAAAAACAGTGGTATGGTTGGAAAAGTTTCAAGACAAGAAAGTTGCATACCAAGTATGGAAGCCCTTGGCCTACCGTCTCAAATTTTATAGGCATTTAAAGAAATTTGCAAAAGTAGGTCAAAGGTCAAAGTAACATGGCAAAAACAATATTGTTGGAAAGGTCTTAACACAAGAAAAATGCATACCAAGTATTGAAGCCTTTGGTCCATTGGTTCAAATGTTATAGGCATTTAAAGATTTTTGCAAAAGTAGGTCAAAGGTCAAGGTCAATGTCAGAAGGGCAAAAATATTGCCATGGTCATACCAAGTATGGAAACCCTAGGTCAAATGGTTCCAATAGTATAGGCATTTAAAGATTTTTGCAAAAGTAGGTCAAAGGTCAAGGTCAGAAGGGCGAAAATGTTGGCATGGTCGGAAGGGTCTCGACAATATTATTATATTATTATTATTTTATTATTATACCACAATTATATAGCGCTCTTTTCACACAGGATATGTGCGTTCAAAAGCGCTGCACATGGATGAAATCAATAATCGGAACGAACCCCATGATTATTTATCCAGACAATGAAAGGTTTACAATAGACATACAATAAATATAAAATCACTAGCCGGAACGAACGCTTAATCGTCCATCCGGTCAGTGAAGGATATACAAAATATATACAATATATATGAAAATCATAACTGGAAGGAACCGCATGATCGTACATCCAGTCAATGAAAGATATGCAATAGATATACAATAAATATAAAAACCACTAACCGGTAGGAACCACATGATTAATCTACCCAGTCAATGAAAGATATGCAATAGACATACAATAAATATAAAATCACTAACCGGTAGGAACCACATGATTAATCTACCCAGTCAATGAATGATAAGCAATAGATATACAATAAATATGGTATGCAATAAATATAAAATCACCAACCGGTAGGAACCACATGATTAATCTACCCAGTCAATGAATGATAAGCAATAGATATACAATATATATGATATACAATAAATATAAAATCACTAACCGGTAGGAACCACATTATTAATCTACCCAGTCAATGAATGATAAGCAATAGATATACAATACATATGATATAAAATAAATATGAAATCGCTAACCGGTAGGAACCACATGATTATCTACCCGGTCAATGAGAGTTTGATTCCTACAGCATATCCCAAGGGCTGCAATGGCAAAGGAGTCGTAAGGTATGATAATTGATGATTATAAGCTACTTTTCCTACACTGTCCTAATAATATATGTTGAAGAAATGTGTTTTCAGAGATATTTTGAAACATGCCAGTGAGCTTGCATCTCTAATGCCTGATGGCAGAGCATTCCAGAGTTTCGGAGCTGCATGCATGAAACTTAACTCACCGTATTTCACCTTACGACTTTTTGGTACAACCAACGACAAGGAACTACTTGCTGACCTTAATTCTCTGCGGGGCCGGTACACGTCAAGCATGTCGACAATGTACTTGGCGGATTCATTGTGCATGGCTTTATACGTAAGTGTCAGAATTTTGAATTCAATGCGATGTTGAACCGGAAGCCAGTGAAGTTCTCTCAAAAACGGAGTGATATGATCATATCGAGGAGTCCTGGTTATGATGCGGGCTGCTGTGTTTTTAACTCTTTGAAGTTTCCGCAGTGTGTTTTTCGAAATTCCATGCAGCAATGAGTTGCAGTAGTCTATCTTCGATGTTACCAAAGAGTTCACCGAAGTCTTGGTAGCATCAGGTGTGAGGTACTTTCTTATATGACCTATTCGTCGGAGCTGTGCATAACTAGACCTACACACCGAATTGGTATGCGATGCCATATCCATTTGTGAATCGAGCCATGCACCGAGATTCTTTATGAACAAAGGCGGTTTGATCTTAGAGGGTCCTACTTGCACATGAATGTCTTCAGGTACTACTGTGTTTTTCATATGAAACAGGATGACCTCAGTTTTGTCAGTATTGAGCTTCAGCATGTTCTGGTGCATCCAAGAGACTATTTCTTTGAGACATTTCTCAACTCGTGATAAAGCTTCTTGTTGACAGGAAATGTCCTTGGGCTTAAAGGACAATATGAACCTTCTCGCCAAATTTCAGCATCATAGCACAAATATTAAGCTTTATACCAACCCGTCCCAAAAACTTTAACCTGTTTTAACCAAAACATGTCAAAAATTGAATAAAATTTCAACACATTTTTAATGTTTAACTTCATAACAGTAATATTTGACCCCAAATGAGCCTCCATACAAAATTTCAACATCCTAGCACAATTATTAAGTTTAAAAACAACCTGTCCAAAAAATTTAACCTGGTGATTTGTGGCCGAAAGGATTAAGTCCAAAACATGTCAAAAACTGATAAAATTGAAAAATAGTTTTAATGTTTAACTTCATTACGGCAATATCTGTCTTCAAATGAACTTCCATACAAAATTTCAGCATCCTAGTACAAATATTAAGCTTTAAAACAACCCGTCCAAAAAACTTTAACCTGGTGATTTGTGGCCAAAAGGACTCAGTCCAAAACATGTCAAAAATTGATGAAATTGAAAAAATTCATTACAGCAATATCTAACCTCAATACCCTTTATTACTTTTCTACAGTTACTCTGTTTACAGCTCAATCATTGTGTACACTAGCGATAGGTGGATACAGTTTGTTCACTTAAATGTTTTCGTTATACATGCACTTTACCACTGTATTTGGCGCTATTTGCCGTCGCGCGTTGTTGTAGATTAGTCGGAGAGGGGATACGTTTATTTACACTGTTTGTCTTTTAGGGTGGGGATGGAATAAGTGTGAGGTTGGGCGCCCATAAACCGGTTTAACCCCCCCCCCAAGTGACTTTTGTCACTGACCGTTCCAAGGCGGTACTTCCATCTTCCCCCTGTTGTGTGTTTGTTTTGTCTTTGTGCGTCTCTTGATGTTTTTATAGTTATGTACATTTGCTGATTCCTTATGTTGCTGTTCGGGCGACTGTTTGTTCTGTATGTGGTGTTTCCTGCATGACTCATTTTTGTACTTCCATAGAAAATTTCAGCATCCTAGTACAAATATTAAGCTTTAAAACAACCCGTCCAAAAAACTTTAACCTGGTGATTTGTGGCCAAAAGGATTAAGTCCAAAACATGTCAAAAATTGATAAAATTGAAAAACATTTTAATGTTTAAATTCATAGCAGCAATATTTGACCTCAAATGAACTTCCATACCAAATTTCAGCATCCTAGTAATATTAAGCTTTAAAACAACCCGTCCAAAAAACATTAACCTTGGCCACGCTCACGCCGGGGGTATAGCATAAGCTCTACTGTTCTACGAACAGGCGAGCTAAAAATGCTTCGATCGAAATATAGACCCCATTGTCTCTCACTGCGATAAGTAAAAATATTTAATTTCAATGTGTAGCGGAATAAAAAAAATCTCGATTCAAATCGAGTGCCAGAACTGGGTGAAACAGACAGTATAGCTCTGATCTAATATTTCGACCAAGGGCCTTTTTCAAAGATTATCATTACGGTTAAGTAGATTTAGGTCAGATTAGTATATTAAGAATACTGGAGTGATGGAGAGAGAATATGGCAACTATGTTATTTGTTTATGAATAAACATTTTAAACACCTCTATTGTTGTCATTGATCACAGTGACGTAGATTTGCTAATAGGTTTCGATTCCTTACTTCTACGTGTACGTATACGCGTAAATATGGAAAAATAGTCAAAATGGTAGAGCCACATACGAAATGACACCGCACCAAACACCATCAAACAAGAAACGGTATAGCTACAAGACAAAACATAACAGGACGCATATCAAGACGAAAAACATTAAACATTAAGCATATTAAACAACAAAGTTAACCATAGGCTGAAAGCAGGAGAACCGCCTTAATTGGAACGGACAGTCGCCAAAAACAGCTCCTGGGGGCTTAAACCTAGTTTACGGGTACCCAACCTTGCCCTTATCCCACTTTCACCAAAGTCAAAATGTAAATAAAATTCTCCCTCCAGACAACTTCACAACATGAATAACGATGTCTGCCAAAATGGAATGATCTTTAACATAAACGTTAGAGGTAAACAAGCGACGTCATCATTTAAATGAAGTCATAATATAAAAGTACGGGAAAATATATGAAACATTTCTACACCGATATTTTATAAAAATAAATCGCAAGAAGATATAAATACATGTACTAGTAGATACTGAATATGTACAACTGTTTTGTTTGAAAAAGACTAAACTTGACATCGTAGACTTGTACTCGATGACTATTCAGAGGTCAGAGTAACTGTGGAGAAGGCTGTAATATAATATGGAAATTAGCCGCAGCTTAAAGGTTCGACTTTAAGTCCAGGAAGTCACCTATTTGCTAGTGTATTGACGAAGGTCAATACACGATTTAAATTGGTGTTTCCTGGTTGAGATTTAGTATTTAAACAGCTCGAATTAGGAGCTAAGGGGAGATTCTAAAAGTCAGAGTTAGACGCTGCTAGCTTCCATATGGCTTAAGACTCTGAATAAAAGTTGAACAGAAAACTGAGGCGTTGTTGTACATCCGCTATATCACACAGCGTGAATTGGTGCCTAAGAACCAGGATCATGGACCAAAGGTTAGTGAACTTTTATTCTGTTTAGCTTGTTTTTGGGTCGCAACTATGGCTGATACTGATTTCGCCGGGCTACTGCATTCCTTGAATGATAAAATTGGGAATTTAGGGCTATCTGATACGGTACCTATATTTAACGGGGAACAATCAAAATTACGTTTCTGGTTGAAAGCTGTAGATAAATGTGCTGTCATAAATAACCTTCCAGAGACTAGTAAGGCTAAAGTCGCGTATAGGTTTAGTGAGGGAATAGTGTCGGACTTTCTGCAGAGACTTTTAGAGAGCAATCCAGACGCTAATTGGGATTTAGTAAAAAATGAATTAAAGATACGTTTTGGCGAGGTTTCTGACACGTACCATAATTTCTCAAAGTTACGGTCTGCTAAACAGGGTCGGTTCGAAAATGTACAGAATTTCGCGGATAGAATCACAACTTTGGCGCAAGAAGCGTACACAGGTTTTGACACAGGCCTGCGGGTTATAGATCATCAAATCATAGGGTTTTTCATAGATGGCCTCTTAGACAATGATATTAGGGTCAAACTAATCAGACAAAACCCGAATTCTTTCGACAACGCGGTACAAATTGCGGTACAAGAACAAAATGTCAAAATTAGGTGCAAGGCTAGGTTACCACAAACTACGGAAAATCCTCGCGCAAATTCGCAAACTTCTTATACAGAACAATTTAGGGGAAATACGAGAAACCCTTATCCTGAGTACGAAAGCATGGATATTAGTCACTTGCATAGGGGAAAATTTTGCACTTCATGCCGATGCAGGGGTCACAATCTAAATGAATGCAGAAGACGTAGCGTAAACGCTGTTAAATCAGACACAAATAGGCAAACACCGGCTAGGGATTTCTCAAAAATGAACACAATTCAGTGTTACTTTTGCCGCAAATTTGGTCACATACGTGCAAATTGCCTCGAGTGGCAACAGCTTCAAATGCGAAACGAACAGTTTCAAAGGCCTTCAAAAAACTAAATTCTTCTCGCCGTACAGGGATCCACGGGTCAGAGAATATTTCAAACGAAAAAGGAAACTCTTTTGTTGCAAATAAGGAAATTCCAAATTCTATGCTAATCAAAATAGGGAAACAGCCACTTAGAGCTTTAGTAGATACAGGTGCAAGTTGCAGTTTACTGAATTATTCAATATTCAAATGTTTGAAACCTCACTATGAGTTAAGGAAATCAAACCTGTCACTACAATCTGCCTCTGGCAGTAGCCTAAATGTACTAGGTACAGCTAAAATTTCATTCAAGGTCAATAAGCTAATTTTAGATCATGTTTTCGTCATAGTAAATAATCTTAACCGGTCATGTATACTTGGTAAGGACTTTTTGGCAAAAAATAGTTGTAGAATTTATTTTGACCTAAACTGTATTAGAATAAAAGACACTTATGTAGCTTTACAAGATGACATTTGTATCGCCTCTATCATTAGGCTAACGAAAACCACTACATTAAAACCGCGCACTGTTTATCAGGTTCAAGGTAAATTGAAGCAAAACCCGTTTCTTCAAGTAAACCAACAATATGAAGTCTGTTCTGTTGACCGAGGTTATATTTATCAGGAACCCTTACTCCAAGTATCTGATGCATTAGTCACACTCACATCTGAGCGTAAAATTCCTGTATTAATCACCAACGGATCTAACAAAACCTTAACACTTTATAGAGGATCTGTTATCGGTCGTTTAGATCAGTTAACAAATGTCGAGTCTAGTTGTGTAGAAGTTATGTCGGTCGAACCGCGAGTTGCGACAAATGACCACCAAATACCTCTTGCAACAACTCCACAAGCTAGCTTCGATGTAAATGAGATAAACGCACCGCCAGAACATGTTAATACGTTGAAAACGCTTATTGAAGAATATTCTGACATATTCTCACAGTCGGAATACGATTTAGGTTGTTATCCCCACAGTCAGGTCGAGCTACCTACCTCCGAACAGTTGTTTAAACAAAGACCCTATAGAGTACCCTTTTCTGACAGGCAAACTTTAAGAGAAAAATTGGACGGTTTACTTAAAGCAGACGTCATACGACCGAGTATGTCGCCGTATGCTTCTCCCTGCTTATTAGTCAATAAAAAGGACGGGTCAAAACGTTTGGTAATAGACTTTCGCAAACTTAATTCATTGATCAAACCTACGAGTTACCCGCTACCTCGTGTGGACGATATTCTAAGTTCTCTCAACGGCTCAAAGTATTTCACTAGTTTAGATCTGTCCAATTCATACCACCAGTTGGAGTTATCTCCAAACGATCGCCAAAAAACAGGTTTTGTTTGTGAATTTGGCTTATTTGAATATAATAGACTCCCTTTTGGCATAAATATAGCGTGTGGCAAGTTTCAGTCTGTTATGGCACAAGTACTAAAAGACTGTGCGTCGTTTTGTCAAGTATATTTAGATGACATATTGATCCATAGTTCAACCCTGTCAGATCATATCAGGCATGTACGAGCAGTATTTGACTGCCTCCGGGCAAACTGTCTCAAGCTCAAACTACGTAAGTGTGCCTTTTTGAAAGAGAGCTGTCATTATCTAGGTCACGTGATAACGGCTAACGGTATCAAACCCGATGAGAACAAAGTCAAGGCCTTAAAGAAATTGCGTACTCCTAAAACTGTTAGAGATGTCAGGGCGTATTTAGGTTTGACAGGT
Source organism: Azorinus chamasolen (assembly GCA_963576725.1). Classification (NCBI taxonomy): domain Eukaryota; kingdom Metazoa; phylum Mollusca; class Bivalvia; order Cardiida; family Solecurtidae; genus Azorinus; species Azorinus chamasolen. The sequence goes on from OY755251.1 coordinate 41,593,118, forward strand.
TACTATAGACGATTTGTCAACAATTATGCAAAAATCAGTGAACCGTTGACACGCCTGACTCAGAAAAATGTTAAGTTTGAGTGGTCATCGCTTTGTGAGTCTAGTTTTCGCGAGATTAATAGGCGATTGGAGGAACTTCCAGAATTAGCTCACCCCGATCTGAATCTACCCTATACTCTATACACTGACGCATCCGACAATGCAATCGGGTCTGTGTTAGTTCAGTCTGCGACTGGTCACCCTGACAATGAACGTCCCATATTCTATTTGAGCCACAAGCTATCAAAAACACAAAGGAAATATAGCACGATCCTAAAAGAAGCTTTTGCTATAGATTTCAGCCTTCAAAAGCTTAACTGTTATCTCCAAGGCAGTAAGTTTGTGATTAAGTCGGACCATCGGCCTCTTGAACACCTATTAACAGCTAATTTCGACAATAAACAGTTACAAAGGTACGCTTTAAACATCAGTTGTTATGACTGTAAAATCGAATATATTCCTGGACCGAAAAATCTAGCTGCCGACTTTTTGTCAAGACCCCAAGACCCGGTCACGGATAGTGACGTCACTTCTAGCCACGAGGATCAAATCGAGCAATTGAACTCAAAGAAAGCTGCTGTATGCGCAATTAATAGCGAACGCCTCTGTCCCAAACGCCTTGCAAACCAATCTGACCCACCTGTCAAACTGCCTCATGATGAATTGCCTACGGTTATGTGTTACGACATGAAAGTCGAACAACTTATTGACCCGGAATTAAGCAAATTAATTAGACGTGTACAAACAAACTCCCTTACACATAGTGAAAACCGGAAATTTGTCATTAGAGATGACATACTGTATTACATAACCAATCCAGACAGTGAACCTGTCCTCAGAATCTACGTGCCTTCGCATTTAAAGGACATTGTACTTCAATCTTATCATGATGTAGGGCACCCCGGGTCTACTCGGTTGTATTCAGCTATTAAATCTAAGTACTATTGGCCAAACCTCTTTAAAGAATGTGTAAAACTTGTCGAACAGTGTATATTCTGTCAGTCAGTTAATCCTAAGCCAAACCGTTCACCCCTTGCTGAACCTCCAATTCCAAGCTACCCGTTCAGCACAATTTCTGTCGACTGCGTCGGTCCCCTAACGGAGACTGCATCCAAAAATAAATACATGATAGTTTTTGTATGTCAGCTTACCGGATGGCCTGAAATAGTCCCGGCTAGCAATATCACTTCTGAAGCTGTCCTAAACGCATTCTATGAAAATATATTCTGGCGTTATGGGTCTGTACTGCGCATTATAACTGATAATGGCGCTTGTTTCGTCTCTAGGAGCTTTACGGACACTATGAAAGAGTTACGAATAAATCACGTACGTACCTCTGTTTACAGGCCACAGGGAAATGGCAAAAACGAGCGTTGCCATAAAACTTTCAATGCAATTTTAACGAAGTTGGCTATGCAAAACCCCTGCGATTGGGACATCGTAATCAATCAAGCGTTAGGCGGAATACGGTTTAACCCTTCTGAGAGTAGTCAGCATAGCCCCTACTTTTTGTTATTTGGCCGAGACCCAGTCTTGCCCATTGATACGTTACTTGGCAAACGCTTAAAGTATTATGGAAATGACTACCATTTGGAAATGTTAGAACGGAACCATGAGATATATTGTAAGGTGTTTTCAAACTTGCTCAAGTCTCGAAAACGTGTTAAGCGCTACGCTGATAAGGGAACCAAACAGGAAAATTATAAGGTTAATGACTGTGTCTATTACAAGAATTTAAACAGACGTGATAAGCTTACGCAAAAGTGGTATCCTTATTACCGTGTGTTACAGATAAAAGGTCCAAAAACACTTCTAATTAAAAACCAGCTAGATAACCATGTAGTTTCCTGTCATATTGACCAAATAAGAAAGGCGGCCATTGAAGATTGGACGTTGCCTAGCGACCATGACTTTAACCCTAGACCTGTCAGAAATTGCCGCTATGTAATATCACCAAATCACTCTTCCACAGCCACTGATAACCAAGGTCATAACCCCCTAAGGGCTAAACGTCTACTGTCGAAACGCGCTAGAGATGCACGTAGTTCTCAAAACCGATCTAGTACAGATCCTGATGATTACATTCCCCTGCAGCAATTACAATGTAAACTACGGAAATCAGAATATGACAGAGTAATTCGGACGACTTCGGCGTCCTCCGATAACGAGTGTCAAACTCCGAGACTGAGTGTCCCATAGTTACACCTGGTCCCATAATTACACCTGTTTCGACTGACACAATTTCGGAACTTTCCAATTCTGATACAGTTAGCAATAACAGCTCAGAAAATAGCATGTCTGAGCAATCTGACAGCCGCATGTCAGTGCAAGCCATATCCAAGTATTCCCACCCTGTCAATTGGATTAAAAATGTTCTCGGTTTAACTAGAACAAAACAGCAAGAGAATTCTATGTTCGTTGTGTAGATCCCCTGGGTCGCAGCCCAGAGAACAACTGTAGACTGTACATGTAAATAGTAGCGATAATTATGTAGCCAACGTGTTGGCTGAAGGCAAACAGTTGCCTATACAGAAAGTAGGGTTCAGCAATGTGCTATTTTACCCTGTAGTTATGAGTTATAACTAACAAAAATATTACGTGATCTGAGAATTACGCGTATATGTAAATAGAAATGCCTTTGTAGATTTCTGTAGATTAAGGGTAAGCGATGTGCTATATAGTCCCTTATGCTGGTAATATTACTAACCAGGTTTGAGAGTTATAATAGATATGACGTCATTATATAGTAGTTGGTTGAATTTAAATTTATTCTGTTATAAGCGATGCATTACTTATCTTATATGAAGATAAGGGGAATAAATTGTAAATTACAGAGAAAATCGAACATTGTGCACATGTTTGATTAGGAGTTGTATATAGGATTGAAGTTGAGTAAATTGTTACTGAGTTGTAAAATTGATTGTTAGTTGTTTGAGCTCAATACTAACTGTCAACCGCAAACAGCGACTACCGAGTTGATTGTACATAGATTATTAAAGGGTTACCTCAATGCGTTGTTAAAATCTAATGTTATCTACATTAGTTGATGAAGTAATGTTGTTAATTATGATTATGTAGGTATCCTTGTTCTTGAGTAGATTGTACACTGATCCTATATTTTTTTTGTTTATTACAGTAGAGCCATTATGGTGCTCGCACTGCTACTCGTGACATTTTGCTCGCTCTCGTCAGGCGAAATAGTATTAAAAAACCATGTAGTGTTTAAAACTTTAAGACAAGTTTCTACGTCAAAGGCACATTGGAATCTAGCGCTTATTATAGATTTAAAGGCATATCCAATGATGTTGGGCGAACTCAGGACCCAGATCGTTCGAATTAGAGCTATTACTGAACGTGCTCAAGTTCAACTTGCTTCAGATAAACTCTCAAACACTAAACCCCTGACAGATACACTAGGAGAAATTAAAATGTACTTAGAAACATTTGATAGCACACATTCTGAACTACTTGACGAGTTTCGTTCCCTAACCTACTTCGCCCCTAGCAGAGACAAACGCTCCTTGCTACCTTTGGGCGGGATATTTAAATTTCTTTTCGGCACGGCCGATAGTCATGACATTGACGCGGTCAGCCGTCACGTAAATCAATTGGAAAATTCACAAAAACAAGTACTCCATATCTTAGAACATAACCTCTCAATATTAAACACTACCCGACTTGAAGTATCCCCAAACCGGGATACGATAAATAAAATTCTTACCTCACTCGCGGGTCTTCAACAGAAAATTGATGCTCAAGTCCATCGGTTAGAGAGACAAATCCTACAACTAACATCCTTCCACGAATTAATGAATTATATCCACACCATGATTGCTGATATCCAAACATTATATAACCGTGCACGATTGTACCTTTTAGATTTTGAAATCAAATTAAATTCCCTGGCTAAGCAAAATGTGTCCCCTTCTGTGGTATCGTCTCACAAACTTTACGAATTATTAAACCAAATTCAAACGCACCTCCCAGAGGGATACGTATTTCCGGTCAAACTTAATGCATTGTGGTCCTACTACGGTTCACTGCATACGACTTCCCTCATGAATTCTAATCATCTAGCTATTGTCATGCAATTGCCCTTAAGGCCTGTCAATGAGATATTTTCGCTGATTCAAGCATATCCGATTCCTGTACCTTATAACAATGTGTCGGCTAATATTAAGCTGACGTCTGATTCCGGTACATTAACCGCTGCTGTTGAGTTGGAAACTAACCATTTCCTAATAAATGATAAACAGTCTCATTACGTCATGTTAACTGAATTTGAAGCAAAAAGTTGCCTGGCAGAAAAATTGCCATTTTGTGAAATTGGGAAGGGATTTTTATCAACTTATAACTCGGACATTTGTGTCATTAGATCTTATTTAAGCCATCACTCACCTCAAGCGCTTCCTTGTAGAACAATTGTCAGGTCAAATCAACTCTTACCCAGTGCAACTTCTCTAGCTCAAAATAGATGGCTACTGATTACGGATTCTGCCATTCCATTTGCCGTTAATTGCTTAAACGGAACGCGCTCTCAACTAGTCATCAGACCACCGATCAAGATCATAACCCTGCCCCCATTATGTCAAGCATATAGCTCCAAATTATCCTTACCTATGTTTTTCGAATCTAATACAACAGCTAATTTAGTCTCCGGCTACGATCTGGAGCCGATCAAACTTGAAAATTATACGTTATCGGAAATTTGGCAACCATTTCATAAACAATTCCAAAATACAACAGCTGTTGCTATTCCTAAAGCTCTGCAAAAGATGAAACAATTTCCTCTCAATGAGCTGATAGATCAAGTTAAATACATGTCTTCTACAAGTACGGGTTTTGAGATTTTACCTATTCTGGGAAATAAATGGGTTATAGGGGGAATTATTATATGCACATTAATAATTATAGCCGTATTAGTAATTGCCTGTCGCAAAAAGTTAATAGCCTGTGCGAGACGAGTAAATAGTCAGAAAATGCGATCTGGATCCAGTTATGCAGATGTTAAGTTCACCCAAGCCAGAACTACCCCGGAAACACGACAAATGGTCAACGAATGTAGCCGTCAGACATACGCTCCCGGAAGTTATCCGTCGGCACCTCAGAATGTATATCACGACAAACCTCAGCTGATTTACCCAACCATTTTAACGCCTCCCAGCGATCCGGATCATGAGAAATAGATCGAACCCCGTCAAAACTACGACAGGGAAAATCAGAAAACGTCACAATTTATCACCGTTTCCGGATTCTTCTATATAAAAATACTGACAAATACTTAATGACCCTGTTCGAATCTGAACAACCATTGCTATACGAAATATTTCTGGACTTACTGTTGAAAATCTACTACCATGAATACCCAACACTTCAAGGAATTGTGGATGGAAGAGTGCTCCATTTGCGTAAATTACGCCGAGGTGGCCGTTTATGCGGTGAACAAATGTTTATGTAAAAGTTCTGTGTGTGTGGACTGTTTTTCCTGCTGCACGACAACTTCTGAGACGGGACAACTGGTAAACCGTTGTCCCTTTTGTCGACACGAGCAGCCCGCTGTACCTGTGCCGAGCCCCACGCCTACAAGATCCGCCCGAGAATTGTTGGCTAGGCGAGCCCGGCGGAATTGGAACCGCTGGTTCAGGGACCTATGTTACCTTGACATTCTGGAACCGTTTTTACCCTCCCAGCGGTACAACATGGACCCCGTCCACGAATTATTACGGACGGGGCGTTTCGACGACGCGGACCAGGCAGGAGTCTGTGCGGACCTGGACCAAGCGAAAGCTTTCGTAGTAAATCAGGTGGCTCGCTTTATGCGAGACGTGGCCAGAGACTGGCATCCGATTCCCAGAGGACGCCCTGGATAAACAGTGACAATCTAAGTGTGCGAGAGGACGCCCTGGATAAACAGTGACAATTTAAGTGTGCGAGTGAACTAGTGACAATTTTGTGTGCGAGTGGACTAATAACGATTCTGTGTGTGTGTGTGTTTTAGTGATAATTATGTGTCTGCGAGTAATGTGTAATCAAGGACTATGGAATATTAATTAATGAACGGTTTTATTGTTTTCTCTTCAATGTTTTCTTGTATATAGGATTGTCTACTATGATTATTAATTTTTTTTGCTTCTTTTGTTTCAGAGGGTGCCGGGTTATTTTACCTTTAAATCTTATCTTGTTTTTCAGTTGACACTATAGATGTTCGGATGGTTCAGCCCGAAAATTGTTATACTTTACTGTTTTGTTTTATATTTGTTTCAGAGTTGGCGATAAATAATATTCTTATAACTGTACTCTGCGGAGAGTTAGTTTACATTTATGTTTTCGTTTTTATTTTTTGAATGGGTTGGGAAGGGGTGTAATATAATATGGAAATTAGCCGCAGCTTAAAGGTTCGACTTTAAGTCCAGGAAGTCACCTATTTGCTAGTGTATTGACGAAGGTCAATACACGATTTAAATTGGTGTTTCCTGGTTGAGATTTAGTATTTAAACAGCTCGAATTAGGAGCTAAGGGGAGATTCTAAAAGTCAGAGTTAGACGCTGCTAGCTTCCATATGGCTTAAGACTCTGAATAAAAGTTGAACAGAAAACTGAGGCGTTGTTGTACATCCGCTATATCACAAGGCATTTGGGGTACGACAGAACTGGCAAAATACAAATACGCTCGTATCTAGGTTCCTCCCTCCGAAAACGGGTTTAAGAGGAAATCTTCATACAGTATTAATACTCAGGGAGCCAATAGTGCCTACCATGCACCCCAGACTTTTTTCATCGGTACCAAAATGTTCAGAAAAGTCTCCTAAATCAGAATCGTGAATGTACTCAAGTTTAAATTATTTTAGGCTATGTGTATTTTAACCGTTTCCATGACAATCCCCCCCCCCAGTTTTCGTAATGATGACACATACCTTTAAATTCGCCCATATCACAGCCAGTTTTTGTCCTAAACCTATGAAACTGGTACCAAATGAAAGATAAGACATTGGGCTTTTATTTCCAACTTTTTCTTAAAATTACCTTATTTGCATACTCATGAATATTAATGAGAACCTTAAAAATAGTAGAAAAGGTATAGAAATAATGTTTTTTTTAAACTTTATTTATTTTTGTATCCTACAAATATCAGAAAACAACTTCAAATGCAGTTTAACATGATGACAAAAACTCCAGAAATCAAAATATCCAATTTCAGGACCAACTCATTAATTTTAAGTACCATTTTCACCGTTTCCATGGCAACACCCCAGTGTTCGTAATGATGCACCTGCAAAATCGTCCATATCACAGTCAGTTTTTGCCCTAAACCTATAAAACTGGTACCAAATTTGAGATGACATTGTGCTTTTATTTCCAGCTTGTTGTTTTAAATTACCTTATTTGCATACTCATGAATATTAATGAGAACATTGAAAACAGTAAAAACAATATAGAAATAACGTAAATAATGTAAACTATTCACTTTTTATCCTACAAATATCAGAAAACAACTTCAAATGCAGTTTAAATGATGAAAAAATCCCCAGAAAACAATATATCAAATTTGAGGACCAAAACATTAACTCTAAGTAACATTTTAACTGTTTCCATAGTAACCATTCATTTCACTCTGTCACACATATTTTGTTAGTCGACCCCTACCTGCAAACATCTTCCATAACACAGACACTTTTTGTGCTAACTGTATAAAATTGGTACCGAATTAAAGCTAAGACCTTGTGCTTTTGTTTAAAGGCTATACTTAGAAAATACCTTATTTGCATACACATGAATAGTTAAAAAATAGTAAAAACAATACAGAAATAACATAAACCTCTCATTTTTTTTATCCTACCAATATCAGAAAACAACTTCAAATGTAGTTTAAATTGATGACAAAATACTCAAAAAGCAAAGTATCTAAATTGATAACAAAACAATGAACTGCAAGTAACATTGTTACTGTTCCATGGTAACCGATCCTTTCATAAATTTTGGAAAACTGACATCTACCTGTAATACTCCGCTATATCTCTGTTATTTTTTATGGATAATGAAATAAAGTGTTACAATCATAGATATGAGGCATTGCTTTAATAGTAAATATTACTTTTCTGATATAAACTAATTTGCATAAGTATGAATATTTATGAGAACAGTAAAAAATGTTTAAATTTTCGAAAGACACCAGTCTTTCTCTTATAAAGCAAACAAAATGCAAAATGTTAGCTACAGCTTAAAATGATCACTGAATATCACCAAGATTGTTAGCTAAATAAAATTGGGACAAATTATATAGCACTGATTCAGCTGATTGTGATATATCTGTTTCCTAGGCAACCATTCTAACCTCATTGTTCATATTACAGAGTGTTTAAATACATGCAACATACAAAGATATCGCAGTCTACTTTGCCAATAATTACAATTTTTTATGATATGTACATATAGTTGATGTTTGAATATTCATGTTTGGTTTGCTTTATGCAAATTACCTCATTGGCATCCACATGCATATTAATTAAAGATAAGAAAACAAAGAGAATCAATATTGAAAATGTTTGGCATAGTTTATATAACTTTTGTAGAGGACCTGAACATGATGCTATGTGCCAAATATGAAAGCTAAGAACCTTCCAGTTTCAGAGGAGTAGATTTTCAAAGTTTTACTATATGTTTCTACTGAAAACAAGGCACCCCTGGGGTTTGTAGAGGACATGAGTATGATGGTATGTGCTAAAGATGAACGTTGAGAACCCTGTAGATTCCCAAGGAAATATTTTAAAGGTTCAAATTGTTTACGACGCACAACGCACGACGCACGCCGACGGACAACGGGCGATCACAAAAGCTCATCCTGAGCACTTAGTGCTCTGGTGAGCTAAACGGTATAAATAAAATCTCTTAAATAATAGTATGAAAACATTAAAATAGAATAATAAATTCTCACAAATTAATAATGTTATTATTGTCAATAATAAATAAATAATTATTAAAATACCAACAAGAGGGTCTGAAAGGCCCTGATATCGCTCACCAGACAATCAGAGGAGAAGATTTTCAAAGTTTTCACTATATTGCGAGAGGTTTTCGTAGTCCCTTAAACACAAATACAGTAGCAACAAGATGCATTCTTACGAATCTCACCTGTGCGATGTTTTTACACTTCTGAGAGACATTCGTCGCTCCAGTCAGCATAAGTATCCATTGTTGACACATCTGGCCTGCTCGATATGCTTTAACACGTAGCGTGTTATGATCAGCACTCGTGTTTGTTTGTGACAGGGTTAGACTGACTACATATCTAATGTCGCAAATGATTAAAGTTTGTATTGTGCAATTATGCACAATTATGTTTTCACACACATCGTGTTATAAATAATCAGCATACAGGCGTGTGTGTTTGTAGCAATATGAAATAGAGTGACTACATGTCAATGTCCCATAGCATATAAAACTTGCAACAGTTACACTGGTCATTAAACCTGTGTCTACACCGCTTCTATACGGATATTAACGACATCACCATTTTCTATGCATTTTTTTTAACTCCTGGTAAAAATATGAACGTATTGATTCGTTTTTTTACATAACCCTTATGGATTGCTAGAAATGTCGAGTTCAGGTCTCTAGTTAAAGGGAGCATTTAAATACTAAAATCCTTCTGCTGTGACCAAATTCTAGGTTGTCACTTCACATTCGAAAGAGTAGTCACAAAATATGATTTGGTGAAACAGAACGAACAAAATCTTTGGAAATGTTTCGTTTACTCCCTCCTATCAAGAGTTTTGTTAGCTGGCATTGCGCGGTTCGTGTTTTTTACATAACCCGTTATGCACTGGCATATGCCATTACACATAATTTGACTACCTCTTGCATGAGGCGTTCGATACAAAATCATTAATGTACACTGTAGTAAGCGAGAATGTGAGTAGATTGTCAAACAAGGCATAAACACAAAACACCTCCCTTCAGAATTTATAATCTTCACAACAGCAGGTGTTAAGGTGCCACAGTATGTTAGCAACAAAAAATAATCATTTATTTTTTATATTTTTGCATTAATGAATAGACACTAGTCTCTTTTATCCATTGCATTAACGAGATACCATAAAATATACCACAAAAGCCGTATAAACCCCTTTTACTTTTATTACAATTGACCTTTTCTCTGACTTAGCCAGTCAGCCATTTACGAGGAAGGCTTATCAGGGGCACCTAGGGGAGAACTGATAATTAGGGCACATACGTGATAAAGCAATAGGCGGCTATTTATCCGCATTTCCCTCTCGGTAGCCTCAAACTATGCAGACCACATGACTAGATAAGCTTTCTGATGGGTGATTTATGGGAAACCGGCAATTAAATCAGCTTTTTTAATTGATCGGATGGAAGAAAGGGGGAGGAGCTTAGTGGAAAATATCACACATAAGCTCTCCATTGGATATAAATTTGATTGAAAGCTATAGATAATTATAAGATTACGCAACACCATGGGGGTCTTTCTATTCCTTTTCATGTTTTGACATATGCAAATTTAAAGCAGTCGGCTTTTTCAAACAATCATCACTTCTGTAATTTGTATCCGAATTATACGCGGTTTGCGGCATATCCTTATTAAGAGCATTGCCTTAGCCAGGGATCCGTGTCACAGTTTTTTGATATATTGCTTCGATCGTCTAAAATAAAAAAACCGTAGCGGGAGGCAGAATTTTAGGGGTCTTAAAACTAAAATATTGCATAACTCCCAAACGGAGAGTTTTATAAAAAAAAAAATCTGTGATACGGATCCCTGGACATGCTAATGATTCACATATTGGCCAATTACAATAAGTTTGGTCCAAAAGATAACCTTGTAATCGCTGTTTGAAAGAAAATCAAACTGGCACATTTAAATAGATTTCAAATGTCGGTTTTGACAGGATTATAATTTTTTTCTGATAAATAATCAAATAAATTAATATAACTAACCAACTAGGCTCAGAAAAATGGCTCTAGGTAGTTTTAAATATGATTTTTCGATATCTTGAGCTAAACTATCTCGCCACCTTAAGTGCTTGTGTGGCGGCCGTAAAACGTCGCCCCGTACTTCATTCTCAGTGCTGTTATACCTTCTGATCCTTCGAGATCATGAATTTCAGTACTTCTTGTTCTGAAAATTGAATACCGCTTAAGCCGGTGCTAGGGGCGTGAGCAGTGTTGCACTTTCAATTACTGTTCATATAAACAGACTTAATAAAACCGAGTCTGCAATTTTCTCTTTTTGTGTTGCAATTTTTGCTCTCGGGGATTAAATATAACACAAACATGTACAGAAATATCTTTATTATGCAAAAGTAAACTGCGACAATATCATTACATATAATGACCAATACAAGATCGATGTATGCATTCACTACGAAACCGAGAAGAGGTTTATGGAAATTATTTCGTATCCTAAGGATGCATTAATACAAAAATGCGAAACTAAGAAAATCGGCCCGACCCCGTCCCGATTCGTAGTATCGCGATTAGACTGTATGTCTCTATAGAAAACTAGCTGATCCTGGGGCGGGGTCAATTTTAATTCAGAAAGAATAAATTAATCTATTCTTATGTTCAAAATTTCAAATATTTTCATTACACCTTCATGAGTTCATATTAATATTCATATCTTATTTTTAACCCATCCCCTGTTCTATGTTTATTCAAATGTTCAATACCTACTGAATATTCATGGACAAAATAATGAAACAGGGAAGGTGGGACATTGTAGCCATTTTAGAAAGTAAAGAAACATTTTTCAAATTTCATTGATAAACAGAGCAGACCCTGATCAGATAGCTGCTATAGGGGCCATCTGATCTGCGTCGGCTTTGTTAGCAAATGCATGAAAAGGTGTTTATATGAGGGAAAGTAAACATATTATAAGTACATGTATATTGTACACAAAATGAAAATAATTTAATGCAATTGGCACTATATCATATCATAAGCAAACAGAGCAGATTGATCAGACGGCTACTACATGAGCCATCTGATCTGGGTCTACTCTGTTTGCAAAGGTGTAGAAAGGCGTATTTATGAAGTAAAGGGTTTAGTGTCCTATTTACTTTGCAGCAGGCCAGATCTAATGATAAAATTAGCATCTGCCATAACCAAGAAGGGAGGCAATCCAGTTGTTATCAAAAAGTGCAAAGGGAGATAACCTAACCTTTATGTATGCTAAATATAGCCAGCTAAAAATAGCCAGTGTTGACCCTAGGGGCATATTTTATATAAATTTTGTAGAAGACCAGACATGATGTTATGTGTCGAATATGAAAGCTGAGAAGCTTCCAGTTTCAGGAGAAGATTTTAAAAGTTTTCACTACATGTGTCTATTGAAAACCGGCCATCCCTGGGGCGGGGCCAATTTTGACCCCAGGGAATTGATTTATATAACTTATGTAGAGGACCTGAACATGATGATATGTGCCAAATATGAAAGCTGAGAACCTTCCAGTTTCTGAAGACAAGATTTTCAAAGTTTTCACTATATGTTTCTATTGAAAACTGGACACCCCTGTGAAGGGGCTAATTTTGACCCCAGGGACATGACTTATATGACTGTTGTAGAGGACCTACAGATGATGCTATGTGCCAAAGATGAAAGCTGAGAGCTCTGTAGATTCAGAGGAGAAGATTTTTAAAGGTTCAAATTGTTGACGACTGACGACGGACATCAGGCGATCACAAAAGCTCACCCTGAGCACTTCGTGCTCTGGTGAGCTAATACACTGGTGCCACATTTTATACCAGTTCCAAACCAATTATCGTACTTATCAACTCATGGTAATGATCGGGGAGCATTATTACTTTATTACCAGTTTGACGAAACCACTATTAAACTTTCAAACTTTTATTATCATTTCGCTATCAATTTAATACCACATTTGATCATAAAGCCCACTTTTGCGAACAGTTTGTTAGACGAAATCACCATAATCCACAGGCAACACCATAGGAAATAAAGAAGAAAGGTTGTTTAATATATTAAAGTAGTGGCATTAATAGTATTAATTACTATCCCCGATCACAGTCTGGTTGTTGGATCTCTGTGATATAAAGATACTAACTGAAGACTATTGCTACGGCTCTATCACATGGGGCTTTAGATCATGGAAGTAGATTGAGGATGCTAACTTTATATTGTTTTAAAATAGATTCAGTTACTGATGTCACTAATGATGATGAACACAAGTTGATTAATACGTTTATCTAGGCTAGATAAATACCGTTCTTTAAGTAATTACAGACTCTCGATTCTATATGCTTTAAAGTGTATTCAATTTGTTATCTTCATATCAATATAAATATACGCGCTTCAAAATATGAATTAATTGTTAAAGAGTTCACTATTTGTTTCTATTGAAAACTGCCCACCCCTGGGGCGGGGCCAATTTTGACCCCAGGGCCATAATTCATATAACTTTTGTAGAGGACCTGAACATATGAAATCTGAGAACCTTCTGATTTCAGAGGAGAAGATTTTCAAAGTTTTACTATATGTTTCTATTAAAAACAAGGCACCCCTGGGGCGGGGCCAATTTTGACCCCAGGGCCATAATTTATATAACTTTTGTAGAGAACCTAAAGATGATACTATGTGCCAAAGATGAAAGCTGAGAACCCTGTAGATTCAGAGGAGAATATTTTTAAAGGTTCAAATTGTTGACGACTGACGACGGACGACGCACGACGGACGACAGACGACGGACGACGGATGCCGACGGACGACGGACATCAGGCAATCACAAAAGCTCACCCTGCGCACTTTGTGCTCTGGTGAGCTAAAAAGCCTTTGTGATAAATAGAGCATTTGCTCCATAGGAGTAAATGCACTATTTATCACAATGGTTTCAAATCTACACAATTCTGAAATTTTCCTTTTCTCTAATTAACCCTTTCCCTCATATAAACATGTTTTCACGCATTTGCAAACAGAGTAGACCCAGATTTACCTCTTTGAATAAGCAGACAACATTTCTAACAGATGACAACCCTATCACTGCTTAGCATGACTTGACCGAAATTAGCACACAGTTTGGATTCTGACGCATACCGGTATGTAACTTTATATGTGGTTTGTATATGAGTTAATTTACTCCTATGGAGCAAATGCTCTATTTATCACAATGGTTTGAAATCTACACAATTCTTAAATTTTCCTTTTCTCTAATTAATGCTCCTTAAAAGTAGATTTATTCAAAGAGGTAGGATCTGAAAAAAGCCTTTGTGATAAATAGAGCATTTGCTAACCATTGTGATAAATAGAGCAGTTGCTCCATAGGAGTAAATGTTCTATTTATCACAATGGTTTCAAATCTACACAATTCTGAAATTTTCCTTTTCTATAATTAATGCTCCTTATCAGTAGATTTATTCAAAGAGGTAGGATCTGAAAAAAGCCTTTGTGATAAATAGAGCATTTGCTCCATAGGAGTAAATGCTATATTTATCACAATGGTTTCAAATCTACACATTTCTGAAATTTTCCTTTTCTCTAATTAATGCTCCTTATCAGTAGATTTATTCAATGAGGTATAATAGTCACTTTATGAAACCATTGTGATAAATAGAGCATTTGCTCCATAGGAGTAAATGCTCTATTTATCACAATGTTTTCAAATCTACACAATTCTGAAATTTTCCAAGAGGTAGGATTTGAAAATAGCCTATGAGTGAATGGGTTAAAAACAGTGTGAACAAACAGACACTAATTCTGAAGCAGACACCTTTATAGAGTTTTGACCAGGAACTTGCCCTCTCCAGTGATTACGTAACACAGATTTATATATCTGCAGTCCTTCTAGCTCAGAGGAACCTTTATAGTGTAAAAGTCTATTTTAAAGTATAACCAACAGGGCAGGGCCAATTTTAACCTCAGAACTATGATATTAACCAATCTCAATAAGGTATACTACAAGTAAGTAAATCTATACACCAAATATCTAAGCTCTGTGACATGTAGTTTTTGACAAGAAGATTTTTGAAGTTTTCCCCATGCCTAACCTAAGTGAGCCCAGCATTCTGCTACTTGTACAGAAAACAACAGTCAGCTAGAGAAAACTGGCCACCCCTGGGACCGTGGCGGGGCCAATTTTGACTCCAGGGACATAATTTATATAACTTTTGTAGAGGACCTATAGGTGATGCTATGTGCCAAAGATGAAAGCTGAGAACCCTGTAGATTCAGAGGAGAAGACTTTTAAAGGTTCAAATTGTTGACGACGCACGACGCACAACAAACGCCGACAGACGACAGACATCAGGCGATCACAAAAGCTCACCCTGAGCACTTTGTGCTCTGGTGAGCTAAAAAGCTTTAAGAGTGTTCTGCATTTTGAGAATTATCCACAGTTTTCACAATCTTAAATGAGTGTGTGTTATTTGTCTAAACACAATTTCTACTCTACTGATCAGGCTAAGGGTGATTATATAAGAACTCCCACTGGCTGGTCTCAGCTAAGAGTGATATTAAGGAGAAACCTTTAGAATGTAGTTTCTGATGTAAGGAAGTCTATACACACAGGGCAGGGCCATTTATAACCCCAGAACTATGATACTTATAAAACTCATAAAGTTATGCTAAGTAAATCTATACACCAAATATCTAAGCTCTTGGACGTGTAGTTTCTGACAAGAATATTTTTAAAGTTTTTCCTATGCATAACTAGTGATCCCATAGGCTGTTTAAGCAGTCAGCTACAAAAAAACTGGCAATCCCTGGGGTGGGACCAATTTTGATCCTAGGGGCATAATTTATATCATTTTTGTAGAAGTCCTGAAGTTGAAGCTATGTGCCAAATATGAAAGCTGAGGACCTTCTAGTTTTAGAGGAGATGATGTTCAAAGTTTTCACTATATGTTTCTATTGAAAACTGAAAAACCCTGAGGCAGGGCCAATTTTGACCCCAGGGGTATAATTTATATAACTTTTGTAGAGGACCTACAGATGATGCTATGTGCCAAAGATGAAAGCTGAGACCCCTGTAGATTCAGAGGAGAAGAACTTTAAAGGTTCAAATTGTTGACGACGAACGACGCACGCCGACGGACGACGGACATCAGGCGATCACAAAAGCTCACCCTGAGCAATTTGTGCTCTGGTGAGCTAATTAACGAATATGCATGATGTCAATATTTCTGAACAAGTGAATCATTTGCCTGTGCCAACATTAACAGAAATAGTACAAACAAAGGATTAACTTTCACAATAGCAAACTATGTGGAATACTAGTCCTATCCATATTTTACACTGCATGCAAATAGTTTTGAAGAATTTTGTAGATGGTGAACTAAATATCTGGAAAATCTATTTGAAATCTAATCAGTAATTTCTAATTAGATTTTTTAAAGTTTCAAATTATAGCCATATATGGAGGCCATATTTTGCCTTAACTCTTTACTCCATAAACATGTCTTCTCAGAGTAGACCCAGATCAGACAAGGCATATAAGAGCGGTCTGATAAGGTTCTACTTTGCTTATGTTACAGTTACTGCCATGGTCATACATTGTTGTTTTGATATGTCATAATAACAAGAGGGCCAGAATGGCCCTGACATCGCTCACCAGACAATCAGAGGAGAAGATTTTCAAAGTTTTCATTATATGTTTCTATAGACAAGAAGGTCATTGACAGTGTTAATTTTTCAGCAGACAACATTTCTAACAGATGACTGAAACCCAGTGTTTAAACCTTATCACTGCTGAGCACGACTTGACTGAAATTATTTCACAGTTTGGATTCTGATCTGACGCATATGTAACTTCATATGTGGTTTGTACAAGAGAGTTAATTGTAAGATTTTATATGTATTAAAAGCAGTATGAACAAATTTAATCAAGCGGACAACAATTCTGAAGCAGAAAACGTTACAGTACTTAGAGAATGCTAGAGCATATGAGGGCATTACATACACTCACACTGGCTAGCTAGCTGTCTACTGACCTTATCTGATTAAGGGGTAACCTTTAAACTGTAGTTTCTGATGTGAGGAAGTCTATACACATAGGGCATGGCCAATTTTAACCCCACAACTATGATACTTAAAAAAAACTCATAAATGTATGCTAAGTAAATATATACACCAAATATCTGAGCTCTGGGACATGTAGTTTCTAACAGGAAGATTTTTAAAGTTTTTCCCATGCATAACTAGTGATCCCATGGACTGTTTAAGCAGTTAGCTACAAAAAACTGGCCATCCATGGGTGGGACCAGTTTTGACCCTAGGGGCATAATTTATATAATTTTTGTAGGAGACCTGAAGTTGAAGCTATGTGCAAATATGAAAGCTGAGAACCTTCTAGTTTCTGAGGAGAAGAATTTCAAAGTTTTCACTATATATTTCTACTGAACACTGAACACCCCTAGGGCTGGGCCCATTTTGACCCCCGGGGCATAATTTATATAACCTTTTAGAGGACCTACACATGATGCTATGTACCAAAGATGAAAGCTGAGTACCCTGTAGATTCAGAGGAAAATATTTTTAGAGGTTGAAATTGTTGACGCCAGATGGCGGACGACGCACGACAGACGACGCACGCCGACGGACATCAGGCGATCACAAAAGCTCACCCTGAGCATAAAAGTGCTCTGATGAGCTAAAAAATCATCTAATATTCATTCTCTACAAAAATAAAATAAATTAAAAGTCGACAAGTAGACCAGATTATTATTTCATTCTCCATGGGCGGGTGGGTGTATAGGTGGGAATCTGTATTTGAATGAAACATTTGAATGACCACACAACAAACAATCGTTTAACCCTTTCCCTCATGAATATTCATGTAAAAATAAACACTGTATGAATAGCCACTGTATGAATATTAAATAGCCACTTTTTTAACAGCATTATTAACAAGGGAATTTGTTTTATAATGGCAACTGTAGAATCACATCTAAATTATATCATAAGGAAACAGGGCAGACTCTGATCAAATTTCTCCAATGGGAGCCATGTGATCTGGGTCTACTCTGTTTGCAAAGGCATGAAAAAGCATTTATAGGAGGAAAGGGTTAACATTTGACTGAAATGGGCTTTGCATACGATGGTAAGTAATAATCTGGAAGTGTGCTGCAAGTCTGAGAGTTATGTTTTCTTTTATTTCGCTCGAAAAACGCAACCAAAACCAAACTGTATAGGTTATTGCCACTAGCATACAAAAACATAAAGTGATTGTTGACAAAGAGCTACGGAAATGGCACAATCAAGTGAGCTAAACAAGACCGCCATGGTGGCCCTGTATCGCTCACCTGGTTTGCTATGTCTTCTATATAACCATGAAAACAGGTACCGCCTCCTAGCTGCCATGTTGAATTAGATAGTGTCATAGTTTTAGCTATTTCGGTAGATAGTCACTTAATGATTATTCCCATCAAATTTTTTTGAAATCTGACCATTAGTTTTGGAGAAGAGATTTAAAGATTTTTCTTTTGGTTGCTATGGCAACTAGAGTTCTACATGGATCCAAACTATTTCAGCTATTTTGACAGAGGATCGCGCAAAGACCATCTTTGGAAAGTTCATTACATTTGACCTTATAATTTTAGAGGAGAAGTTGTTTGAAATCAAATGTAGATGTCAGACGACGCACGACTAAAGACGCATGATGGACGATGCCGGAAACATGATGATCACAATAGCTCATCTTCGCATTTTGTGTCAGGTGAGCTAGAAATGAAACAAGATATTTGGTCAAATAAAAGCATACACAAAGCAGTTTGTTTGTTCTTTTAATTCACATATTGCACTTGGTCCCATAAGCATAACAGAAAATAAACAAACATAATCAATCTGTCACACTGTAAAGTTAGGAAATGTCATGAAGTTAGTTATCTATATATTAGCACTATTACCAGTGATAAACACTGATACAGGGTTGCAGATGTGCACCAATACACTTAGTCACTTACCAGTGATAAACACAGATACTGGGGTGTAGATGTGCACCGATACACTTACCAGTGATAAACACTGATACAGGGTTGTAGATATGCACTGATCTTTGAAAATAGTATTTCTCAGCCAACCCCTATCATATTGCAACTCATTAGAATCACCTCTCCAAGATGGGATCTGGAGGAGAAATGTCAGAAGTATTTTTATACTGCCTCCTATCTACAGCACTTGAAGTTTTACAAATTTGCAAGAAGAGTAGACCCAGATCAGATAACTCTTGCCCTGTTTGTTTATGAAATAACACAAATTTGTACATCTAATTCTACAGTTACTGCAAATGTGAAATTTTCCCTTGTTTATATACCAATATAATAACTCCATTATTTCTTACATGAATATTCATTAGGGAAAGGATTAACTGTTTCCACAATATAGAAAATGTAGAATCAGATCTATATAATAACATTAATTCTATAGGCAAATCGTGTAGGAGCTGTCAGATCTGTATCTACTTTATTTGCAAAGGTATTAAAATGTGTGTCTTATGAAATTTTGTAAAGGACCTGAACATGATGCTATGTGCCAAATATGAAAGCTGAGAACCTTCCTGTTTCAGGAGAAGATTTTCAAAGTTTTCACTATATGTTTCTATAGACAAGAGTGTTCGCAGGTGACACAAGAGTGTTCGGAGGAACACATTTGTCACCTGCTCTCATCTGACAGCCAAAAAAGAAAGTGTGACTGACAGAAAGACAGAAAGACAGACGATGGAAAAGTGGTCCTTAAGTGACACACTGCCTCTCGGCAGGTGACGCAACAAAAACTGTTAATCCGCTGGAGTTGCAAAAATCAGAACAAAGGGGAATATCTCAAAACATAGCCATGTAAAGTTTTCACTATATGCGCTTCTATTGAAAACTGGCCGCCCCTGGGGCGGGGCCAATTTTGACCCCTGGGGCATAATTTATACCAATTTTGTAGAGGACTTGAACATTATGTTATGTGCAAAATATGTAAGCTGAGAACCCTCCAGTTTCATCAGAGAAGATTTTCAAAATGTTCACTATAATAGTATATGTTTCTATAGAAAGCTGGCCACCATTGGGGTGGGGCCAATTTTGACCCAAGAGGCATAATTTATAAAACTTTTGTAGAGGACCTAAACATGATGATACATGCCAAATATGAAAGCTGAGAACCTTCCAGTTTCAGAGGAGAGAAGACTTTTAAAGTTTTCACTATATTTTCCTATAGAAAACAAGACACCCCTGGTGCGGTCCAATTTTGACCCCAGGGACAAAATTTATAAAACTTTTGTAGAGGACCTACAGGTGATGCTATGTGCCAAAGATGAAAGCTAAGAATGCTGTAGATTCAGAGGAGAAGATTTTTAAAGGTTCATATTGTAGACGACGGATGACGCACGCTGAAGGACACAAAAGCTCACTCTGAGCACTTTGTGCTCTGGTGAGCTAAAAATGTCCTCTATCCTGGTGCCATTACAAAAATTCAATCACTAGATTTCCTTGGACACTATTCCTTATAACCCTTCCTGAATATTCATGCCATGAAATAATGACATCATTAATATTAATTAGATGATCTTTTATAATGGGTTATGAACATAGTAATAGTTAGCCATGGCAGAAACTGCAGATAAATCTGGATCATAACATAAGCTGACCATCTGATCTGGATCTACTCTGTTTGCAAATGCATTAAAAGCCATATCTATGGAGTAAGGGTTTAATACATGACTATTCATCAGGTCAAGGGATATGCAATATTTGTCAGTCAAACTGAACTCTTGGATGAACCAGAATGTAATAGATGACTACTGAAACAAGGGAAAATATCACGTTTGATTTAGCTGAAGCACTCATCTAATGAATCAGGTCCTGAAGTTTTAACATTTCCCTTAACCCTTTCCATGGCATATTTATCCTGCCCTCCAATAGAAAAATGTGATTTCAAGAGGTGTGATTCAATGCTGATCTCCTTGTGTCATTTTTTAATAAAAGGAAATGGTAATGTCTTGCAAGCATATGTAAAGTTGGATTACAAAACATGAGACTACTTTCATCAAAAACTGCTTATATAAATAGAATGCTAAGCATTACCTAAAGTTTACGATTTGGATTTCAAAAGCAAACAAGATGTGTTTGTGAAACACTCCACTATGCCCCCCACACCACCCTAATAGGCTAGCTGGCCAACATGAAGTCTATGTGAAGTTGGTGATTTGACCTATATATGAGCTTTGATCTTGGAGGATGACCTTGACATGTCATGTCACAACGCAATACATGCAGCTCTACGAGATACACATGCATGCCAAATATCAAGTCTGTTTAGATCTGTACTAAATCAAATAGTATAGCTAATGTAAACTTTGACCTGTACATTTATCCTTTGACCATGAAGGATGACCATGACATTGACATGTAACCACTCGAAATGTGAGGCTTGAAGAGATACACATGCATGCCAAATATTAAGTCTCTATCTCTGTTGATTCGAAAGTAAGTGATTTGACCTACATATCTGGCCTTTGACTTTGAAGGATGACCTTGACATGTCACCCCTGAAAATGTGCGGCTTCAAGAGATATACATGAATGCCAAAAATCAAGTCTTTATCTCTGCTGATTTAAGTTATGCCCAATGTTAAAGTTGCTGACAAAAAAACTAACCTCTGACCTTTGATCCTGAAGGATGACCTTGACATGTCGCCCCTCAAAATGTGCAACTTCATGAGATACACATGCAAGCCAAATATCAAGTCTCTATCTCTACTGTTTCAAAAGTTATGGTCAAAGTCAATGATTTGACCTATATATTTGACCTCTGACCTTGAATGATGACCTTGACATGTCACCACTCAAAATGTGCGGCTTAATGAGATACATAAGCATGCCAAATATCAAGTCTCTAACTGTACTGGCTGAAAAGTTATGACCAATGTTAAACAGACATGGCAATAACAATATGCCTTCCAGATCTGATCTGGGGGAATAAAAATCGCAGCCATATTTGGATGGATGTCATATATCAGTGTACAATAACATGTCCAACATTAATTTGACTTGTTAAAACAAGAATTCATTCATTGTTTCATGCATTTAACTGACCGTCCTCTTTAGAGGGGTTTTACTGTATATAACTTTGATAGAGCACCATCTAAGCATTATTCCTGCAAAGTTTTAGTTACTGTGACCTATTTATGCAGGAGACATATAGTAAATGTAACTTTGACAGAGGACCTCCTGATGAAAAATTCTAGGACTATTTATAACTTGATAGAGGACCACTTAAGGATCATTTCTTTGAAGTTTGGTGAAATTCCAGTCTGACAATGGTTTAGGAGGAGATGTTTGTAAGCAAATTGTTGATATCGCACAACAAACACAGGGCAATCAAAATAGCTCATCATGGCATATTGTGGGTCGTGTGAATTAATAATATTATAATAAATAGTCAATACAACATGTCTTTCAACCAGTCATTAGGAATAAACACAGGCTAGCCCTGGAACATTGTGATAATTTCTTTAAACCCTTTACTCCAAATATACACCTTTTTATGCTTTTGCAAGCAGAGTAGATCCAGATGAGATAGATCTTTTTGGAGATGAGGGTCTGCTCTGTTGGCATAGATCTATTTTTACTTGTTCATGATGGCATTCTAACAATTCAGCCAACTCGTAATATAATCAATATTTCTAACATCAATAAATGTGAGGTAAAGGGTCAAAGATAACAGATCATCACAGGTTGGAGTGGAGATCAGGTTGATCATTATGTTAGGAAGCTTAAGAAGTTGTACTTCTAAAGTTATCAATTTCATCAAAATCAGCTCCAGGGAACCACTGCGTACATTGTATTTTATAATGGTTCATCAATACAGTTTTCTTTGTTTTAACTTTGCAGAAACTATAGAATCCTATCTACTGTCCATATCTACTGTCCATATCTACCGTCCATATCTACCGTCCATATCTACTGTCCATATCTACCGTCCATTTCTACTGTCCATATCTACCGTCCATATCTACTGTCCATATCTACCATCCATATCTACCGTCCATATCTACTGTCCATATCTACCGTCCATATCTACTGTCCATATCTACCGTCCATTTCTACTGTCCATATCTACCGTCCATATCTACTGTCCATTTCTACTGTCCATATCTACCGTCCATATCTACTGTCCATATCTACCGTCCATTTCTACTGTCCATATCTACTGTCCATATCTACTGTCCATATCTACCGTCCATATCTACCGTCCATATCTACTGTCCATATCTACTGTCCATATCTACTGTCCATATCTACTGTCCATATCTACTGTCCATATCTACCGTCCATATCTACTGTCCATATCTACTGTCCATATCTACCGTCCATATCTACTGTCCATATCTACTGTCCATATCTACCGTCCATATCTACCGTCCATTTCAATATACTTCGTAGCGAGATTTTATTTTGAGTTGGCCCGAACTTAACTTGACCTCATTTGATCGCATTGTTTTGCATTTTGAAATGAACATGTTTACAATGGGAAAACATTTTTTTAGGTCTGGAAATTTTATTTAAAGATGGATTCAAGGGAAACTCGGACACAGAGTTCGTGAAAAACCATGACACAAGTTGTTTAAATTTTATCTCAATCTGGTAAGAATTGGAAAAAATATTGATTCAAATTCAGTGACAAAGTAAATTGAAATTGACAGTAATTATCTATGTAATTCAATAGGCAAATAGAGCTGACCCTAATCTGACCCGTCTGATCTGGGTCTACTCTGTTTGTAAAGGCATGAAAAAGCATTCATATGAAGCAAGGGGTTAATCATCAGATCCTAAGAAAGGGGGCATATCTAAAACACAAAAATCATCATTTCTCCACCAAACCCTATGTTGTGACCTCTTTTCGAGGAATTCTAAGGAGTGGCCATGACATAAGGTTTGGTGTGGAGAAATAAAGTCTGAGTTTTTCTTGAAACCTGTATAATTTATACATCTTATGTACACATCTGTACTAGTTAGCCTTTGTACACTAGCAGCAAATTGTAATGACCTATGTACTGTCCATTGTAATAAACTTTGTCACTCAACTTAAATCAAGAATATTTTTTCATTTCTTAACGGATTGAGATCAAATTAAAAAAAATTACTTTTGTCATCGATTTGTGTCCGAGTTTCCCTTCAATCCATCTTTAAATAAAGATTTCAGGTCTAAAAACAATGTTAACCCATTGTAAACATGTTCATTTCCAATTGCAAATGGATGACTAATGTCATCGAGTGGAGCGTTCATCTTTTTCAGAGGGTAACTTTAGCTCTTATAAGTTGATGTCATATATGAAATTATGTCATTTATTTTCATATCAGCATGCAATTCATCCTTATTTAAAAATGGCATGCTTCACTCTTTATTTCTGTACATGTGTCTTATGTCTTGCTGTGGCTACTTGCAAAGAAATAGCTGATCAAACTATCATGTAGAAAACACATTTTTGGTGTTTTCTCCCTTGTTACTGCATGGCATACAAGTAGGATAATTAGTTCTTGAAAAATGATGCGATCGAATGAGCTACATTTAAGTTCCATATCCGTCCCGAATTGAAAATATAAATCTTGATTCAAACTGAGTCACAAACTTTATTGAAATGGACAGTAAATAGTTTGGATCAAGATGAGATGGTGTTAATTAGGCTCCAAACTATTTGATGTAGAAACTGTTCATAAAGGTTGATGTGCAAAGAGTTGACGTTAGGAAATGGCAATTTGACTGCATTCTATCCATGTGTAGGTCATTCAGACCTTTGTAGTTTTTTGTAAGAAGTTGGAGCTGATTTTAATGACATAACATTACTAGTACTACATATACATTTTCATCACAAATTATCACAAGTGACATCAGCCTGTCGTGGCAAGCTCAACTGGTAAGGATCTTTACCATCTGCAGATAGGTCCATGGTTGCATTATCACAGTTCACACTAGATCTAGGATTAAACCTAGATAGAGATCCCCCCACTTGCACCATGTCACCTGATTGGGGACTGGTTCTTGAATCAGCCTCTGACTGGCTCACAGTAAGACTATTTCCTTCTGAACCAACAGGAGAAGGTGACAGGCTTAAATTCCTACTTGATAGTGCTATTCCATTGGTTTGTTCTGAAAATGAGCCACAACTTGAATTTCCACACGAATCGTCCACAAAGGCTGTAGTTTTTAATTTGAAAAAAGTATCCTCTGATGGTTTAAAAATGTCTTCATCACTTCCAAGATCATTCACAGTGTTCACAGGTATGTTTTTTAAGTTTATTGGAATGTTCTTTCTGAAGTCTTTCTTGGAATCGGATTTCATATCATCTGTCAGTTCACCATTTTTAAGAGCATGCTCAAGGGCCTCTTCCGCTGGGTCAGGCACACTGCTCTTTCCCCCAGAAGCTGTGGAATATATAGTCTCTGCTTTTTCGCTTGAGCGAACACTCATTTGGTCCTTAGAATCTTGTATTGAGCGAACCAGGCTTAGGTTGTCCCTGGAATAAGCAAAAAGTTTATTGACAACATGTAACTAGTAATATACATGCACATCAAAAGCTAAATGTGATCAATAATTACAATCCCCGCTCCAGCACACACACACACACACACACACACACACACTCACACACACACACACACACACACTGTATTCCAATTTTGACGCCAGGGACAAAATTTGAACAATCTAAGTAGAGGTCTACTAGATTATTCTACATACCACATTTGACAAGAAGATTATTAAAGTTTTTATTTTGCCATGGCAACCAGTGTTCTGCATGGACTCAAATTCTTTGAACAAGTTTGGAAGAGGTTGATCCAAGGAACATTTCTGCCAAGTTTAGTAAAAATCCAGCAAGTTGTTTAGGAGTAGATATCATTTTAAGAACAGGAGCCGCGTGCGGCGCCAACGCTCCTCTGCTTTGGTGCTTGTCCAGCTAAATTAAAAAAAATGATAAAGGGCCATAACTCCAAAATTTTTAAATCAAGAGTTATGGTTCTTACGTAGGAGCCTTCTCCTCTATGAGATCTACTAACCTAGGAAGTGTTATCTTGATACCTCTTATACTTTGCGAGTAATGAGCTACATTAAAGTTTTTGCACGCTGGCAACGATAACAACGATTACGACCCAGTGATCACAATAGCTCAACTTTTATTTGAAACAGACAAGCTAAAAATGTGGACGATGGACACAGGGCGATCACAATAGCTCACCTTGGCACTTCGTGCCTGGTGAGCCAATAATAGATGTTATTGTGAATTCTGAAAAAATGCTAAAATTCATGGTCATAACTCAAACAATCAAGAAATTTCAGTTCAACATCTGCAAAAACTAAAACTATCACTAAAGGTGAAGAATACCCCGTACGGCAGTCTTAATCACAAAACCAGGGGCTAATAATGTGAAACCAACTATCCATGCCACAGGCCCAAATGACAACAAGAGTGCCAGTGGGCACAATATACGCCCGTCGAGGTCTTGTTCAACATAAACTGGGGTTAACGTATTTGCTAAACTCATATTCTAAAGTTTCAAGGTTGTAAATAGGCGTACTTCAACAAAAAACCTTAACCAAAAATTCTAAATCAAAAAAGGGCCATAATTGTGTCTAAATGCTTGTGTACAGGTGAAGCTTGTGATAGTGAACAAGTTTTCAAAGTTTAAAAGCTTAATCTGAAAGGGTTATGTAAATAAGTGGACTTTAATCAAAACCATAACCAAAATTTAAAAGTTAAAAGGGGGCATAATTCTGTCAAAATGTTGGACAGAGTTATGTACTCTTGCCTACAGGTGAAGCTTATAATGGTGAACAAGTGTTCCAAGGTTAAAAGCTTTATCTCAAAGGGTTATGTAAATAAGTGGACTTTATAAAGGCGACCTCTTAAATCCAGAAATGGAAGGAGAACGTCGGATATCTGTACTATTTCGTTTTTGTCGTACCCTTTATTACTTTTCTACAGTTACTCTGTTTGCAGCTCAATCATTGAGTACACTAGCGATAGGTGGATACAGTTTGTTCACTTAAATGTTTTCGTTATACATGCACTTTACCACTGTATTTGCCGTCGCGGTTGTTGTCGGAGAGGGGATACGTTTATTTACACTGTTTGTCCTTTAGGGTGGGGATGGAATAAGTGTGAGGTTGGGCGCCCATAAACCGGTTTAACCCCCCAGTGACTTTTGTCACTGACCATTCCAAGGCGGTGCTTCCATCTTCCCCCTATTGTGTGGTTGTTTTGTCTATGTGCGTCTCTTGTTGTTTTTTTTATAGTTATGTACATTTGCTGTTTCCTTGTGTTAATGTTCGGGCAACTGTTTGTTCTGTATGTGGTGTTTCCTGCATGACTCATTTTTGTACTTTAACCAAAACGTTAACCAAAAATTCTAAGTTAAAAAGGGGCATAATTCTGTCAAAATGCTTGACAGAGTTATGTACTCTTGTCTACAGGTGAAGCTTATGATGGTGAACAAGTGTTCCAAGTTTAAAAGCTTTATCTCAAAGGGTTAAGTAAATAAATGGACTTTAACCAAAAATTCTAAGTTAAAAAGGGGCATAATTCTGTCAAAATGCTTGACAGAGTTATGTACTCTTGTCTACAGGTGAAGCTTATGATGGTGAACAAGTGTTCCAAGTTTAAAAGCTTTATCCCAAAGGGTTATGTAAATAAGTGGACTTTAACCAAAACGTTAACCCAAAATTTCTAAGTTAAAAAGGGGCATAATTGAAAATGTAAAAGAGGGCCACTGGCCCACTGTTTCACTCTGATATTATAGAGTTATAGTGATATATTGACACTGTTCACTATTCAGTAGACAGCGTTTCTAACAAATGACATAAATCAGTGTCAACCCTATCACTCCTGAGCATGACTTGACTGTAATAAAAGAAAATGTGTCCATGGGATACGGATGCCCCTGCAAGCAAACAGGAAGTTGATGAACGACAGACCTGAAAAGGAGAGACACGGTACAACTCACTATGATTATGCTTCAGACCAAATATCAAATCATTGCAGCTTACACGAGCAAAGAAATCATTTACGAAAATTTTTGTCATTAAACAATCACCAAAATTCAATCAAAGTGTCAGCAAACAGGAAGTAGATTAACGACAGACCTGAAAAGGGGAGACACGGTACAACTCACTATGATTATGCTTTAGACCAAATATCAAATCATTGCAGCTTACACAAGCGAAGAAATATTTGACGAAAATTTTTGTCATTAAACAATCACCAATATTCAATCAAAGTGTCAGCAAACAGGAAGTAGATTAACGACAGACCTGAAAAGGGGAGACACGGTACAACTCACTATGATTATGCTTCAGACCAAATACCAAATTATTGCAGCTTACACGAGCGAAGAAATCTTTGACGAAATTTTTTGTCATTAAACAATCACCAAAATTCAATCAAAGTGTCAGCAAACAGGAAGTAGATTAACGACAGACCTGAAAAGGGGAAACACGGTACAACTCACTATGATTATGCTTCAGACAAAATATCAAATCATTGCAGCTTACATGCGCGATGAAATCTTTGACGAAAATTTTTGTCATTAAACAATCACCAAAATTCAATCAAAGTGTCGGCAAACAGGAAATAGATGGACAGACCTGAAAAGGGGAGGCACGTTACAACTCGCTATGATAATGCTTCAGACCACATATCAAATCATTCCACCTTACACAAGCCAAGAAATCCTTTACGAAAATTTCATACGGACGGACGTACGTACGGACAAGGGTAAAACTTAATGCCCCCGTCGCCTAAAGGCGGGGGCATAATTAGTACACAGTTTGGATTCTAAAGCATATTTATCTGTTACAGAAAGCTAAAACAACTTTCAAAAATAATGCAACCACTTAGTTTTCTGAATATAAAATGAATGTTGGTTACTCGTTTCTCTAAACACAATTTCTACTGTACTGAGGTTAGGGGTCATTGACAGAACTTACACTGCCCAGCTTGCAGCTGGCTGTGACCTCTGTCTAAGGGGAAACGTTTAAACTGTAGTTTGTGATGGGAAAAAGTCTATTTCAAAGTATAAGCCACAGGGCAGGGCCAATCTTTAACTCGGAACTATAATAATACAGTCAAACCTGTCCTAACAACACACTGTTTTTAGTGACATCCTGTCAGATGTGACAGTATTTCCCTCCACCCAATGTATTTCCCTCTATATTTCACCTGTATTTAGCAACACACTGGCAGATGCGACATACGGCACTCAAGTTGTACTCCAAACTCAGTAAAGGACACTGTTTTTAGTGACATTGAGTCTGTAAATCTTAAGCAGACGTCTTAAGCAGTTATATGATTGTTAACTGTATCATTGTGTTTGCTCTTCCTAATTGCCCTCATAAGCGTGTCAAAGGATTAAATGCCCCAAGGTGATAAGGGATTATCCGGTCCAGTTGGTCTGTAAGTCTCACTACTGTTAGAGTTTTTATAGCTAGCTACTCAACCATAAAATTTTGATAATGAACTGTGCTTTAATCATCCATTTATTTATTCAGGAAATCGGTCATGATGTCGTGGTTGGCTATTCTAGTGACTTAATTGCCAATTTGGTTTCATAACTTGACAAGATGTTAACCACACCACTTCAAAATGTTTATTTTATTATTACAGAAATTGTATTCTCTTAATTAAGATACAGACATATAGAAATGTGCCTCTGCTTCCCTGTCAAAGATACCTGTGCTTGGCCTCGTTATGGCAATTGGCCAAAACACTTCAATTAAAACTACGAGGGCTTTCATGAATTTTTTTTGTGCACAAACTTCCTTTTTATTAATACAATATAATGATAAGGTCACTAAAGAAGTAACTAATAACATCATAAAATAGTTTATACCATTTCTAACCCTGAAAAAGTAATACCTATATAAATTTGAATTGTCATCAGTTGTCGCGAAAAATGTTGATAAATACGACATGAACTCTGGAACGGTTGGTATTGGCCCATATTTTCAAATTTAAAGACACCCT
Source organism: Azorinus chamasolen (assembly GCA_963576725.1). NCBI lineage: Eukaryota > Metazoa > Mollusca > Bivalvia > Cardiida > Solecurtidae > Azorinus > Azorinus chamasolen. Next base: position 41,623,125 of record OY755251.1, read on the forward strand.
GTGAGATACGACACTTTTAGCTTTCTCCAAAACTATGTCTCTAAAAACAAGTTTGATTGTATTAACAAACTTCATAGAGGTATACATGTACTAAGAAAATCTATACACCAAATATCTAAGCTCTAGAACATGTGGTTTTTGACAAGAAGACTTTTAAAGATTTTCCTAGGAAAATCTGATACGCCTCCAGGGCAGGGCCATTTTTGGCCCGGGGGTCATAATTTGAACACTTTTTGTACAGGACCATTAAATCATGTTACATACCAAATACATGATGCTTCATACAAAATATCACATTTTTTATTTTGAGACAAGAAGATTTTTTAATGTTTTTACTCTATTAAATCCTATTTAAAACATGTGACCCCCAAGGCGTGGCCGCCTTTGACCCCAGGGGCATAATTTGAACAATCTTAGTAAAGGTTCACCAGATGATGCTACATACCAAATATCATAGCTCTAAGCTTTTTGAATTTCAGACAAGAAGATTTCACTATATTATCCAATGTAAAACTTGTGACCCCCAGGGTTGGGCCAATTTTGACACCAGGGACAAAATTTGAACAATCTAAGTAGAGGTCCACTAGATGATTCTACACATCAAATTTAATAGCCCTAGGCCTTACAGTTTTTGACAAGAAGATTTTTTAAGATTTTATTTCTTTTTGGAAATTGGTGTGTTCTGCATGGAATCAAATTCTTTGAGCAAGTTTGGAAGAGGTTGACCCAAGGAACATTCTTGCCAAGTTTGGTAAAAATCCAGTCAGTAGTTTAGGAGGAGATATCATTTTAAGAAAAAAGTTGATGAAGGACAACAGACGATGGACAAAGCACGAGGACGGACACAGGGCGATCACAATAGCTCACCTTAGCACTGCATGCCAGGTGAGCTAGAAAACCTGATAGGCAGCGGGGGCTGGGCCATTTTTGGCCCAGGGGTCATGAATTGAACAAACTTGATAGAGGACCCTCTAAGGTACATGTCAATGAAATTTAGTTGAAATCCTCCCAGTAGCTTAGGAGACGTCATTTGAAATAAAAGTGAATGGACAGATGGACCACCGGTGGTCACAATAGCTCACCTTGAGCCTTTAGCTCAGGTGAGCTAAAAATGTGCGAAGGGATAAGAATGAGTAAAGGGTTAAGTTTGTCTTGTTGAACATTTCAGGATACCTAGCATACTTACAATTTCACTCCTAGTCTGTACTCTAGCATGGATTTAATGTTCGGCAGTGTCAGTCGTAGGTCCTGGGTCCCTAGGCCACAGTAAAATCGCAACTGTAAATGAAACAAAACAATCATTATAGCCCTATAATGCCCCTTCTGTCAGTTAGCTTTGTCAACTATTAAGTTGCAATGACCTTATCTTTATGCTACTAGAGAATATGTGATAAACATTTTTACCAATTTAGATCTAGATGAGATGCTTAGCAATTCAGTGTTTCATTAGGTTCCACTCTCCGACACATTTTTTATGAAAATTTCAGATGTGGAAACTAACGTTTCTATCCTTTAACCCTTTGAATGCGTGACAAACATGCAGTGTTGACCTAGAGGACCCCTCCAATCAGGGTCTGCATTGCTTGTTATTCAAATTCCTCTAGCATGTTTAATCCTTTCATACTGATTGGATTCTAATGTTACCCCTTTCCCTGTTGAATATTCATGTAAAAAAATAACTAGAACTATCACTAAAGGTGATAAATATCCCTGCACAGCAGCTTTGATTGCAAATTCAAGTTTGTGACACAAACTACCCATGTTACAGGACCAAAACACAAATATACTCAAAGATCAAGGGAAGACAAATTTTGCAATGTCTAGCCCTAAACACATTGAAAATGAGTGTTGCTCATCTACTATTTATGGTTATTATGTATACCACTTACACACTGAATAACTTTCAAACTGAATGAGGAGTTTGCAACACCAACTCGACATGACAAAAAACTCTAAATACGGAAAAATAGTCAAACAGGGAGAGCCACACACGAAATGACACCGCACCAAACACCATCTAACAAGAAACGGTAAGGCCACAAGACAAAACATAATAGGATGCATATCAAGACGAAACACATTAAACATTAAGCATATTAAACAACAAAATTGACCGTAGGGGAGATAAATCTGAAATGCACAGCGCTTAACACATGAAAATTTGTGGCTTGCACATCTATTTGTGGTTATTATGTATGGCAAATATCAATGAATAATTTAAAATTGAAGGAGGATTTCGTGACACCAATGTTTCATGCAAAAATAACAAAAAATACTCAAAGTTCAAGGGGTGATAATTATGTATGCCAAATACCAATGAATAAATTAAAATTGAAGGAGGATCTCATGACACTAATGTTTCATGCCAAAATAACAAAAAATACTCAAAGTTCAAAGAAAGATAATTCTCCAATGCCCAACACTAAACACATGAAAATTGGGTGCTGCACATCTACTATTCATTGTTATTATGCATACCACTTATACACCGAAAAACTTTCAAACTGAAGGAGTAGTTTCTTACACCAACTCCCCATGTTCGATGCCAAGATTAACAAAAAATACTCTAAGTTCAAGGGGAGATCATTTTGCAATGCACATCGGTAAACACATGAAAAACTGCGTCTTACACATTTACCATTCATGGATATTATGTATATCAAATATAAATTCCATAACTTTAAAACTGAAGGAGGAGTTTGCAACTACTCATATTCAAATGCAGACGGACCGCCCGCCCACCGGACAGGGTGATTCCAGTATACCCCTCAAACAAGTTTGCTGTGGTATAATGACATCATGAATATTTGTTAGCTGATTTTTTATTATGGCAGATGTACACAGGAGTATTTTTTGTATTGGTAGAAACTGTAGCCAGATCTATAATAATTTCATAAGCAAACAAGGCAGACCCTGAACTAGGTCTACTCCTTTTGCACTGGCTTGAAAAGGCACTTATATAAAGGAAAGGGTTTAAACAGTGATAGGCTATTCCAGTCTGAAAATTCAACCGTGAAAGGGTTAAAATTTGTTTAGCAGACTAAACATTAAACTACCCAAGCAAATGTTTCTGTAAATCATATAGAAGTTCAACCAGCTGACTCCTGGGATGAACTGTTTCAACATTTTGAATGCACGAAATGACATAGTTGTCATCAAACAGTGTAGACCAAGATCAGAGGAGCCGTATGACAGGGGTCTGCACTGTTTGTAAACAACAAGAGCTGTCCGTAGACAGCGCGCTCCACTTTCTTTAGTGCTGGATAGTGTACTGGAAGTCTAAGTCAGAAAGGGCAGATAACTATAGCAAAATTAATTTTAGTGTTACCTGCCCTTGTAATAGTTAACATGCATACCAAGTTTGAACCAAATATCTTGGACAGTTTCTGAGACATGGACCTGAACATAAAACTTAACCAACAATGAAAATTCTAAGTCGAAAAAGGGGCATAACTATGGCAATATTAATTTTAGGGTTACCTACCCTTGTGAAATGGGTTCCCCTTGTGATAGTAAACATACATACCAAATATGATCCAAATATCTTTGATGGTTTCTGAGAAAAGGACCTTAACAAAAAGGTTAACCAACGCCGATGCAGACGCCGACGCCGACGAGAGGGTCATGACAATAGCTCCACTTTTTGAAAAAGTGGAGCTAAAAATCCTCTTCTAAATTTAAGCCTTTCCTACTGAATGGACTCCAATGTTAAACTGTATAGTACCATTTGAGTATTCAGTGGGCTGAATAACTATTTAAAACAGTAATGTACCATTTGAGTTTTCCGTATTCAGCGGGCTTAATGTTAAACAGTATAGTACCATTTGAGTATTCAATATTCAGAGGGCTTAATAGTAAACAGTCCCACATCTGGAGTAGCATATTTTAGAAAAGTAACTCTAGCAATACAATCTAGCCCTTCCTGAGAAAGGCTGTTTTGTAACAAAAAATTACAAGAACTTTTGTTAGAAGACCATAGACTGAAAATGCAATGGAAACTCATTGAACCCTTTACCTGAGAGGGACATCATGTGATGTGTTTTGCAAGCAGAATAGACATCAGACAACTCTGGAAGGAGTCATCTACTCAGGGTCAGATAACTCTTGAAGGAGTCATCTACTCAGGGTCAGACAACTCTGGAAGGAGTCATCTACTCAGGGTCTCTTCTGTCTGATCATAAAACAATATAGATCTGATTCTATAGCCAAAATTGATTCCATGGCCAAAATGCTTGCCCTAACATACTATTGTAAAAGTTCCTCCATAATATTAATTTAGTCATCAGTTCATGCATGAATATTCAACAAGTAACGGGTTCAAACAGGTCTCAAAGAAGATTATACATTTTTTCATTATAGCTAGACATGGAATTTAGTCCTGCCCTTGGTGGACATGTTTTCTGACAAGCACAATGACGTGTAAATACAGTGTACCACTCACCTGGCTAATGTTTTTATTCAATAGAAATACTCCATAGTTAAACTGAAACTTTTCTTTGCCCTTCAAAAACAAAGGGAACCTGGAAAACAGAGACATGGTGTTTTGAAATCTATCAATCAACTTCCCAATATAGTTAATTTCAGCTAGATGATCCAAAGTCATTCTTTCTAATACGGTAATTTAAAACACAATCGAAACAAATATTTTTTTCTCCGAAACATTAAATTTATGAAAACAAGAAAATCAAATATCTTTCAAACACCACATGCAGTAACTGTCAACACACATATAGCTGGCTTACTGTTTAAAAGAACATGATAAATCTTGAGCATCTTAGAAATTAGTGAACATACTAGATCAAATTGTGCACATCTTTGAATACTTCCAACAGGTAAAATCTGTCTATCAAACAGTAAATCTCAAGAATTCAATATGGACACATTTGAAACCTAGGTATTAGTATTATGTTTTAAGGTCCAAATTTCAGAAACCATTTCAGAAAAAAATAACCAAAAATGCCTGTATTGTAATATACATCTATATGTGTGGTATTGTAATATATACATATGTGTGTGGTATTGTAATATATATCTATGCATGGTATTGTAATATACATCTATACATGTGGTATTGTTATAAATATCTATGTGTGGTATTGTAATATACATATATGTGTGGTATTGTAACACACATCTATGTGTGATATTGTAATATAAATCTATGTGTGGTATTGTAATAAACATCTAAGTGTGGTATTGTAATATACATATATGTGTGGTATTGTAATATACATCTATGTGTGGCATTGTAACACACATCTATGTGTGATATTGTAATATACATCTATGTGTGGTATTGTAATAAACATCTATGTGTGGTATTGTAATATACATCTATGTGTGGTATGGCATTGCAATACATCTATGTGTGGTATTGTAACACACATCTATGTGTGATATTGTAATATACATATATGTGTGGTATTGTAATAAACATCTATGTGTGGTATTGTAATATACATCTATTCGTGGTATTGTAATATATACATCTATGTGTGGTATTGTAATATACATCTATTTGTGGTATTGTAATATAAATCTATGTGTGGTATTGTAATAAACAGCTATGTTTGGTATTGTAATAGACTTCTATGTGTGGTATTGTAATATACATCTATGTGTGGTATTGTAATATACATCTATGTGTGGTATTGTAATATACATATATGTGTTGCATTGTAATATACATATATAGGTGGTATTGTAATAAACATCTATGTTTGGTATTGTAATAAACATCTATGTGTGGTATTGCAATACATCTATGTGTGGTATTGTAACACTCATCTATGTGTGATATTGTAATATACATATATGTGTGGTATTGTAATAAACATCTATATATGGTATTGTAATATACATCTATTCATGGTATTGTAATATATACATCTATGTGTGGTATTGTAATATACATCTATGTGTGGTATTGTAATATACATCTATGTGTGGTATTGTAATAAACATCTATGTTTGGTATTGTAATATACATTTATGTGTGTTATTGTAATACACATCTATGTGTGGGATTGTAATATACATCTATGTGTGGTAATAAATATCTATGTGTGGTATTATAATATAAATCTATGTGTGGTATTGTAATATACATTTATGTTGTAATAAACTTGTATGTGTGGTATTGTAATATACATCTATGTGTGGTATTGTAATATACATCTATGTGGTATTGTAATATACATACATATGTGGTAATTAATATATATGTGTGGTATTATAATATACATCTATGTGTTGTTTTGTAATATACATCTATGTTGTAATAAACATATGTGTGGTATTGTAATATACATCTAAGTGTGGTATTGTAATATACATCTTGTAATATACATCTATGTGTGGTATTGTAATATACATCTATGTGTGGTATTGTAATATACATCTGTGGGGTATTGTAATATACATACATATGTGGTAATAAATATATATGTGTGATATTATAATATACATCTATGTGTTGGTTTGTAATATACATCTATGTTGTAATAAACATCTATGTGTGGTATTGTAATAAACATCTATGTGTGGTATTGTAATATACATCTATGTGTGGTATTACAATATACATCTATGTGTGGTATTGTACTAAACATCTATGTGTGATATTGTAATATACATCTATGTGTGGTATTGTAATATACATCTATGTGTGGTATTGATGTGTGGTATTGTAATATACATCTGTGTTGTTTTGCAATATACATCTATGTGTGGTATTGTAATATACATCTATGTGTGGTATTGTAATAAACATTTATGTATGGTATTGTATCTATGTGTGGTATTGTAATATACATCTAAGTGTGGTATTGTAATAGACATCTTGTTATATACATCTATGTGTGGTATTGTAATATACATCTATGTGTGGTATTGTAATATACATCTATGTGTGGTATTGTAATATACATACATATGTGGTAATAAATATATATGTGTGGTATTATAATATACATCTATGTGTGGTATTGTAATATACATCTATGTTGTAATAAACATCTATGTGTGGTATTATAATATACATCTATGTGTGGTATTGTAATATACATCTGTGTGGTATTGTAATATACATACATATGTGGTAATAAATATATATGTGTGGTATTATAATATACATATATGTGTTGGTTTGTAATATACATATATGTTGTAATAAACATCTATGTGTGGTATTGTAATAAACATCTATGTGTGGTATTGTAATATACATCTATGTGTGGTATTACAATATACATCTATGTGTGGTATTGTAATATACATCTATGTGTGGTATTGTAATATACATCTATGTGTGGTATTGTAATATACATCTATGTGTGGTATTGTAATATACATCTGTGTTGTTTTGTAATATACATCTATGTGTGGTATTGTAATATACATCTATGTGTGGTATTGTAATATACATCTATGTGTGGTATTGTAATATACATCTGTGTTGTTTTGTAATATACATCTATGTGTGGTATTGTAATATACATCTATGTGTGGTATTGTAATAAACATTTATGTATGGTATTGTATCTATGTGTGGTATTGTAATATACATCTAAGTGTGGTATTGTAATAGACATCTTGTTATATACATCGATGTGTGGTATTGTAATATACATCTATGTGTGGTATTGTAATATACATCTGTGTGGTATTGTAATATACATACATATGTGGTAATAAATATATATGTGTGGTATTATAATATACATCTATGTGTTGTTTTGTAATATACATCTATAAGTGATATTGTAATATACATCTATGTGTGGTATTACAATATACATCTATAAGTGATATTGTAATATACATCTATGTGTGGTATTGTAATATACCATCTATGTGTGGTATTGAAATATACATCTGTGTGGTATTGTAATAAACATCTACGTGTGGTATTACAATATACATCTATGTGTGATATTGTAATATACATCTGTGTGGTATTGTAATATACATCTATGTGTGGTATTGAAATATACATCTATGTGTGGTATTGTAATAAACATCTATGTGTGGTATTGTAATAAACATCTAAGTGTGGTATTGTAATATACATCTTGTAATATACATCTATGTGTGGTTTTGTAATAAACATCTATGTTTTGTATTGTAAAATACTTCTATGTGTGGTATTGTAATACACATCTATGTGTGTAAAGTGTAATATACATCTATGTGTGGTAATAAATGTCTATGTGTGGTATTATAATATACATCTATGACTGGTGTGGTATTGTAATATACATCTTGTAATATACATCTATGTGTGGTATTGTAATATACATTTATGTGTGGTATTGTAATATACATCTCTGTGTGGTATTGTAATATACATCTATGTGTGGTTTTTAATATACATCTATGTGTGGGGTTGTCATATACATCTATGTGTGGGGTTGTCATATACATCTATGTGCGGTGTTGTAATACAACCTATGTGTGGTGTTGTCATATACATCTATGAGTGTTGTTGTAATATACATCTATGCGTAGTGTTGTAAAATACATCTATGTGTGGTTCACTGATGTAGTTAACTGTTTGCTTTATGAACATTCATTTCAGAAATTATGAAATCATGAATATTTATTAACTGAGCTTTGACAAAGGTATATAAATACGGACTGATTTTGCCATGGCAGAATCTATAAGCAAACAGATCAGAAAGGCATTTATATGAGGTAAAGAGTTAAACAGATGTTGGGATGCACTTGATATACTGGTAAACATGAACAAACTGGTGAGAATCACCTATTGACTTACTCATTCCATCCTCTGTTAATCAGTTCAGTAAGAAGTAAAATTTACAGTTGTGAATAAAAACGATTCTGCACAAAGGCTTCTTGCATTTGAAGTTAAGAGTTTAACACAGGATATTACAAATGTCTACAAAAGTTGGTTTAGTTATGTCTGTATGTTAGAAAAATATTTTGGATTTATTGTTTCTTCTGAAAAGCAAACTAGTTGTTTATATACATATATATAAATTTCAATCCTTACTTTTTGTCTTTATCGGACAGTTTTGTATGAATATGATCTGTAATTGTTGATCTGGAGCCCTCGTATTCCATGGGATATCGCAGGGGGAAGTCCAGGATCTGTGACATCATAATCACCAGGTGTGATGTATAACCAAGGGCAACAGCTAACTGTGTGTCATCAGTACCTTGAAATGTGCAACAGACCAGACTTGTTCTATTATGATTGTGTAACATGCTGAGGGCTCTTCCATTTAAATGTGTATTGGGGGGCAGGAAGGCACTTTAAAAAAAAGCAGCTTTGCATGGATGGGTTTCGCTGCAAAAATGGTACTAATTGACTTGTGCATTAGTAAACAAGATGTGTTTGTGAAACACTATGCCCCCTCATATATTTGACCTCTGACCTTGACCTCTGACCTTGACCTTGACATGTCACCCCTCAAAATGTGCAGCCTCATGAGATACACAAGCATGCCAAATATCAAGTCTCTATCTCTACTGGTCCAAAAGTTATGGCCAATGTTAAAGTCGGCGATTTGACCCATATATTTGACCTCTGACCTTGAAGGATGACCTTGACCTTGACACGTCACCCCTCAAAATGTGCGGCTTCATGAGATACATATGTATGCCAAATATCAAGTCTCTATCTATACTGGCTCAAAAGTTATGACCAATGTTAAAGTTGCTGACAAACAAACAGACAAACAGACAAACAGACAGACAGACAGACAGACAGACAGGGCAAAAACAATATGCCCCCCGACTATCGTCTATGGGGGCATAAAAACTTCTATGGGTGGGTGGCCTAATTTGAAAGTGCCTTCCTGCACCCCATACACATGTGAATGGAACAGCCCTGATGAAATGACCCACTGAATGTGGAATTTTCAAAGTGGAATGATCCATCATAGTTAAACAATAGAATACATTCAGTATGAAAGATTTATAACTTTTGAAAAGATTCTTAATGACAAACCAAATGTCATTTTTACAAATGCCAGTATACTTGTATATCACATTCAAAGATTTAACATTTTGTCTTCTGTCTAATAAATCTACTACAATTGTCTGTATTTTTTTTTTTTTAAAAAAAAGCATAAATTAATCACAGGAACAAAGAATTTGGATATTGACGAGATGCTGCATTACTTTGCATCTCATTTGGATAAAGACTCTGTGTGTGTGTGTGTGTGTGTGTGTGTGTGTGTGTGTGTGTGTGTGTGTGTGTGTGTGTGTGTGTGTGTGTGTGTGTGTGTGTGTGTGTGCAAAATTGATAACAGATTTGCTACTGACCGTGAAAGAGTTAACCCTTTACTCCATATATGCCTTTTTACGCCTTTGCAATCAGAGTAGACCAAGATCAGACGGCTCCTATTGGAGCCGTCTGATGAGGGTCTGCTCTGTTTGTTTATGATATAATATAGATATGATTCTAGTTTCTGCCAGTGCCAAATCTTCCTGTGTCAATATGCTATTATAACAAATTTATCTAATTAATATTCATGATGTCATTATTTCTGACATAAATATTAATGTAGGAAAGGGTTAAGCAACCAGCACATAAATTAGACACTGGGAATTCATTGCAGGACATGAACATAAACATTCTTATGAAATTTACATACCTTGAAAATTTTCAGAATTTGGCAAATGTACACCACATACACAAATATCTTTATTTGGTCTCTGAAATGAAATAAACACAAATCATGGTCAAAATTTGTAAATTTTTACACACAGCTACTGTGCACTATCCATTGACGTTGAGACACCCTTTCACACCTTTGCAAATAGAGTAGAACCAGATCAGATGGCTCTTGTAGGAGCCTTCTGATCAGGGTCTGCTCTGGTTGCTTATTGTACAATATAGACCAAATTCTAGTTTTTCTCTGGCCAAAATTTCCTGTGTTCACAAGATATTATACAAATTCATCTTATTAACCCTTTCCCTCATTTCAACGCTTTTTCACACCTTTGTAAACAGAGTAGACCAAGATCAGATGGCTCCTTTAGGAGTTGTCTGTTCAGTGCCTGCTCTGTTTGTTATAAATGAAATAACTAGAGTTGGAAATCAGACCCAAACATTTTACTTGATCATCGGTACATGTTCGTGATCGATCATAGGCTAAAAATTCTTATATGGCGGAATTTTTTTAGCTATAGGGTGAAGGCCAAATAGTGGCTGTAGGTTTGCAATGAATTTATCTCTTTGTCTTAAACAAGACATTTGATAAGGATAAACTCCGTTTTGAATCTTAGATAACAAAACAACATGACAAACCATTGTCTGGCGTTACTGTTTACTAATCTGTATGGTTTCCATAAGGTTATGTTTAAATTGTCGACAATGGCCTGTCCTTCGTCGACAATCCATCTGGTTAATGGGTTACGGATTTTGTAACCGTTTAATTGCCATTTCGTAATCAGCAACGGTTAACCAGGTAATCGTTGCTGTACTAATATATACAGTAAAACCTCTCTACAACGATTACTTAATGAACTAGAGGTTTTTGTCACAAAAACGGATGTCTCCCCTCTAATATAAGCAATATGTAAAGGGAAATCACTAAAAATGTTATGGTCTTGATGAATGATACTTCCCCTCAATATGCGTTTTCCACACTACATTTTTCAAAAAGAAAATGCTAACAGCTAATAACTCCAAAAATACTGATACCAGATTAATGGCCCTTGTACATGACACTTACTTTCATCATGCTCTTTCCAAAAATAAAATGTCATTCCAATAGCATCAGTCGAACAGGAGTTATTGATCGGCCAAAAAATGTAACAAAGGGCAATAACTCCAAAAGTATTGAAGCCAGAAGTATGGCCCTTATTAATGACACTTTCTCTCATCATGCTCTTTCCATGTATGAAGTTTAAATACGATGGCAAGAGCCATGTAGGAGTTATCGTCCGGACAAGAAAGAATTAAACAAATGTACAAGGGGCAATAACTCTAAATTTATTGAAGCTCGAGTTAAGGATCTTATGCATGACACTTTCTCTTATTATGATCGTTCCATGTATGAAGTTTCACTCAAATGGCATGTGTCACATAGAATAATCATCCGGACAAAAAATTGTGATTTATTTTACAAAGGGCAATAACTCCAATATTAGTGAAGCCAGAGTTATGGACCTTGTGCATGACAATTCCTCTCGTTATGATCTTTCGATATATGAAGTTTCATTCCAATGGCATGAGCCATATAGAAGTTATCGTCCAGACAAAAAAGTGTAAAATTTTTTTACAAAGGGCAATAACTCCTATATTAGTGAAGCCAGATTTATGTACCTTCTGCATGACACTTCCTCTGATTATGCTCTTTCCATATATGAAGTTTCAATCAACTGGC